>JAWWEE010000058.1:4124417-4148328 GCA_035221455.1 Xenops minutus
TGGGGGGGTTGGGGGTTGGTGGGGGGTGGACAGATGGATGGACAGATGGATGGATGGATGGATGGATGGACGGACACAGGCAAAAAGCGAATGGGAGAAGGAAAAGAGAGAGAGAGAAAGAGAGAGGGAGAGAGAGAGAGAGAGAGCGCCGGGTTAGTCGAGGGCAGCAGCAGTTGTTAATGATGAGGGGGGTGGCCAAGCGGCAGGGGATGGGGCGGGCAGGGAGGGGGGGTCTGCAGAGTGCAGACCCCCTTCCCCAGACGAAAGAGTGGGGGTGGCTGCCCCCCAACTGCCCCTCCAGCAGCCCCCAACAAGGGGCTGTGGTCGCCCCGGGCTTGGCCCCCACCACCCACTGATGTGATGAAGTCTGCCCCATCCTCAGCCTGCCGCCGGAGGACCCCCATGCCATGCCCCCGGCGCGGCAGGGCAGGGTGCAGGGTGAGGGGGCACAGGCCCCAGGGACACCCCCGCGGGGCGCAGGGCACTTACCCAGCTCGCTGCTTTTTGGACTTATCTGAAATGCCGTCGCGGGACATGAGCTTGTTGAACACGATGATGCCAACCAGCATGTTCACCTTGGGCGAGAGCGGCGCGGGGTCAGGGCTGGCACGGAGCCCTCTGTGAGTGGCAGGGGCTGCCACACGCCCACCCAGGTGGGTTTTGGGGGGAGGTCCAAGGCTCGGGGGCAGCTCACCAGCACGATGACGGCGGCGGGTCCCACGAAGGCGTAGAGCAAACCGCCTTCCAGTGAGAGCCAGCAGCTGCAGGGGACCGTGGCATGTCAGGGGACACCCCTGTCCCCATCCCCTGCTCCCAGCACTGAGCCAGCCCAGAGCGTGTGCCCAGCCCAGTGTCCCCCTGTCCCCACGTACTAGGTGGCTGTCCCGTAGCCTTTGGTCCTCGTGAAGCCGACGGAGACCGCGACCACGAGGGCTGGCAACCCTGGAAAGGGGACACGAGGCTGGAGCTGCAGGGAAGGGGCATTGCTGTCCCCCCAGCATCACCCCTGTGCCAGCCCCCAGGCATGGGGACAGCGGTGGGGCCATTCTGACACTCCCCGTGGTCCCTCAAGGTGCCTCTCAAGACACCTCTCAAGACACTGTGACCCAGTGTCCCCCTCTGATCACCCTGGGGGTGCCAGGGAGGGGGCACACGGTGCCTCCCACCACCCCATCCCAGGCTCTTACCCCATCCCAAGCACAGGAAGCGCTTCCTGACCAGGCGTGTCCGGATCCGGCCGATCACCGCCAGGTAGGACTGCCAGGCCTCCGTCAGCACCCAGCAGAAGGACGAGAGGAAGAAGAAGTGGAGGAAGGCGGCCGTCATGGTGCACACACCCTGCAGGGACATGGAGACATCAGGGGGACAACAGGGGGACACAGCCACGTGCCCGGCACCGTGATGGTTAAACTCCCACGCCAGCCGAGGTTTGTGACAAAGCCACCAGCGCAGAGGATTTAATCCCGTGATTGAGTTAATCCAAATCCAATCTGCTGCTGGGAGCCAGCAGGGATGAGGCGACCAGCCTTGGACCCCAGCACAGCCCCCATGCCAACCTGGGGACCCCCTTGAGGGTGGCAGGGTGGTGGCACCCACCTTGCTGAGCATCTGGGACTGGCCCACGAGGATGAGGATGTTGGAAGCCAGGATGGAGACACAGAAGTTGAGCAGGATGATGGAACGCTCTGACTTGATGAACCTGCGGCAGGAGCAGCGTGGGGTGGGGGTACCAGCCTGTCCCCTGTCCCTGTCCCTTGTCCCCCCATGCTGCTGGTGAGTGGGCACTATCCTGGGGCAGGGACCACGCCAGGCAGCCCGGGCACCTTCTCCCACCTGGGTTATTTCCTTCCCATCACGTTGCATTCAGTCCCATGGATGCTGAGCCTTTGCTGGTGCCGTGCCCTCCCTGTGCTGCCCCCTCCCCACATGGCCTCGAGCCCTAGGTGCCCCCCAGGTCCCCAGGTGCCCCCGGGTCACCTCCAGAAGGCAGCGTAGATCACCAGCAGGGTCAGCAAGGCCATGCAGGACACAGCGCAGCCGATCATCAGTGGCACCGACGGGGTGCCCGAGGGGTCCATAGCCTGGTGGGGAACAGAGGAGTGGCTGAGCCCAGACCCTCTCCCCAGGCTGCTCCCTGCCCCCTGCTGGGCCCTCCACCCCCCAACTGGGGACCCCCGGGTGCTAGAGGGGGTCGGTGACAGCACTGGCACAGCCAAGGCACCTTCCTGGGGACCCGTGCCCATCTCCATGCCGACAGAGCACACGGACAGAATAGCAATGGGATGGGGGTATGCCAGGGGCCAGGGCTGCCCCCTCCCCTCCTGGCTCACAGCAATGCCCCATATTGAGCTCTGTCAACCACAGCAGCCCCCTGCCCACACAAACCCGCCCTTAGGATGCTGAGAGGTGCTGGGGGGGAGGTGGAAGACCCTTCCCCTGGCTGGTGGGAGATGTCCCCAACCCTCCAGCACCCACCCCATCCTAGCAGGGAGCAGGCAATTCTCTCTGCCCATCCCCACCCTCCTTCAGGACCCCCATCTCAGCCAGACCCCCCCAGCCCGGGGATCGCCCCCCATCCACATCCCACGTCCCCAGCAGGCTCGTCCCTGTCCCCATCCTGTCCCCTACCAGGTCTCTGGGCAGCTGGGCGAGGACAGCAAAGGTGGCGAGCTGGCGGCACTGGCATTTGGTGTGTGCCGGGAGGGTCTCCAGGGTTTGGCAGCTCTCCGTGTCCCAGTTTCCCAAGCCAGCATCCCTGATTAATGGGAGAGAGCGAGGAAGAGCAATTTGAAATAATCAAACACACGCAGCCCCTCGTGCCTCTCCTGAGTTAACCCATTGCTGGCCCCTTCCTGGGGGAAGGCAGATGGTGGGGCACTGCCAGGGGAGCCCCCGAGCCCATGGAAGGGGGGGTGAAGCCATCCCTGCTCCACTGCCCCCGCCTGCCCTTGGCTGATCCTCCTGGGGGTGGTGCAACACAAAGGCTTCGGTTTTAATCATTCCACGCAGGTTTTGGGGGGGGGCAAACCACGGAGCGGGGGCCAGGCCTGGGAGGAAGGGCAGTGGGGATGGAGGGGGCAGCAGACAGGAACAGTCCCAGGAGCCCCCTGGCACCCGTGACCCCTCTCAGGTGGGTGATGCTCCCCTCCCTCCATGGGATCCTCTCCACCGTGGGGACCCCTTCAGTTATAGAGACTCTTCATTCCCAAGGGACCCCTCCCACCTTGGGGACCCTCCTCCTTGGGGACCCTCTGGCCATGAGGACCCCTCCTGTCACAGAGTTCCTTCCTGCTGTTGGGACCCCTCTTGTCACAGGTATCCCTCCCATCACGGGGACCCCCCGGGATGGATCAGGGAGGGGGTGCCCTGTGGTGACACTGCCTGTGCACAGGGAGAGCAGCCACAGCTCCCAGCAAGGCAGGAAAACCAGGAACTGGGTCTGTGGGACAGCTGGGGACCATCCCTGGGGCCAGGCTGAGACCTGCCACGTTCATCACAACCAACACCTCCCCATCAGCACGGCAGCACTGGAACCAGTGACTCCAAAATGCAGAGCACCCACGGGTACCTGGGCAGGGGGGCTGGCACTGCCACCCCCCCACCCCGCAGTGCTGCCCCCTCCCCCTCCATGCCCTACTTTCCCTTGCTCCTGCCAGCACTAACAAATCACATCTGGCAGGCTGGCGCGGGCATTCCTGCAGCTCCGGGGCCACATCGATCCCGTGGGAGCTCAATTCACCCGTGTCAGTGGTGCTTGGATGCAGGAAGGGACCACTCCTGCTCCCCTATCCTTGCTCCCCATCCCTGCTCCCCATCCCTGCTCCCCATCCCTATTCCCCATCCCTGCTCCCATCCCTGCTCCCCATCACTCCCACCAGGTCTCCAGCACCTCCAGCCCAGCCCCATCACCCAGCCAGGGTGTCCCTGTCCCCCTGTCCCTCACTCACATCCTCGAGTAGTCCCAGGTGACACACTGAGGGTGGGACGTTCCCTGTGGATAGAGGGACAGGTTAGTGCTTCACCCCCAGCCCTGCTCCCAGCCCACGAGGGGATGTGGCCCATGGGGACCTGCCCAGGGACCTGCCCATGTGCCCCAGCGCAGGCACGTCCCCACCATAGGCACAGAAACCAGTGTTGTGGCCATGAGCTGGGACCTGGTGGCCCCTGCCCAGCTCTCAGTGCCTGGTGGGACCCACATGGGACTGAGAGGTGACACGGTGATGGGACAGGAGGGTGACACTCACGTTGATGTTGTGGGAGGTGAACGTGTTGGTGACGCAGGAGGGCTGATGATGAGGAAGGGTAACACTCACAGCATTGATGATGTGGGAGGAGGACACTCACGACGATGATGTGGGACAGGGACACTCACACGCATGACGGGAAGGGGGCCATTTGCACTGAAGATGAGGGATAGGAACACTCAGTTTGATGACATGGGAGGGGGACACTCACATTGATGATGTGGGAGAGCTCCACCAGGACGAGGGGCTCCGTGGGTCTGGTCGGCGGGCGCACTGTCACCGTCAGCACCTTGGAGGTGACGGCCAGGGGGGCCCTGCAGGGGGGGACACGGGCTGTGACAGTTTGGGGGACAGTGGGGGACACAGCGGGCAGCCCCACTCACCTGGGCGGGGGCAGGATGAGCCCCAGGGTGCGGTACAGCACCGCCCCGATGACGAAGTGGGACGACTCATCCGCTTCTGCAGAGAGAGGCACATACATGTGCTCAGCACCACACACATGGGAAGGAACATGGAGCCCCCCAACACACACATGGCACACACAGACACACCACCCACATGCTCACATACATGTGCACGCTCCCAGATGTGCTCTCACACATGCACGCACCCAGACACACCAGCACACACATGTTCACCCACAAACACGTGCACACGCCTGTGTATGCAGCCCACACATGTGCGTGAATGTGTGCTGTGCCACATGTGCATGATCCATGCGCACCCACACATGTGCACAGCCCCAGATGTGCACTCGTGTGTTCATGCTCACACATGTACATTCATGCACACTCCCAGATGTGCACTCGTGTGTCCATGCTCACACATGTACATTCATGCACACTCCCAGATGTGCACTCGCGTGTTCATGCTCACACATGTACATTCATGCACACTCCCAGATGTGCACTCCAATGAGCAGGCTCACATGTGTACACACATGCACACTCCCAGATGTGCACTCCCATGCACATGCTCACGCCTGGGCTCACTCCCACCCAGCCCCAGGCTCCTCTCCCTGCACACACATGCACACAGGTGCACACACGTGTGCTCGCTCACCGGCAGAGGCGAGGCTCAGCACCTCCCTGGGGATGAAGAGCTTGTCCTCAGAGCTGCGGGCCCAATCCTTCATGCCCCGCCGGCCCCTCATGGGGAAGTTGATGTCGCTGGACACAGCAGAGACGGGCTCCCGCTGGATGCTGGTCACTGGCAGGGCACAGTGGGGTCACCGCCAGCTCCCTGTGCCCCCCAAGACCCCATACCCACCCCGCTGCTCACCCAGGTTGTCAGTGACAATGAGGGAGCTCTGGAAAGCCTTCAGCGCGTCCCCGACCAGGTGGATGAAGTCCTCCACCACCTTCATCAGGTGCACGGAGCCAGGAGAGACCTGCAGGAGACAGAACATCTCCAGAGCCACTGACATGCATCCCATGGAGGGGACATCCCCGCGGTGGGGACATCCCGGCTGTGCCCACCCTCTGCCCATCCCCTGGTGCCACTCACCTGCTGGGCATCCTCCCACTTGTCCCGGTTCTCCGCGTCCACCATGTAGCTCACCACCTGGAAGAAGCGCTGCGGGGATGGGGCTCAGCGGGGCTGGGGTCCAGGGACCGACCGCCGCCACCTCCCCGGGGCGTCCCTCGCTGTCCCCCTGCCCGCTACCTGCACGTCCTCGGAGGACGGGGTGTAGGTGGCCCTCTTGAAGGTGTCGGTGACATTGCGCAGGATCTCCACGGAGAAGAGCAGGTCCCCACTGTAGTAGGTCTTGCGGGCCATGAGCTCCAGCAAGCTCCGCACCACCTGCGACATCCCCTCCCCTGCCAGCACCCGCTGCCCCTTCGCCAGGTGCTCCCGCAGCTTGTGCAGGGGGGGACACCAGTGTCACCCAGCTGCCAGCACCCCCCAGCAGTGCTCTGTGTCCCCCAGGTCCCACCCAAAGCCCACCTAGTGCTAATTGCACTGATTGGGGCAGCAGCGGGACACATGGGTCTTGGGGGTTCCACGGGGGTCTGGGGCCATTATGGGCATCTGGGGGGTGTCCTTCCCATCCCAAAAGCCATTTCCCAAGGACACAGGAGCACCACATAGATGATGGACCCCCTTCAGCTCTAGGATTGGAGGCCTATTCCAAGCCCACTGGGGTATGGGAGTGTTCACAGGGGTGTGAGGGCATCCACAGGGCTCTGGGGGCATCTTTCCCATCCAAAGAGCCACTTTCTAAGGACACAGGAACACAACTCAGACCAGAATGCCACCCCCAGCTCCAAGACAGGGCTCCTATTACCAGCCCAGGGTGGTTTGGGGATTTCCATGGGGGTCTGGGGGTCCCTTTCCCAGCTCCCCCACAGGGAGCCCTGCCTTAGTTTCCCCACGCAGTGCCCAGCTGGTGAAGTGAGGCAGTTGCTGGGATCCCAGGGATGGGGCAGACCCCCAGGAACAGGGAGGGGAGGGCAGGGGGGCCGCGCCAGAGCGGGCACCTACTGAGAGATGCAAGTATCGGTACTCGTGGGAGATGCAGCGGGCGAAGCTGGGCACACCCCAGTAGGCCACCCCGTGGGGGCTCAGCAGGCACCGGCGGCTGGCAGACCCTGCGCCGGAGATTTGGGGTTGGGGCTGGCACGGGAACCACCTTCCTGGCCCCCCAGTGCCACCCACCACCCCCTGTCCTGCTCCAGGGTCAGGAGGGTTTGGGGGATCCTTGATTCTAATGCCCCCTACCACCTCTGGGGTGTGGGAGTGCTCAACCCTGATGGCACCTGATGCCACCCACCACCCCCCAGCCTCCAACAGGGTAGGGGGTGTCTGGGGGCACACGCCCCTCACCTGTGGCATTGGGGGGACATTTGTTGTAGATGATCTCCCCGGCAGCTGTTTTCTTCCAGGTCATCAGCATGCCGTACTCATCCTTGCACATCTCGTGGTAGGCTGGGCGTTGAAGAGAGGGGGTCAGGAGCAGCCCAGGCACAGGGTGATGGGCACTGGGGCATGGGGTACCCCATACCTGGGCACTTCTTCTCATTGCAGGTCTTCACCTCCTCGCCGGTGCCCTCGCAGGGGTAGCCCTGCACGCCGGTGCCCTCGCACATGCGGAAGCGGCGCTGCCAGCCGGTGTCGCAGGTCTTGGAGCAGAGGCTCCAGTGGTTCCAGGGACCCCACTTGCTGTCTGCTGTGGGGAAGGGGACACCGTGGGACACCCGGCTCTGCACGGCAAGTGGCACCCGCGGGGATGGGGACAGGGCAGGGATGGTGGGCACCACCGGCGCTGCCCCACGCGCCATGGATCGAAACCCCGCTGGGTGTGAAATCCATGGATCAGTGATTTAAGCCTCTTTCAGACAAGACTGGCATCCTGGTGCAGATGCCCACCGTTCCCTGACAGCATCCACAGGCACCCATGGCGCAGCGACCACCTCCCTTCGTGCCTGCCACCGATGCCACCACCCTTCCCACAAGACAAGGAGGGGCTCCAAGGACAGGATGAGGACGCTGTGGTCCATCCTTTGGTCTGACTGCCCCCTCTGCCTGGTTCCCCCCCACGCCCAGAGCCGTGCCCAGCCCCAGCAGGTGCCCCATGTGCACACGCGAGAGCTCACACGTGCTTGTACGCCCAAAGCACGGCGGGACCCGCGGCCACCCGGCACCGACGGGTCCCCCAGCGCGACCAGGGGTGAGCACACGGTGAACCCCCCCAGCTGACACATGCCTGACAGGAGCAACCCCCACCAGAGGGGTGGCTGCTGACCCCTTTGGCATCTCCCTTTGGCTCCTTCTCCCCCGCAGCGGAGGGGGCTTGGCGGCACCCTCGTGTCACCAGCGGTGACACCGCAGGGCTGGACGGCCGCGCCACGTGCTGGGCGCCACGCCGTGCCGTGCCACGCGTGGCCGTCCCCCCGCTCTCCCCCCCAGCGCGCGGGGCCTTACTGGGACAGGTGGGGTTGGAGCACTCCCGGGCGTCGGCGTGGGCCCCCCGGCACTCAGCCCAGCCGTGGGCCGAGACGCTGCACCTGCGAGTGCGCTGCTGCGTGCCGTTGGCGCAGGTGACGGAGCAGCGGCTCCAGGCGCCCCACTCCAGCCACTGCCCTTCCACTGCGGGGACAAGGAGGACGGCGTCAGCCTCCACCGCTCGGCCCCGGCTCGCCGGGGTGCCACACCGGGCTCTCCGTGCAACGGGTCCAACCTTACGGATGTGGCGGCTCGTCCCGAGCCGACCCCAAAAAGTGATGAATCCTGCCCCAGACAGGGGTGCTGTCACTGGGGCTGAACAGCCACAGTGGCTTTGCCATAGTGCTGCACATCCAGGCTCACGTCGGGGACCCCAGCGTTGCTCCCACCAAAGCCACCATGCCTGGCGTCTCTCCTGCCAAAGCTGGCATCACTCCTGCCAAGCCCAGCGTTCCTGGTGTCGCTCTCCACCAAACCCAGCATTCCTGACATTGTTCCCTGCCAAGCCAGTGAACACCAGCAGCATCTCCATGGGTCTGCCGTGGCTAAAGCCATGTGCCATGTGTGGCATGTCCCTGCCGGAGCTGTTGCAGAGGAGATACCCCCTGTGCACCCCCTCAGCTCACGCGCTCCCTCCTGCTCTGAACTACCTGCTGGTCCCTCCATGTCACACATGGAGTCCCCAAGAAGATGCTGGCCCTGACATGGAATGCCTGACCACCACCACAGAAACCTCACGGCCACCAACACGGCTGTTTCTGGCACACGGGAGGAAGGGATGGTTGGTGCAACCACACACACACAGGCAGAACCTGCAGCCAACCCCCATTGCCACCTCCCAGTGCCCCAAAATGTCCCTGTGCCACCACAGTGCCAGCTGCAGCAGATGGGCAGGGAAGGAGCCAGCTCCTCCACGACCCCCAGGTTGGACCCCTGCCCATGCCAGGGGCTTGAGACCCTGGCACAGCTGATGGAGCCACCTCTCCACCCAAATTTCCAGCAGGGACAGGAGGGTGCACCCCATGTCACAGCATCCCTGTGCCCACGGGCTGTCCCAGGTCCCCATGGCGGTGCCACCCATCCCTCACAGCGCCGCAGCACCGTGCCGGGAGCACAGCCCTGGCACTCGTCCGGTGCCATGTCCTGCCATTCCCAGTGGGAATAAGGAGCGTGGGGAGAGGGATGTACTGACCCGGGCAGATCGCGATATTGCAGGGCTTGACCTGCAGCTCGGGGCCCTCGCAGGCATTCCCTCCACGCCGCGAGGCCACGCACCGCCGCGTCCTGGTCCTGGCCCCTCGCCCGCAGGTCACCGAGCACAGGCTCCACGGGGACCACTCCTCCCATGCACCAGGAGCTGCAACACAGCACCACAGCACAGCGCCCTCGCTGCAGGGCGCCACCCTCCTCCTCCTCCTGCTGGCACTGGGGGGTCCTGGCCATGGCAGACCCCTCGTGCCCTGCCCGAGGCTCTGTGGCAGAGCCTGGCATGGTGTCCAGCACCGCCTGCCCCGTCAGCATCCGAAGCCCCTGAGCCAGCAGCGGTGCCGCTGCCACTCCCTGTCCTGCTCCAGCCTCCCTTTTGGGGTCCTGGCACTGGCGGCACACATGCCCTACCCCGACCCACACACAGCCCGGCTCATCCCAAGCCACGCCAACACACAGAGCACAATGTGCCCCTCACACCTACAGGAGCTGAGCACACCAAGGAAAGGAGCAGGGACCAGTGCGGCACACGAGCATCCTAAAGGATGCTCTTCCATGACTTCTGATGTCCTTGCAGTGCCAGGACAGTGCTGCACTCCCCGGTATGGAGGGGAACTGAGTACTTGAGTGTGTTAGGGATGTAAATCCCTTGAAACACCCCAGCTTTGGTCAGGGCAGTCCAGCTGCCCCTGCAGTGCCCTGAGGACCTTCCAACTCCTGACATCCCACACAAGACGCACGGACACCACCAGAGACCAACGTGAGACCCTCAGCATCCTGCCTGTGACCCGCCTTGATGCACCGAGCAGCTCAGCCCCCTCCTGCCCCACGCAAGTGGGGACCCTCCAGCAGACCAGGCCAGACCTCAAGACCCCCGGCGCAGGCTCCAGCCTTTCCTTTCTCGCCAGCACAAAGCCTTGGGGACCCCCAGGGCAAGCCCTGAGTTAGCCAGGAGGGAGGACAGAGAGGGGCCACCAGCCAGCCTGCACCCAAGGCAAATCCCTGGCAGCAGCACCGGTGACAGGGCACAGGGTGCAGGACACCCATTCCAGCTGCCTCCACACACCATTTCCCACGAGCAGCCAGGAAGGCTAGAGGATGGAGGGATGCCAACAGAGCTCAGAACAGCCCAGCGCAGGGTGGGCATCACCTGCTTCCACAACCACACCAAGCCACCCCTCTCACCCACCCCAGCACCTCCAGGAGCCCCAGAGACGCCCCAGAAACACATGTCCCCTCTGTCCCCACGCTCCTGCTGCTGATGCAGAGCCCACCCAGTGCCGGGCACCCCGAGGTGGCAGCAGAGCCCCCCCAGTGCCCCAGCGCCCCTGTGCCCCCCGTACCTGGGCAGGTGGCCGTGTTGTTGCAGGTGCGTGTCTCCCGGAGCAGCCCGCTGCACAGCGTCCCGTAGGGAGAGGACACGCAGGAGCGCGTCCGCACCTGGGAGCCCTGCCCGCACGTCAGCGAGCACACACTCCACTGGGACCACTCCTCTGCTGCCGGGTCACCTGCGGGAGAAAGGGAGTCTGAGAGCCTGGGTGGGACGGGTAAGGTGCCATAGGGGATGGGGAAGGGGTTAGGCAGCACTGGTGAGAGCAGGGATAAGGACAAGGTGCCGTGGGTGACACTGAGGGTATCAGTGGGGCGAAGAAACCACGGTGCTCCCTGGACCCAGCTGCAGCTGGAGAAGGGATTGGGGCATGGGATTCCACCTGGCATGGGGGAAAGTATCCATCCCAAGCAGTGCAGGCAGCGTGGGCAGCACAGGCAGGGTGGGCAGGGCAGGCAGCGTGGGCAGTGGGCAGTACAGGCAGCAAGGACAGGGCAGGTAACGTGGGAAGCACAGGCAGAACAGGCAGCGTGGGCAGGGTGGGCAGGGCAGGCAGCACAGGCAGACCAGGCAGGGCAGGCAGCGTGGGCAGCACGGGCAGCCCGCCACGGCTCCCTCTCCCCACCCCATCACACATTGACATTTACAACAACCAGCTCTTATTAAGGTTGATGATGTCTCTGAGGCTCTTGGACAGGCCAACAGCAGAGCCCATCCGTTTAAATTAAACAGGGATATATGGAGGAGGGCTCCAAAGGGGACGATTTGTCCTGCAGACAGGCAGGACGCAGGCTCCGTGTCGCCCACGGCGGTGACAACGTGCTGTGGCTGCTCCGTGTCACAGGGGAACCCCGAGATCAGGCTGGATCACCACTGGGGTCACCCAGCACTCTGCCCAGGAGGTCCCAGTGGGGCAGGACCCCTGTGAGTACACGGGAGGAGATCTGCATGCCAGGCACACGGAGCAGAGCCGGGGCTCATCCATCTCCCACTCACCTCCAGGCCCTCTGATCATAAATCAGGGGGGCCAGGGAGGGGGGAGCAGCACACTCAAATTACCCAGATGGATTTGCCAAATAAATACATTTGAATGAAACAATTAATGGATTTTTGTTTGCTTTACAACCCTCGGAGGAAGGTGCAAAGGAAAAAATATATAAATGGAGCAAATTAAGTCAGTCCGTGGGTAGGAAGTTAAAGGGAGTCGCTCCATCTCCATCACCCCTACCCAGGTATTTGAGCCCAGTGTCGCCAGTGTCCCCTGCCCGTCCCCATGCTGGGGCAGTGCTGGTACCTGTCTGGGCCATGTAGACACCTGGTTCATCTGCTGACCGTGGCCACTGGGTCTTCACCTTCTGGTTCTCCTCGACTGCATTGCCTGGAAGAGGGAAGCGCTCCAGTGAGAGCGGGCAGGGGACAGGGATGGGGACAGGGATGAGGACAGGCCACCACGGGTCAAGGGACACTGCAGGGGGACGCAAGGACGCCTGGCCCCACGCTCAGCACTGCATGGCATCCCTGAGGGCAAGAGATGGTTGAGCACAGCTGAGCACACTCACAGACCCCCAGATATGTGTCACGGCTCCCCCAAAAGTGTCACCCCCAGTCACAGGGGCTGCAGCTGGAGCACAGCCTCGAGTGCCACGTCCCTGGTGCAGCCAGGGTGCCTGTGCCCCCACCGTGCCAGGCAGAGGTGCTCTCCCATCCCCACTTATCAGCTTGCTGCAGTGAGGTGGCACAAATTTATGGCTCGGCTCACCAAAAATAACAAGTGATCCATCAAGAGCACTTGGCGTGAAATTAACTGGCATGTGGAGGGCTCGGCGGGGGATGCGGCTGCAGGCACAGGGGGACACCTTCCCTGGCCTCCCCCACATCCCCCAGGCCACCTCCTGTCCTCCAGCAGGGTCCCTTGACCCCAAACCTGGGCACAGAATGCTGGTGAGTCCCCATAGGTTCACCCCAAGCATGGCACAGCCACTGCTGCCAGTGGATGTGCTGTAGGACACAGCGGGGCATCCCTTGGGCACCACTGATGCCACCCCAGGGACAGACCCCCAAAAACACCATGGGCACCCCACTGCTGTGACAGGCAGGAGAGCAGCCACGGATGGCACAAGCATCTCACTGAGCTGCCTGGCACTGCCAGCCAAGCATGGCAATGTCCCCAGAGCATAGAGAGGTGACATGGGGACACCCAGCACTGGCAGGGACACGGTGGCTCCCACTGGAACGCAGAACAGGGACACCCCAGCCCCAGCAGGGAGCACAGGCTACTCTGACACTTCCTGTGCTGTAAAACAGACCCGAATTTACCAACTTTTGCTTTCAAAACCCCTCACTGGCACACCAGCGCAGCCAGGGACACTCGGATCCTCTCCGTGGGCATCCCACTCCGTGGCATGGGGTTCCCACTCCACGGGAGACAGTGGGGGACCTGGAGAGGCTGAGGGGCTGCCCAAGAGGGTCTGTCTGCCCACCAGACTGAGCTCCCCAAGGGGCTGCCCACCCCGGGAGCGACACGGCAGAATTACACACGGCATGGCGAGCGCCCCGGGAAACCCATAAATCCCGAGGATATACGAGGGCGTTCTCCCTGGCTGTGTTCGACAGACACCAAATTCAATTTCCTTTGGAGAGCACTAAATCCTCGGCTGTCACTGCCGGGAGGCTGCGGCCAACCCTGGCACTGCACCCCATCCTGTCCCGGGGTCCCCAGCACCCCGCACCACAGCACAGCCTAGCTGGGGGCAAGGGCAGGGGTGTTCCTTTGGGGGCCTCAGGGTTGTTCTTTTGAGGACTTCAGCATGAATCCCAAGGCCACTTGTGTCCTTGTCCCGGCATCACCTCCCTGGGGGCTGGTCTCTGTAGGGTGATGGGTTTGGGGCAAGGGCAACCCAAAAATTGGAACTGCTTGGCCTTGATGTGGCAGATTCTGGGGGGTGGGTATTCCCTTCCAAAGACCCTCAAAGAGCAGGGTCACCCTTTGGGGGTCTCTAGTGGGGGGGTACACCCGCCCAGAGCCTGCAGCACCAGGGTTGAGTGGCTGAGGGTTGAGTTCCATCCCCATTCCCACACCCGTCCGTGCTTTCCACCCACGTGCCTCCAAGCCCACCCCACTTCCCCCATGCCCGTGGGAGAGCCCCACTCCGGCGGGGATGACATGGGGGGGCGGGGACCCCGGGGTCAGCGCCGTGGGGAGGGTTTGGGTGGGCGCCAGCCCCCACGTCGCTGCGGCGGAGCAGAACCGGTGAGATCAGCGCTGGGCGCCCGCCAAGCCTCGGCTCACAGGCGCCATTCAGCCCCCCGGCCCTGCCTGCCACCGTCCCCCTGAAAGGGGACCATTCTCCACCCCGCAGGGGGCTGGGGGGAGGCCAGGTGGGGGCTCGGGACCCCCCTCTTGCTGCATGAAGGGCGCTCTGTGCTCCGGCCCCACGGCTGAGCGCGGTGACACCGGCGGGCACCCGGGGGGGACGGTGGCAGTGGCGTGGCATAAGGGGCAGCCGAGGCAGCACATCACCCCTGCGGCTCTGGCACCGCAATAACATTGAACCTCCGGGCACTCCAGCCTTTAATTGAATGTCAAATGTAATTTGGAGAAGGAGTGGGAGTTCGCGCTGCTGCTGTTGCAGCTGGAGAGGCAGCATGTGCTGCCCTGCCAGGTCTGCAGGGACCCCCCCTCTCCAGCACTCTGAGCCACGCTCAGCATGACTAACCCCACCGAAGCACCCATGGGGACGTGTCAAACCCCATGGAGAAGCACCCAGCTCCTCCATCCCATCCTGCATCCCGCTGCAGCCCTTTGCCATGGAGGGTGTCAGCCCTCGGGCAGAGGGTCAGCCAGGCTGACTTTGGGGTTGGCACCTGAACCCGGCACTGAGCTCTTAATCACCCATGTGGAGTTGAGTTTAAAGGGAAAAAAAGGAAAAAAACCTGTAACACGAAATCAGCTCAAGCAGCTCCCCTCGGGATGAGGCGATTTAGAGCCCTGCAGCTGTAACGGACCAGGGATTTAGTCGGGGGATCTGCCCATAATGACATTTAGCTCCTGAAATAAATGCTAAAGCCCAATGAAATTATATGTACACCCACAGCCCAGCCCCGCCACCTAATCTGCCAGATAAAGACCCCACGCAGCTAAGTTGGGGATTGCTCCTGCCCGCGCATCACCCGCGGCTGCTGCGGGGAACATCTGGCCAGATGTGTCCCAAAATCCCCGTATCACCTCTCTGGACTTGGCACCACGGGCACAGGGAGCACCCAGATGAGGTGGCCCCTTGCCATGGGCAGCCCTATCCCGGTGCCCAGCACGTGGGTGAGCGCAGCTGCTTTATCCTCACTCGAGGTTCCTACAATCCCGTAACGAGCAAATGGCCTCATTCCGCCTGGTTAATAGCCCGGCTGCCGTGCCGTGACATCCTGCCTGGAATAACAAGCGCCCGGGCTGCAGCAGTCAAGGGTAATTTGCCACGGGAAAGGGTCATTTTACCTGCAAATTGTTTTCCACGTCTCCACCAAAGCAGAGCGAGTCGGCTCCTGCTCCAGAATCGTGGCCCTGTGCTGGGAAGGTGGCAAGCGAGGCCGTGGAGCCACACGGGCTGTGCTGCCACATGGGCTGTGCCAGGGCAGCTGTGGCATCAGCTGGGGCCGCTATGGTGACAAGTGGCACTAACAGGGTTGGCTGGACCATGGCAAGGGCAGAACAAGCTGAAGCTCCGCCGAGCCTGGGCATTGTTCTGGAGAGGTTCACATGGAGCCAGGCACAGGATTTCCAATTTGTGTGGATTCCCTGCTCCATGTGCAGTGTTCCATTGGCATCCTCCTGCCTCAAGGAGCGTGCATGGGCAGGATTCATCCATTGCACAGCTTGCCTGTTCCATGCACCCGCTTCCCTGCTCCATGCACAGCACCCAGTTTTCACCCTCCAGCTCTGTGTAGCATTCGTGGGCAGCACTCATCTATTGCATGACCTCCCTGCTCCATGCCCAGCACCCAGTTGGCACCAGGAATGTGCTCAGGCAGCATCCATCCATTGCATGGATTCCCTGCTCCGTGTGCAGTGCCCAGCTGGCACCCTCCAGCCCCAGGGAGTGTGTACGAGTATGACTGATCCATTACACGAATTCCCTGCTCCATGCCCAGTGCCCAACTGACCCCCCACCCTGCCCCACGGAGCGTGCACAGGCGGGGTGCCCATTCCACGAGCAGCCCCCCTGGGAAGCCTGCACAGAGCAGGGGCTCCATCCCGGGGGGGCTCCTCCACGCCCCCCACTCACCGTGTGGCACCTCGGGCAGGTCGACGTCGTTGGCATTCGCAGAATGCAGGTCGGTGGGGCAGCACTCGGGCTCGGTGGGCGCTGGGGTGGGCGCTCGGGCGGCGTGCCGGGTGCTGTTGTGCCGCGGTGCCGGCGGAGCCTCCGCCTGGCAGCTGCAGCCGGCGTGGGTGAAGCCGCAGCGGCGGGCACCGGGCGCCTGCAGGCACTCCTCGAGCCAGCGGCACAGCACGCTGCAGGTGAACTGGCTGGAGTTGTTGTTGTTGATGAGCAGCACCTCCACGAAGCGGAATTCCAGCGCCTGCGGGGCCAGGAGGCGAGGGGCCGCCTCGGGCTCGGCCGCCAGGCACAGCTGCACAAAGTTCTTGTCGAAGTGCAGGAAGGTGAAGGGCCCCGCGTCCTCGCACAGCTCCAGCTCGGCTTCCTCCTCCTCCTCCTCCTCGGGCCGCTGGCGGGAGGGCGGGGGGCTGGCGGCCTCGCCCCGGGGGTCGCACGTGTAGTTGGCCAGGTAGTGGTCGAGTGGCAGCACCATGGGAGAGAAGTGGGTGCAGACCTGCTCCTCCCGGTTGAAGCGGAGGTAGAGCGAGTACTTGGTGGGGTCGGGGTTCTCCAGGGTCCAGGAGCAGCCGGAGGAGATGGTGGGGAAGAGGTCCTTGAGGGAGAAGGAGCCGTAGAGGACGCCGGAGGCCAGGGCGGAGCAGGCGCTGGGAGCCGGGTCGAAGCCCCGCGTGAGCCACAGGAGAGACGATATCACAGCCAGTAAGAGGGGACCAGCAGCGGTCATCCTATGGCATTTGCCCTGTGGAGACACAGGCGGACAGACAGACAGAGGCTTAGCAACAGGCACGGCCCCTGTGGGCTCCCTGATGTGCTGGGGGAGTGGGGAGAAGGTTTGGGGGGTCAGCAGCTGCACCAAACCCAGCTGGTGTGGGAGCTGCTCCATGTCCCCAGCTACTCCATGTCCCCAGCTGCTCCATGTCCCCATCCGCCACTTTGCAGGCTGGGGACAGCTACCAGAGGCCCTTGTCCCATCCCCCAGGCTGCACCAAGGTGTCCCCGGGCTCAGGACCCTGCAGCATGGACAGGGGCCTTCACCTCAAAACCATCAGCTCCCACCCCCACAGACCCCCTGCCCTTGGCTCATCCACCAGAGCCTGCCAAGCACAACCTGGGCAAGGAGCCACCAAACAGCTTCTGCCTAGACAGGGCTATAAAAGCCCTTGGAGCTATTTCTGGTGCCCCAGAGCACTGTGGGGACAGGGTGCAGCTCGGGGTGATGTGCTGGGGGTGCACAGGCACCCCAACAGCGTGGTGTTCCCCCACCTGCCCTGAGAGCCGGGCACAGGGCGAGCAGTCACTGTACGAGTACATATTTCTTGGACACCACGCCTGGTGTGCAGAGCATCGCCGTGAATAGCTTTTTAATACCTCATTAATAAAATAATGCACACGGTGGCCTTATTAAGCGAAACGGGAGCACGGCTCTACAGAGGCCAAGGCCACGGCGCACGTGTCGGCACCGCTCAGCCAGGTCAGCCTGTTCCTGGGGCAGCAGTGGCACGGGGACAGCCCTGAGGACAGCAGGGGACATTCAGGAGGTGGCCACAGGGATCGATGCCATGGCAGAGGTCGATTCCAAAACCACCGAAGTCCCCGCTTCCCTCCGCCCAGCCATGTGTTGGGGATGCCGAGCGCTTGGCACGGCGCGGGGATGCTCTTATCCATCCTCAAACAATATCTCCCGCTCCTAAATCACCCCTGGCCGAGGCCATGGTACCAGGGCATCCCCCAGCTCGCTGGGGAGACGGAGCCTTGGCCGAGCCTGCGCTGGAGCCACGATGGGCACATTAGAGAGCTAAAAATATCCAAGCTCTCATGCAACAGGCTGGCGCTGGCTCCTGCCGCCCCGGCAGCGTGGGGGCTCCGTGCCGGCACCCGGCCCCTGCCAGCAGCATGTGGGCATGGGGACAGAGGGGCTGGGATGGAGCCAGGGGGAGCAGCTCAGGCTGGAGGAAGGCAGGACCCCCCGGCGCAAAGTAGGGAGATCTGGGGGGAAAAGCAAACCCCGTTTTCCCGTGGTCACTTCCAGCCCCGAGAGACCCCGGGGAATTCAACAGGAGACCCACTGGTACTGAAATTCAACAGGAGACCCAATGGCAATGAACACCACCAAAAGCAGCAGGAGAAGGGAGCCGAGGGGCAGCCGGAATGGGGAGCCCCATAGGCATCCCACACTGATGCTCCTCAAGCAGCCACCAAGGACCTGGGGGTCCCCCAAAAAGTCCCAGCCCTCCACTGCTCCGGGAGAGCTGGGGATGGGGGAGGAGGAGGAGGAGGAGGAGGAGGAGGGGGAGGAGGAGAAAAAGGAAGAGGAGGAGGAGGTCAGGCAGGGACATGCTGCTGCTCTGCAGCGAGCTCCTGGGGCTCCCGCAGCCTGGCAGGGACACAAGATGGAGCTTGCTTCCCTCGCCTCAGAGCAGAGAGCAGGGCTGCTCCAGCACCACCATCCATCCCTCCCTGTGCCCAGCCGGCCACTGCAAGGCTCGGCAGGGACGAACACAGCGGGGCAGCCCATGCCCCCCCCTCCCTGGGCTCCCCACATGCATGATCCAGGTCACGGGAAGCCTCCCACCATCCCAAAAACCTGCCGGGGCTGCAGCTGCCCCAAGCCCGGCACCAAGATGAGCTGCTCCGGGAGGCCAGGGCTGAATCAAACCTGGGAGAGCTCGCTCGGCACCAGCCCCGCTCCCTGCAGCGCTCGAGCTGCTGCTGCTGCTGCTGCTGCAGTGAAAATATTTCACTGAGCTGCACGCTGGGCAGAGGAGATATTTAACATCTGGGGCACTGAGTCACCCGGCGGGAGCTGCTGAGCGCCACGAGGAGGGGTCACTGTCACCCCTACCCTCGCACCCTGCAGCATCACCGCCCTTGTGCTGCGAGATGGGTGAGCCCAGCCTGGCCGGGGTGCCCTGCTGGCATCATGGCATCACCCCTCTTGCCTCCGAAACGACCTCGGGTCCACGCCGAGCGAGCCACGCCGCACCGGGGACCGCATCCTGACACGGCTGCTGGGTCCCTGGGGGCGGCTGGCATTGCCCCAGGGACCCGCGGCACCCTCTGCCAGGCTGGGGAGCATTCCCCGGGATGGGGATGGCACCCGGAGCACGGAGGGCACAGGCTGGCACGCTCGCCCGCCGCAGGCGCCCGCTCCAGCCCCTTCCATCTGCCTTTGTTGCCGCCGGGGCGCAGGGAAAAAGGGGGTGGGTTTTTAATTAAAGCTTTTAAAGAGCCATCACAGAGCCGGGAGCGAGCGGGCGGAAGCGACATCGCGGGCTCCACGTCCTCGGAGCACGGTCCCTCTCCATCACTGCCGTCAAATACATCCCTCCCGGCTCCGGTAAAGGCAGGATCCCGACCGGGGCTCGGCTCTCCCTCACCACGGCACGGCACTGCTCCCGGCCAGCCCTGCTCCCGACGCACAAACAGGTTGTTTCCCTGAAGATGCCTCGCCTGAACGGGGATTTTGGCTGGGTCCTGATCGAGCTCCATCCTCCCAGCACGGCGCAGAGCAGCTCCTGACCATCGTGCCACTCCAACCAGGCAAAGCCAGGAATAACAGCCAGCCCCGAAAAGTGATAAACGGGCAGCACTAAACCCTCGGCATTAATATTCTGAGAAACGATTAATGGCAGAGTAAAGGAGATTTGGGGTTTGAGGGACACGGTTTTTAACCCGACTGTTCTCTTAATAGGCTGTAGAAAATAACACAATCCATGAGAAAAATACATGATCCTTGAGAATTCCTAACATGAGGATTCTTGGGACAAAGACATGAGGATAAGGAAGGGCTGGGGAGTCCTGGGTGTTTATCCACAGTGGGAAGTGCCTCACTCCCTGCTGAAAGGCAACAGCATCCAGGGGGGAGCAGACTGGCCATGCGGCTCCATCCCATGGGATCACATCCCTGCCTGCCCAGAGGTGACACTGACAAACACGGCACCATAATGAGCTCTTCCCACTGCGAGAACCCATGACCCTCCAATCCCCAGGGTCTTCCCTAGCGGTTCAAAGGCATCCAGGAACTCCAAAGCTGCAGTTGCCACCTCCATGCTCAGCCCTCCCAGCGCGGGGACCCCCAGCACCGAGCCGGGGTATCCTGGACCCTCCAGCACCGAGCCAGGGTGTCCTGGGCCCTCCACAGCACCAGCACAGCCCCTCTGCCAAGGAATTAGCTCTGTGAGCATCACTGGGAAGAACTCCTCTGCAACCCCAGGCTCCAGCCTTGCCTCCCAAAAACACGGCTCCCTGTGCCTGCACACGCGCTCTCGATATGGAGAGGGGTATCCGTGCTGCTCCCACCCACTGAGGCACAATCCTCCCATCATCCAGGACCACGTTTCCCCCCACTGGGTGCTCCCACATCCCCCCTGTCCCTCTGACTCCCCGGCGCGCTGCCACGGCCTCTCCTGGAGCCGGCAGGCTGGCAGCGGTGCCGAGCTGTAATTAATGGTGCTGCTTTGCCAATCCCTGGCGCGGCCTCGCGAGCACTGGCACGCACAGGCCTCTTTATTTATTTTACTTAACTGCTGTTGGTAAAACTCCACTCCAAAAGCAAGGCCGAGAGACAGCACAAAGAAATCTCCACCGGGATTAGGGATTATGCTCTGCCAGGAAACAGCGTGTTCTGCCTCTCCCTCCATGGCTCTGGGGGTCCCTGGGGGCAAAGCCCCCCCTCCACTGCAGGGCACCTGCAGGGGCTGCAGCAGCCATGGCTGTTCCTGCTGCTCTCCCACAGACTCTTCCAAGTAGTTTCCATGTCACTGGGATGTGGGTTCCTCTTTTCCACCAGCTCTATCCTGCAAAGGGGTGGAGGGCCAGGAGACTCCAAATGGGGGTCTGAGTCACAGCAGTGGCAGCAGGATGTCTACTCATTCCAGAGGAGGGTTTTTTTTGTAACCCACCATCTCATCCAGACCCAGCCCTGCTGAGAGCCCTCAAGGTGCCCTAGGGAGGACAGGAGGCCTGGCTCCATCCTGCTCTTGGAGGACATCAAGAAGGAACAGACAGGATGAGAGCAGGGGGGATGTGATGGCTCTCGTAAGCACCGAGGAGCTACAAAGTATCTGACATTTGGCAACCAAGCTGGGTGGCCCTGAGCCAGCCTCGTCCCCATCAGAGGACAGATCCGTGGTAGGAAATGAGTTTGCAGGGCCTCACTCCAAATTCCCATGGAGAAGTGTTGAGGCATCACAGGACAGTGGCTGGTGGCTCATTCCATGGTTCATCCATCCATCCATCCATCCAACCAAGCATCATCTTCCTCCAGGCAGGGAGAACATCCTGCAGTCCCCACCCAGCCTGGAGAGTGCCCAGCCTGGCACGTGGGGTCTTGGCAGTGATGGGAACAGCCTGGGTGAAGGAAGTCCCATCTCTTCCCGTGGCTCTGAGCAGCGGGTTGGTACCAGGGCAGAGATCTCCACCAGCCATGAGCCCACCGGGAAGAGCCCAGCATCCCCAGCCCATTTCCAACACGGCAGAGGTGTCACTCTGGGAAGAAGAGCTGCACTGCCAGAGGTCCTTAGAGGCATCCAGAAAAGCCAGAAGGAGCTGGGAAGAGCCAGCAGCGTGTCCCAGATGGTGCTGGAGCACCTCTGCCACAGGGCTGCCAGTCGGAGAGCAAACCGCCCGCTGTGCCGGCTCCGTGTCCATTTTCTCTCCAGCAAAGACCAAATTTGTAGGATCCTGGCTCCTTGCAAACCCCCCGGATCAAAGCAAGGTCTGGTGACAAGGCTTGACAAGCAACTGGGCAGGCCTTGAAGAGGAGCTGCTGCCAGGCTCTGGGCTCCAGCACAGCAGGGCTGGCACTGCTCTACAGCCAACTCCAGCATCCGCTGCCGCCCGTGCCATCACCAAGGAACCCTGCTACGAAACAGGGCGTCCCCCCTCCCTGGTGAGGGTGGCCAGAGGGCAGCCAAGTGGTGGTGACGGTGACAACAGCCACGCCACCCTACGGGTGCAAGCACAGAGAGCTGGGTGCTCCCCCACAAGCCCCTCTCATTCAGCCACGGCCTCCAAGACAGGGAGAGGTCCCCAACAACTGCCCCGGCCCACCAGGAGCAGTCCCAGTGCCAGAGCTCAGCGCCAGCCCCGCGCCACCAGCTCCACGTGCGCCCCAACCACTGGCAGTGCCCAGCCAGAACCCACAACCAGACACTGCCACAGCCCAGCCGGGCCACCCCGGGGCCATCTCCCCGCGTCACCGGCGGCCCGGGCTACCAGGCGCCAGCCAGCACAGCCAGCAGTGACATGACCTAGAAAAGCAAAGGGTTGTTCACACGCCGCGCTGCCGTGAGCCCCCGGCACCGGCCGTGCAGCCGCGGTGCGCAAAATCTCCCTGCCCTCAACAAGTGACCGGCACGGGCACACGCGTGTGCACACATGGCACCGCTCGTGCCCTGAACCCCGGGGCTTGCAGGTCCCCCGGGAAGGGATGCAGCTCCCCAGATCCCCCCCCTCCAGATTCGGCTGCCACCTGCATGCCGCACGTGCCCGCGGCGGCACACGCTGGGCACCCACGTGTGCCCTCCTGCACACCCACGGTAGCCGGGTGCCGTGGCACGGAGGCTCCCTGCAGCCCCCCACGCTGGCACCGAACAAAGCCCCACGCAGGGGAGAGCTGCAAACCCACCCACCCACCCACTGCCGGGGCTCCGCCAACACACCTGCCCACGTGCCCCGGTACGTGCCGAATCCCCAGGGCCCTGCCCAGGGGTGACAACGCGGGGTGACCATCCTGCCGAGCACCCACGCGTGCCAGGCTGCCAGCATGCGTGTGCCCGCACCGGGGCTGGCAGGGATGCCAGCAGGCAGGCTGGCACCCACCCGTGGCCTTGCTGGATGACACACCACAGCACCGCGGTGCCACACGTGTGCCCAGCCACACACATGTGCCCACTGACACGCGTGCAGCCCCTCCACCGCGGGGCTGCCGGAGCCCTGGCACTGCTCATGGGGGGGGATCGGCACTCAGGGAGAGAAACGGGACCCCTCGGGGGGCACGAGCATTCTGTGGGGGGTCCGGTACCCCGGCGGGGACTGGCGGCTACCGGGATGTGGGGGACCGGCAGCTCCCCGGGAAGGGGGGAACCGGCAAGCCCGGGAGAGGGGAAACTGGCATCCCCAGGAGGGAAACCGGCAGCCGCAGGAAGGGGAACCGGCAGCCCCGGGAGCGGAGGGACCGGCAGCATCCCGGGGGAAGGACCGGCAGCTCCGGGCACGCCGCCGCTCACAGCCAGCCCCGGTGCCGAGCCCTCCGCGCCGCCGCCGCAGCCCCGCGCAACTTCCCGGCAGGGCCGGGGCCGCCCCGGGGATGCCACTGCCCGCCGCGGGCACCGGGGCACCTCCGGTACCGCGGCGCGGCTGCAACTCCGGTCCCCGCAGCCCCGCCGCCGGGGCAGGAAAGTTGGCCGGGGTCGGAGCTGGAGCGGGGTGAGGTGGCGGCGGTGGGCACGGCGGAACGGGGGCTCTGCCAACCGGCAGCACCGGCCGCCGCATCCCGCATCCCGCATCCCGCATCCCGCATCCCGCATCCCGCATCCCGCATCCCGCATCCGCGGGCGAGCTGCCGCCCCCGCTGCGCCGCGCCGGGGGGGGAGCCGGAGCCGCCGCACCGGGAAAGAGGTGGCGGAGCCGGGGAAAGGGGGTCGGGGTACACCGTGGGGGGACACAGGGAACGGGGTTCACCGGCGCCCTTACCTGCGCTCCGTCAGCAGCGCGTGTAGCCCCGGCGCGGCGCGGCGAGCAGCGGGCTGGCCATCCCCGAGCGGCGGCGGCAGCCCCAGCCGGTGCCCGGGCGCGCCCGGGGGAGCGCGGCGGAGCGCGGGGTCGGCCCCGGGACCGGGAACGGGACTGGG
>JAWWEE010000058.1:4148428-4195946 GCA_035221455.1 Xenops minutus
CCGGGGGAGCGCGGCGGAGCGCGGGGTCGGCAACGGGAACGGGAACGGGAATGGGACCGGGAGAGGGAACGGGAGAGGGAGCGGGAGAGGGAGCGGGGCCGGGAGCGGGCGCGCAGCGCGCCGGGCCCCGGTGGCGGCGGCGGCGGCGGCGGATGCGGTGGGGAGGGACGGGGGGGAGAGGGAGGGAGGGAGAGGGAGAGGGAGGGAAGGAGGGAGGGAGAGGGGGGCGCGGGGGCGGCGGCGGCGCGCGCCGCTCGGGCACTTGCTGCATGCGCCGGGAGCGGGGCGGTGTGACAGCACCGGGCACCGTGTGACAGCGCCGGGCACGGCGGGGACACGCACCCCACCACCAACACCAACAGCACCACCAACACCAACACCAACACCACCAACACCCCCCAACCCTGCGCAGCCCCCGCCTCCCGAGTGTGGATGGAGGGGAGGGGGGGGATGTGACCCCCGGGGATGCTGCAGCGCTGGGGGTCACGGGGGAAGGAGGAGGGGATGTGCGATGCACGGGCACACGCGTGGATGTGGTGGACACACGCGCGTGGTTGGGGAAAGGGGGGGGTGGTGCACGCGTGTAGTTGGTGTGTGCCCGCCGCACACGCGTGAGGTGATTCGTGCGGGCACAGATGTGGTTTGTGGCTGTGTGTGGCACGGTTTTGGGGGGGTACACACGGGAAGGGGGGTCCCTGCGTGCTCGATGAGGCGTGGGAGGGCACGGGGCAGCTGTGGCGTGCACACACACGTGCGTGTCATCCCGGGCTGTGTGGGGTGCGTGTGCTCCCCGCCAGCAGCCGTGCAGCTCCCCCTGCGTGTGCTCCACCCCTGCGTGTGCTCCACACCTGCGTGTGCTCCACCACTGCGTGTGCTCCACCCCTGCGTGTGCTCCACCCCTGCGTGTGCTCCACACCTGCGTGTGCTCCACACCTGCACACACGTGCAGGCCTCGGCGTGCAGGGGGCTGTGGGCTGCAGGGAGACTGAGAGATGGGGCTGTCACCCCCCATGGCTGCACAAGTGTGGCACGTGTGACACGGAGCCTGTAGGACCCCCACAGCCACGGGGGTGTTTGGGGGGCTGCAGAGCTGTGGTTTCACATGTTAAGGCCATGCACAGGTGAGATAAACCTGAGTGTCTTGATGGTCTGTGGGTGACTGAGCTGCTGGCACAGGGGCTCCACTGCAGCCCAGACCCTGCCTGGAGCAGAGCTCTCCAGGAGCACCAGGAGCTGTGGCTTGGAGGGGACCGGGTCACACGGAGCCCCAGCTGTGCAGGAGGAGCTCAGCAGGATGCGGCACGGCCTGGCTGCCTCGCTGCGGGAGCAGCACAGCTGGGAATGCAGCACATTCCCATTGCTGCCTTCCACCTCTGCTGGACACATCCTGCCCGGTGCTGTGGGTGCTGTACTCACCACGGCGGGCACAGATCTGTCCCTCGTGCCCTCCATCCAGACTGAGCGTGGCAGAGGGAGGGGGCAGGAGGTACCACTGGATCACTGCTCAGCACTCTGGGAATCTGTGGCTCAGCATCAGCCCTAATCCATCCCAGCACTGCTGGAAGTGCAGGATTGTATCCATCCGAGACCTTTGTGCGGTTCAGCTCCTTCCCTCCCCGGCATTCCCTTTTCCCAGTCCTCCTTTGCAGCCTCTGGATGCCTGACCCTGCAGCCCCACACAGACACTCATCCCCTCCGGGTCAAAGCTGCAAGAAAGCAAACCAGCTTTTCAGGCTGGTCTTTATCCCAGGGAGAAAATCAGCATTAGCTCCGACAGAGCTGGAGGATATTCCCAAACCTGGCTCTGTAAATACAGCTCAGCGCAGGTCTGAGGATGGACAGTTCCAAACCCACGGCTCCCTGGGTCACTCCTTGCTTCCCACGAGGTGTTTGCTCCCACAGCCCAATAGGTCTGTGTGGATGAGGGAATTAGAGATTTCCAAAGGCATTGATTGCACCAGCTACCACTGCCCTACGAGGAAGGCAGGATGCAGTGTGGGATGCAATGTGGGATGCAACACGAGATGAAATGCAAGGTGCAACACAGGTTGTGATGTGGGATGTGACACAGGATGCAACACAGGTTCTGATGTGGGACGTAATACAGGATGCAGTGGGGAATGTGATGTGGGATACGGTGCCTGTGGGCTCTTCCCTGACTCAAGTGCCAGCTGTGGCACATCCTGGCTTACATCACTGTCCTACAAGATCCCCCTGCCACCAGGCCTGGCCATGGGCTGTGCACAGAACATCCCCTGTGCCTGCTGCTGCCTCTCCAGCCAGTGAGTCCTTCCCAGCCTCCATGTCACCTCCCTGACAAGTCTCCTCTGTCCCAGGTGGGACCTGCTCACGGTGAGGAGGAGCTGAGAGGCTCTGATGCTGGGGGCCCGAGCTGTGGGAGCTGGAGGCACCCACTGTTACCAGGACAACTGGGTGCTCTCTGTAGCTGCTTATTGCTGCTGCATCCCTGCAAACCTCCCCCAGCACAGCGTGAGCTCCATTCCCCACCGTACCCCCAGCTCAAAGCAAGGCAAAAGGCATGCTCAGCACCCCAGCCAGAGCTTGGGAAGGCGTTGGAGACTCTCCCAGCCAAAACAAAGCATCTCCCCAGCTGATCAGGGTGAGGTCCCAGAGCCCCCATCATCCTCCTCACCCCTGTGAGCTGCTGGGATGTGGGGAGAGCACTGTTCAAGGCTCTCAGCCTCGCTGGTGCCCACAAATTCAGAGGGGCTGGAGCTTGGCACAAGCAGAGCATCTCCCAGGGTATAATTAGAGCAGGGCCCGTGTGTGTGGAGGTGGTGACACCAGGGCTTTATGGCTAGATGGGAATTAGACCTGCCCATTAAGGCAATAATAACCTGCCAGGTTGACACAAGGTCCCCAGTGCCACCACCATCATTATGCAGGCGCTGCCGCCGTGGTGAACTGGCATCCTCTGCCCCAGGGGACAGGCACACCGGGACAGCCAGGGATCAGCCGAGCTCCCCAGGCACCCAGCACTGCTGTGTTTCCAACAGAGAGCTCTTATTTCCCCTTCATTTGGCACAGAAATCAGGGACAGGGAGAGTCACCGAGGTGGCAGCTGCTCTGTGCCCAGCCCTGGGTAAGGATTCAGGGAAGAGTCAAGTCCAGCTCCTGGCCAGGGGGATGTGGGGATGCTCAACCACCCCTTATGCTCCTGTGGCTCGTGATGGGCCCAATCCCCAGGGACCATGTCCCCCGAGCAGGGCAGAGAGCAGCACCTTGTCAGAAAGGTTTAGCAGGAGCACCTTGGCTCGAACCACGGGGGGAGAAGGGAGCGGGTGCAGCCCCAGAGCAGCCGGTAATAGCAGCCGCTTGTCTGAACCGCTTCCCATAAACTTCTCTGTGAATTGCTCCAGTGGAAAAACAAAAACAGCCATAAAACGGGGAAGTTTGGGTTGCAAGATAATCCACTCTGATGGGAAGAGGCAGCAAGTGCCGGCGGAGGAGCTTTCCCCAGTCACTTGGTGCCCATCACCAGGATGGAGGGACCGGCTCCCTGCTGGCTGCCCGCGGCCACTGCTCCCTCCCAGGGACCTTCACATGGAGTTTTCTGCTGCTGGTGGCAGGGAGAAAAGCCAAGGAAAAGGAGCAAGGGAAGCCCAAGTGATGAGAAGGAGAGGAAAGATATGAATAAGCCCTGGAATAAATTTCACTTTGGGGTTTGTCCTGGATCGAGGATGCTGCCGTGGCAGCACAGCCAACAGCCCATCCCGAGCAGCTCCTGGGCCTATGGATGCAGTTACTGTGCCCAGGGAGATGGAGTTCAGCTCAGCATCTTCATTTTTATGTTTCCAGGCTCCTTATGCAGTGAAGGATGGGCCAGGGCTGATCTATGTCCATCTGTGCCAATGCAGAGGTGATGCCTTGGCATGAGGCAGGGCAACATGAAGGACTTGAGACACTAGGGAGAGTTTCTGGGAGAAATTGGGAGAGTTTCTACCTGGCGAGGTGCTGAGCTGCCTCCTGGGCCTGCAGGACTGAGGGATGAGCTCAGCATCACTTGGACAACTGCAGGATTTTCACCTCCAGGTCTCCATGCACCACAGAGCATCCCTGATCCAACCCAGGGCCTCAGCAAGAATAAATCCCTCTGGATCCCAGCATGCTGGGAGATCCATCCTGAGCCAGAGCAGCTTGGCAAGGAGCAATCCCACCCCCAGCTCCTTTCCACCTCCATCCAGCAGAGCCATCTCACTGCCCAGGCCAGCAGCAGTGGCCAGATCACGCCTGCACTCGAGCAGCCGCTCAAGAGCAAGAGGAACTTTGCATAAATATTCATCTCGATTAATATACATGAGGGCTGCAGAAAGCCCGGCTGCAGTGGCAGCGGGATGTTATTGGCTGCTCGGTCTGCTCAGTGTTCAACCCCAACACCCGATGGGTTTTCACAGCAGGAAAACCCAGGGGTTGGATATTAGGAACCACTTGGCCATGTCCCTTGTCATCAAGGGGGTGGCATCTCCCCCACAGGGGTGGCATCTCCCCAGGGGGCTGGAGCCCCAGTGCCTCCCAGTAAGATGTGAACTGGGATGAAGGATGCTGGGAAGCTGCTCTGCTCACCTTTTCCTGGGGTGCTGGGTGCTTTGCACCCCCTGTGACAACCCAGTAGAGGCGCAGGGACCAAAGCCAGTCTCTGCCACAGGGTCTTTCCAGGGAAATGTGCCCTTCCAGTCCCCAGGGAAATGGGATTACAGTCTGCACCAGGCTGGGTGCTTGGATGGACCCAAACCCCCTGTCACTCAGGAGAGGATGCTCTGGGTCAGCCTTGAGCATCTCCAGTCCTTCACAAGGCCATGGCAGCGAGAAGGGCAGGACATCCCCAGCACCAGTGACAGCCCCACAGTCCTGGTGGCAGCTGCCATTGAGGCCACAGTGCCAGCGCTCCCCACCCTGGAATGTGCAGGGAGATGGATCCGGGTGTTTTCAGCTTCCGTGGGGGAAACTGAGGCAAAGGGGCATGCCCAGGGCTGCAGGGGAGGCAGTGGCAGAGGCAGCAGGTCGGTGCCCACCCGGTGGGAGCTGTGGCAGCGGTGCCAGAGCCGGCGGGGCCAGGTTGTGCGTGGCTCCTCCGGGATCCTGCTTTTGTCACTCCGCCAGCAACCCGGGGCATAAACAAGTGCCTGACATTTCCACACTGCCGCCAGGCCCTTGGATTAAAGCAGAACATAATTAGCAAATTAATCAGGAGACAATAGCCGGGGATCTAATGCTGTCATGAGCTCCGTGTGGAGCTGACCCCGGGCATGTTCGGGGGCACGCAAGGCGGGGATGGCAGCGCTGTCCCTGTGTCCCCACCGGGCTGGTGGCCCCTGCCCTGCCTCCCCCGCTGCCTTTGCCCAGCAGGGCAGGGGTTGGCTGTCATTTCCTGCCCTTCGAGCAGCTTGGGAATGAAACCTCCAAAGGGCAGCACCTTCCCTCGCTCATCGGGGCACGTAAAAACCGTGAATCGCGGTGAATTTGCATTCAGCTTATTAGACGCCCTGCAAATACGGTGAACCTCGTTCAAACACATTTCAGTGATAAAATGATATTGACTCTGAGTAATTAAAAATCATTTCCATATTCAAATACGCCTGATTGAGGAGAAATAGCTTCCTTTTAATTGCCTGGAGGGGAGTATAGCAACTTTTGGAGCGTGCAGCCCGGTAAATGTATCTCCACTTGGCAGCGTGAGAAAGGCCCGTGGAGGAGGAGGAGGAGAGGAGGAGGAGGAAGAGGAGGTGTAGGAAGAGGAGTAGGAGGAGAAAGAGGTGGAGGAGGGCTGGCATGAAGGCAGCACACAGGGTGAGGGTGTGACCCTGCCACCTGTGAGAAGCTCTTCCATCACACACCTCTCTGGTTCCCAAGGATCGACCCTGAAACAATGCACTTCTTCCTCCCCCTCATCCAAGGGCTCTTCCCAGGGAAATATGCCCCCATAACAGCAGGGTTAGAGGCTGCACTGGGCTGGGGGCTCTGGAACACACTCAAAATCCCTGAGCCTCAGGAAGGGCTGCCCTGGGTGAGCTTTGAGCATCCCTGATCCCTCACAAGGCCATGGCAGGGACGTGCCAGCCCTGGTGGCAGCCCCTCAGAGCTGGTGACAGCCCCGCACTGCCCCGTCTTGGGCACCTGTGAGTGCCAGGGGAGCACCCAAAAGGACTGTTTCACCCCCAAATCCCCCTTTCCAACCCCCCCCCCCCACTGCAGCTGAGCACAGCCCTTCACACACACCCTCAGCCACCTGAGTGCCACCACCCTGCCACTGCCATCAGTGTCTCAGTGTCCCCAGAGCACCAGGTGGGACAGTGAGGCTCCCTGGGTGCAGAGCTATTCCAGCCACGTTTTGGAGCCCCTCCAGCTCTTCCCCGCAGGATTTTGGGCTCTGCTTGGTTTCCTAGGGAAACCAGGCTGCAGCTCAGCTCAGCCTCCGCACACGTGGGTGTGCAGGGGGGACGTGGGTGTGCAGGGGGGATGTGGGTGTGCAGGGGGGGATGTGGGTGCCCTGCACCCTCTATCTCTTCTCCCAGCTCTCCATGCAGAGCACGGAGCCTCCCAAATGCCCAAGACAGGAGCTAGAGCAGAGCACCCACTCCTGAGTGCCCCCTCAGGAAGGGTTCCTGGAGATGATGCGAGTCCCACATCCATGAAGAGGTTCCATGGTTCTTCAGTCCCCTTGACTCCAGCTTTATATTCAATATTTTACCCTGGCAAGCTGTGGATACCAAGGAGAGCGGGATGGCCCCACAGTTGGGGGGATCCTTCTGGCCATGACTCTGCTCCCACTGCAGGGATTCCATGGAGTGGGGCTATGGAGTAGCTGGATGGGGGTTTGGGAATGGAACCTCATGGGATGAAGAGGTTCAGAAGGAATTGTTAACTCCGGAGACCACCAGCCCCCAGCCCTCGGGGCTCGGATGGGGATGCTCAGCACCCGGCAGGATTGTGTCTGGCCTCCCTGGAGCCCTGGGAGTGGCAGGAGGAGGGCACAGCCCCTGCTGCCCCTGTGCCCCCGCAGCATGTGCCCTGCTCCCCCCAGCTCGGCCGTTTCCACACTCCATTGCCCTCTGAACAGATTGGAAAGTGCATTCACTTTGCTCCCATCGATCCATCCCCTCTCTCCCGGAGCCGTAGCTCGCTCCATGGGGATGGGCCATGCTGGAGCACAGCCCTGTGTCCCATGTCCCCAACCACAGGGGACACACAAGGGCCCCCCCTGTGCATGTACCCAGTTCCAGGCACGGCCCTGAAGTGCTCTGGAGTGCAACCAGAGCTGGATGCTGTGCCTGGAACACTGCAGTGGGAATAGGGAGAGGAGGAAGGTGGAAGGGGTGCCAGGGGAAAGTGGGAAGGGGATCAGCTCTGCAACCCCCTTGGGACAGCCCTACTCCAACAGACCCACTCTGATTCAGCCTCAGGTGCCTCCTGCTCATCCAAGTGACCTTATAGCCCCAGATTTGGGAAAAGCAGAGGGGTCTCCAACATTAATATCAAATAATCATTGCAGCCGGTTCCCCTGGACCCAAAAAATGCCCCTCAAGGGACCATCAACAGGAGAGATGCTCCCTCCATCCCCAGAGGGTGAAGGAAGGGGCAGGAAAAGTCTCCTCCAAGAGCCCGTGCTGGGCTGGCCACGTAGCCAGAGGAGCCAGCAGGGATGGGCATGTGGTGCCTCCTCACCAGGATGGGCACGGGGCCACTGGAGCAGCATGAGGAGCAGCTCAAACATGACCTGTGTGCCAGCTCCAGCTCCCAGGCCTCCCCGTGGCCAGTCATTGAGATCACACCGATGGATTTCCCAGCCAGGGTTTCCCTGATGACTCCCAGGTCCCTCCCTCCCAGCATCATTCCAGCCGGTTGGGGTGCACGATCCCAGCCCACAGACAAGCCACGGATGTGGGGCACAGGTGGCCCCAGGAAGATTTTGGAAGTGTTATTTTTTTATAACCCACAGCAAAAGGCATTAAATGCCCTAAAAAAAAAACATCCAGGAGAGCCCATTGTGCTCCAGCAGCTCCAGGAGCTGGAGTTCACAGGGAGAATGGGCATAAAGGCAGATAAAGGGGACCACGGATCACTTACAGGAGCTGCTGATTCTTTCCAAACCAGTTTATCCCATGGGCTTACATTCCCAAATCCCCACCCAGCTACTCCATAGTCCTTACTCCATGGAATCACTGCAGTGAGAGCAGGGTCATGCCCAGAAGGATCCCTCATACCTGGGGCCGTCCCGCTTGCCCTAGCACCCACTGTTTGCCAGGGTACAATATTGAATATAAAGCTGGAGTCAAGGAAATTAAAGCACCATAACTGAGGAAAAATTTTGCAGCATGTTGAAGACAGAAGAGGATCATTGTGTTTGCCTCCCACATCCCAGATGGATGCACGAGGGCTGCAGACAACACCGGGGAGCGTGTGGAGAGGAGGAGAGGAAGGGAGTGAGTGAGACCGGGATGTGTGTGAGCAGAAATTGAATTTTTATCAGTTTCTATGTAGATTGTGTTTATTCATCTGCCTCCTATCCATCTCCCCCTGCATCTCCCTATTTCTTTTACAAAATTACTTTCCTCCTTTGGCCTAATTTTATTTGTACAGATAGCAGCTGCTTTCTTCCATTCCAGCACAAAAAATACCCCTGTAAATGAGGTGCTCTATATCCCCGTCACAAGTTTTAGCAGCTCCCTAGAGCACATTAGCCTTTGGCTCCTGCAGGGACACATCTCCATGACAAAAACCTCCTGCTTCCTGCCTGCCTGTGTGGGAAAGGCTCCTGCCAAGGGACCTGCAGGGCCACGTGGAGCCCTCAGGGTCACAGAGAATGGCTGAGATTCCCCCAAACTGATCCCCAAGTGCCATCCCCCTGCTGTGGGATGGTGGGTGGTACCCAGGGGTGATGCTTCGAGTGCTGCCAGCCCCGGCTGTGCTGGATTATCCAGGAAGGCTGAGGAGAGATGAGCAGAAGAGCCTTGGGATGCTCCCAAAACCCAAGAGCTCTGCAGGGAAGTTGGTGGCCAGGTGAGACCCCACATCCCAAGGCACGACCTCATCCCACTGTCCCCGGGTACAGCCAGGAGGAGCATCTCTCTTCCATAGCCAACACCTCCACACCCATCTCCGGAGGGTGGATGACCCAAGGCCAAGCTGAGCATGTTTTTCCCATGTCCAAACTCCCCCCAGAACAGCCAGAGAAACCTTCCTGGCGAGCCCCCAGCCCAGCCAGTGACTCCTGGGCTTTGCCAAAGGGATGTTTCCCAGGGAGAGGCTCCGACGGCAGAGGAAGAGGAGCCGGTGGCTCCGGGCACCCGGCCGCTCTCAGCGCTGCCTTATCAAACCAAATTGCTTTGTGTTCCCTTGAATTAGGGAAACTCAACTGCGTCGCGTGATTGATTCTCCCCCAGGGTCCACCATTAAAAATGGATGGAATTACTCATGCAAAGTCCCTCTTACACACGGGTCTTTTGTGGGGACATTAAAACACCAGCGTTTGTCAGTCACTTACCCACTGTTTGCAATTTGCTCCCATTTATTATCATGAACTAACCGACAATGAGTCTATTTTCGACTCCCCACGCGTCATGCTGAGCTCCCAGGCTCCCTGGTGGGGCTGTGCTGGCTCGGCACAGCACGGCTCCAACCCTTCCAGCCCAGCACCCCCTGGAGGGACAGCCCCCACAGCCCCCCTCTGCCACGGGCAAAGCAGAGCCCAGGACAGCATCAGGATGCTCAGCATGCTCAGCATCAGGGCCCTCATCCCCTCTCGAGTCCCTTCCCACCTCAGACACAGGCAAAGCCCCCCTAGGGGGAGGTTGAGGAGCAGCAAGATGTTCAGGATGGGAAGGATGTCCCCCAGCCCCATCCCAGTGTTGCCTTCACCCCTCCAAGGAAGGCTGGGTGCCTGACTGAGCGGGAAGCAGGTGCTGGTCTCAGCTCCAGGAGCTGGGGAAGGAACAAGCACATTGACACACATGGCACAAGGAGGGAAGGATTGTGGAGAATTCAATATATTGTGTTCCCCGGGTTCCTCTGGCTGGGAGGAACGGGGCTTGAATCACATAACGTTTCCCCTCTGCTCTCAAAGCATTTCAACTTGTAATGCATTTCCCTCCCCGCCTGAGCACCTTGCAGAGTCAAAAAGACAAATTTCTCAAAGCTTCAAAAGCTGCTGAGAGCCACAGCTTCGTGCTTCAAAACCATCACTCATGTACCCAAACAGCCTCGGCTTTCAGCCACTCCTGCCCTCGCTCGCCCTGCCCTCCCCTCCCATCCCAAATTACAAATCAGTGTTTTCCAGGCTCTGCGTGAGGGTGATAAGCACAGGCAGAGCCCACATGACACAGGGGGACACGGTGTGGTGCCACCCCGTGCCCAAAGACCCCCAAAGTGGAAAAGCAGAGTATTTAAAGCAGGGCAGGTTTGGGGGGATCTGGCTGCTGAGAAAGGGGAAGGACATGGAAAAGCTGGATCCGGCCTTGGGGGTGACAACGTGTGGCAGAGGGAGCCCAGCTGAGGAGGGGACAGTGCCGTGGTCCCCATGAGCAGCACCCAAAGCTCAGTGATGCCCCTAAAGCCCTCAGGGATGTCACCACCTGCCACCAGCTCCCGGCCCTCGGCCAGGCTGGGTCCTGGCAGGAGACTGCGCCGGTCCATGGGCACGACACGTTCCACAACATTGCCTGGTAATTGCATCTCCCAAAAAGCAATTACCACGCCACCAGCCCCGCGGCGTCGGAGGCGAGACGTTATTTATTTACCCAGTGAGGAGGTGGCAGCCCTGGAAGGTTCCTGGCATGGGGACAGGACATTTAACCCCCCATCAAGTGGCGGTGCCGTGCTGTGACAGTGACACCTGCTCCATGTCCAGGGGCCAGGACACCAAGCAGCCCTGCAGGCCACCTGCCCATGCCTCAGTTTCTCTTTCCTTACAATGATCCCAGCACATGTCACCTCCCTGGATGCAAAGACACACACACACACACGGGGCCATCCATCCCTGATGCCAACCGGTGGCACCACGGCAGAGTCTCCAAGGGTTGGGGAGCAAAGTGGGGTCTCTCCTCCCCACACAACCCCAAACAGGAAGGTTTAACCCCAAACAGGGGTGCTTAACCCTAAACAGAAGAGTTTAACCCCAGATGCTGCTCCCCAAACAGCGGCATGGCTGAGGTCCTGCCCCATCTCTCCCACTGTAGACATGGAAAAGTTTTCCTCCACATGACAAAGCATCGTCTGGGGTTTGAGACGGCAAAGGGAAAAAAAAACAAAAACCAACTAACAGAAATCAGCGAAACAAAGCAAAACGCAACATTTCCCTCCAGGAACGGAACAAGCGGCGATGTCGAAGTGAGAGATGGCACTTGGCTCCGGCGGCTCCGGCAGACTTTGTTCATTTTGACTCTTGCAATCAGGGAAAATCAAAACATTTTACAGCCACTAAAATCCCCATGTGGGAACCATCAGCTCTGCCAAGCCCCGGCTTCTCTGCACAGAGCTGGGCAGGAGGAATGGACGGTCTCTAAATTGGTTTAGAAAGGGATGGGCAGGAGGAGAGACCTTCCCCCTCCATCCATCACACCTTCCCATGGTGCAGGACACACGGGATGGGAAACCAGCTGGCTGTGGTGTGCTGGGGATACATGGAGAGGGTCTTGGGGGCACCTCCTGAACCTCACCCATGCAAAGGCAATGGCAAGTCCCATCCCACACCTGGGACCGGAGTGCAAAACATATCCATATTTCCATTCAGGGGACAGGGAAAAAGAGCTTTTTTCTTCCAAATGATGGACCAGTTTTGAAACCTCTCCGGTGAGACAGAGGATGGAGATGACACGTTGAGTCATTCAAGCGTGGCTGGCAGTGCTGGCAGCTCACCCGGGCAGAAAGCCAGGGGGCAATGGGGCACACCAGCCTCCCCGAGGACCCACTGCATCCCACAGCAGCCCCATCCCCTTCCCTCCATCCCAGCTTCCCCCATTCCCCAGGAGAACCACATCGGAACACCAACCACCTGGAGGGAGCAACCTGGGGCCCCATCCCCACGGAGATCCCCTCACCCTCCCTGATCCCCAGCACAGGGGAGGGACCACCCCAGGCACCCCGAGGTCAGGATGGCACTGCCAGCCCCAGAGCTGGCTCCAAACTCCGTGGCAAAGCAGCGCACGCAATTAGTAAATTAATTATCGAGCGGTAACGGAGATTTCATAGCTCGGAGCTGTCACATCAACAGTGTTTTGTCAACCGAGATGACGACTGGTAGAATTATTACTGCGGTGCTGGGGCTGAAAAAAGAGGAGAGAGAGACTTGCAGGGAGAGGGGAGGATAAAAATATAAAGGGAAGAGATAGGAAAGAACAAGATAAGTGGGTTTTGTTGCTAATGGAAGCTGGCACAGGGACAGAATCACAACTATTATAAGACAACACACTACACTACTAGTGGCTCTGAATGATCCTCTTAATTAACAGCGAGCACAAAAGAAGCCTCTGCCCACCTCCAAACCCAGCGGCGCTGCTGGAGAAGCATACACAGCTCTGTGGGGACACCCACAGATCCAGGCCGTGGCCAGCAGTGGCACACAAAGAGGTGGAGATGCTTGGGGTGCTGGGAATGCCCAGAGCAGAGGGCAGCAGCTGGCACAGACCTGATGGGGACACGAGCAAGAGCACACACGGGTCTCTGTGCCCTCCTGCCACCCCATCCATGCCCAGACAGGAGAGGGACATGGTGTGGCATGGCCTGGGATTGGCAGCCATGGCAACTCTTGTGGATGCAGTGACTGCAGAGCCAGAGTGCCGGGACACGATTTGCCTTCCCCACCCGCCCCGTTTCCCCTTCATCTCCCAGGGCCAGATTTAAGCTGCGTATCCAGTGATATATAAAAATAACACCCCGCCCTCCCACTTGGGAAATTGATTCCTTCTCTTCCCACCCGGCTCCGGCTTTAAATATCCCCATTTACATGGAGATTGTGCTGCCTCCCTGCACCGCCTGGTGCGGAGCCGGAGCCGGTGGGTGGGTGCATGGCCATGCTGGGACCTCATCCTGCTCCACGCCATCCTGAGAGAGGATCCACAGCAAACACCTCCGAGGTCCCAGTGATGCCTCAGCGCTCCTTCCCAAGCTGGACAGCCTGGCACGCTGAGGATGGCATAGCCACGGAATGCCACCCTGCCCGCATTTTGCGGGGCGGAGATCGAGCAGAGCCGCAGGTCTCACCCAAAATCCAACCCCCTCGCTCCATCGCTGGAGCATTCCAGCCCCTCAGGTGCTGCCCCCCGGCACGGACCCGTCTGCTCCCCCATGCCCAGCACGAGGAGCAGCAGATGCCAGGGAGGGGGGATGAGGAGACGTGGGCAAGCGTGGCTGCGCCCTACTTTTCCAGGGCAAAATCTGGAGGGGGAAGCAGAGCTGTTGTGTGAGCAAATACAGCATCTGTGCTGACTGGCAGAGCTCACACCCACGGCCCCGAGCCCTCCCAGCCTTCCCAGCACGATCCACAGGGAGAAACCAGACTGGGAGAAGAAGGAGAATGGGGGAGAAAGGGTGGGATGGGAGCCTGTGGCTGTTGACAGGGATTTAGGGGTCTCCCACGTCTCCCACGTTGGTGCAGGGAAGGGGCAATGCCCACCCGGGCTGGGCAGCTCATGGAGCAGGGCAGGGATTGGTGTTGGCACCGACAGCGGCCACGTCTTGTAACTTCTGATGGGAGGGAGGAAAAGGATGGGTTTGAAGAAGCCGCCGCAGGGCTCCCAGAGGGATCTTTGCCAGCTTCTCAAAGTGCTTAATTCCTTCCCCTCGGCAGCCGCGGGAGCAGCCGAGATTCATGGCAGCGCTCCCGAAATATCCCCCCTCGCCGCACGGGGAGGAATCAGCGGAGCTGTGAAGCTCTTCCTCCATGAGAAGCCGCAGGGCTGAGCCTGGTTCTCCCCAGTCTCCTCCCGGGAAGATGCTGACTGCAAAATACCCCTCGGAACGGGAAGCGGTGTCCCCCCGCGGGCTGGCCAAAGGGAGCTTGTGGTGGAACTCGCAGATTTTGGGTGGAAAATCAGTATTTTTAGGAGCTGCTGGGAACAGGGTCATTGGTGCCAAAGGGAGTTCACAAATCCAGGCAGCCCAGCTTGTCGCCCCCAGGCACAGCTCTGCGTCTCAGCATTCCCTGATCCAAAATCGCCTCCTCGGGCTGAGGTTGGCAGAAAATCATCATTCCTGCTGAAATGAAGGAGGCAACAGGGCGAGCACAAACAGCATTTACATATCCTTAATTCTATTTTAGCACCTCTTCGGCTATTTTTGTCGCAGCAGAAACACAACGGGAGCGCAAGGCCAGAGAAAGGGCAAGGAACGGGCTCGAAATGTGGGACAGAGGCAGAAAAAACAAATCCCAGACAGACACAGGAACGGCTGAGACCTGTTCCACTCATCACACCCAGCACTTTGAGCCTCTGGCTGTGCCCACGTTCCCCTGTTTTCCTCCTCAACCCCAGGAGCTGGGCAGGACAAAGGGACATGAAAGCCACCACTCACCTCTGTCCTGCATGTGGAGTGAGCTGGGGTGTGAGGAGGGGACAGTCCCCACCATCCCGGGTGGGAGAAGCATTTTCCCCTCACTGGCTGGCTGGGAAAAGGAGCAGGACCCTCAGACCCAGGTGCAGGGGGGACATTCCAGGGTGAGGGCAGCCCCCACCAGCCAGAGGGGACCAGCCAGGGCTGGCTCAGCAGCATCCGTGCCTGTTGCCAGGACAACGGGATGTGATGGAGCCACCTCCATCAGGACAGGCACAGGGATGTTGGGGTGCAGGGGATAACAATCACCCAGCAGGTTTGGGGTGCTGGGGAAGCCCCCCCAAGCTGGGGTCCCTATGAGCCCCTCAGAGACCCCCCCAAAAGCCACCTGCGCTGTGCCAAATGCCACCCAGGGGGCACAGCCAAGGGCATGGTCCCATGGCCACATGGCACTGTGGGGACACAGGGAAAGCAGGATGGAGCCCGCTGGGACAACTCCAGATCCCTGTGGAAGACACAAGGCAGAGCCCCCGGGCCCAGCTGCCCCATCCTGATGCCTCTGCCCCTCCAAGGACACGGGGCAGGGGCCAGGGACAAGCAGGGGGATGTCGGGGTCCCTTGTGCCCCACCGATGCCACCATCCCGGCAGAGGGGATGGGAATGCCCGGAGGCTCCGGAGCAGCAATAAAGGTGCAGCTTAGTTTCTTTGCTTTTGGTACCATGGCAACCTTTCCCACTTGGCTTAATTACAGAGCCGGCTGTGCCTCCGCAGGGGGGTTGGGGGGCTGTTTCTTCCCTGCTCCCCCAAGCCAGGGCTCAAGGATGGGAGACAATGGAAACCCACACACTCCTGTGGGAGCCAGAGACCTTGCCCAGCCCCAAAGGAGCATCCTCATGGAACAACCCTGGAATCTCAGCCATGCTGGGTAGACAGAATCCACCTGGATGCCCGGGCAAAGCCAGCAGAGCCTGTTCCTATGCCAGGAAAGACCTTTTTCTCCTCCTTGTGGCAAGGCCACCAGGCACCAGTGGCCTCATCAGCCCTTCCCCAGCTCCCTCCTGCCATCTCTGCTCCTCAAACCCCAACACAGGAAGTGGGGTGTCCCAGCCCATCCATCCATCCATCCATCCATCCATCCATCCATCCATCCATCCATCCATCCCTCCTTCCCTCCCTCCATCCCAACTGGGATGCAAAACAAGACCAGACCAAGGGGACCAGGATTCCCTCTGCACACAGACACACAGAAGGATTGCACACACCTCCCCAGAACACCCAGGCTGCATCTGGAACCATTCTTGGCTCTTTATTTCCGGTGAGAAAAAGGTCTTTGGGTCTGCTTCTCCATGGGTGGATGCAGGAAAAGTCCATCCCACCAGGCAGCTGCTCAGCAAGAGAAAGCACCAGAAGGACAAAGCCTGGAGAATCCCAGCACCAAGACAGGCAAATGGTTGAGTATCAAGTTAAAATGAGCAGTGATGAGACTTCATCCCCAAGGGCATCCCGCGGGAAGTTCCCTCAGCAGGGCAGGGCTCTGGCTGTGAAGCTCTTTGTTACCAATTACAAACAATTATCCTCCCATGACAGCTGACCCTGGACCTGTGTCCGGGTGCCAGCTGGCCAGATGGAGCCTGGCCACGGCCGGATGGTGGGGATTTAATCACCTTATTGATCCGACAGCAATCCGATACGCTGTGCCCGCCGAGCCCAAGCCTGTGGGGAGCATCACACAGAGCCTGTTCCCTCTCCAGGGGGAGATTTGGGAGCCCCCAGGGACAGCCAGGACTGGAGAGGCGGAGATGGTGGGAGGGAGAGCTTCCCACGAGGAATGCAATTTATTGCAATTAAAAAGAGAGGGAAAGGGAGGTGTAAAGGAGCCCTCTGAAGCAGAGGAGAGCGTGAGAAAAAAGAGAGGAAAATATAAAAACCCATCCCAAGCCAGCAGCAGTGCTAGGCTTCAAAGGTCACCTCTGGGCATGAATTTTAATTTCACACAGGAGTTTTGTTCATTTGTTAATTATTTTCAGATGAAAAGGGAGATATTCCTGCAGAGGGTTAGGAGAGGGCTACGGCAACATTTGAATTTCAAAGGCGAGCTGTTTGCAAGGAAAACACAAGGGGAGAGAGGGGAGGGAGAACTTCAGGAGAAGAGAGGGGCTGGTGGGGGTCCCCCACTGCCATGGCCTTGTTGGGCATGGGGGCCCCCCAAGAAACCCTGGTGTTGCATCCCACCTGGTCTCTCTGTTCTTCCCATCCCCTCTCCAGGGAACAGCATGGAAGTACATTGTGGATGGGGCATCTGGTGCTTCTGCTCCCCTCCCAAGTAAGGGGGACATCAGGGATGAGTCCTGACCCCAGGATGTGGTACAGGGTGGGGTGGATGGGGCTGGGAGCCTCAGGGATGTTCCCAAAAGCAGCTCCTAAGAGGGAATTACTGCTGCTTCTCCAGAGGCTCTGCAAAGGGTCCAGCCTCAGGAGGAGACAGGAGAAGAGCAAAAGCACTTGGAAAGATGGAGCCAGGCAGGAGAGGGCCCGGAGCAGGGAATAAACCAGAGTGCTTTCCTCCTCATTTTAGTTTTTAGGGCAGCTATTTGCTTTTTATGGAGCCAGAGGCCCCGGGGAGGATCTGAGTGAGCTGCACATAAAGCACAACCGGGCGAGTTAAAGGCCCCCAGGGCCACCCAGCACAGCGTGCAGTGTGGGGGGCTGGGAATGCACTGGGAATTCTGGCATTCCCGGCACACCCAGCAAGCCCAGCACCCTGCACCCCCAAACACTGCTCCTTCTGGGGTGAAGCACCACACTGAGCATCCCTGGGATGGAAAAGGCTCACAGGACCCCCCAGCTGCCCAGACAAATCCCTCCTGGACCACCTGCAATTTCAATTCCCCAGCAGCTGGTTTTCCTTTTGCAGCAGAGCCAGGAAATCCTGGAAAACCAGCCCCCAGAAAGGGTGCTGTTCATGGGGGGAGCAGGCTCAGCTCCACAGGACACAAATGGTGGCACCACCAGCTACTGTTTTTAGGAAAGAAAGAGTTATATTTCCATGGATGAAAGGAATTTTTTCGCGTCTCCTGATGAATGCATTTATCCTAAAACAAGGGGTGGGAGGGAGGCATCCCAAGGGCCAGAACAACCCTGATCCGCCAGAAAACCCTCCAAGAGACCCATAAATCTGCCCCAAGCTGGGCTTGTGCTCCACTTCCCTGTGCCTCAGTGTCCCCACTCAGCTGGGAGAGTCCAGTGCTCCACAGGCAGCCTGTCCAGAAGGAGCTGGGAATGATCCTTATTCGGGAAGAGGGAGATTAGACCAAGGATTCATCATGATTTCTTGACTACTCTTGATCTCCTGCTGAAGCTACAGGGGGGATTTTGCTCCCAGCTCCTCAGCCCTGCCAAAGCCAGGGAAAAGTCCAATTTCCACAGTTCTGAGCCTGTTCTGATCTCCTAAAACCAAGCGCTTTTCTGCCTAATGCGGAATTAAACCACGGCAGCCGTGGTGGAGGAGAGGGTGGGTGCAGGGCTGGAGGCACAGCAGCCCCTCTGCACCACAATGCTGCTCCCAGGGCAGGGATCCCACAGCCCTACACACTCACTTCTCCTGGCACCATCCCTCCCATCGGGATACCAGTGGGATATAAAGGCAGCAAAGGGACCTGATGACCCAAACTCCCCCCCACCCACTCACCCACAGCCTTTGCAGACACCAAAACCTGAGGGAGCAGCAGAGGACACCCCAATACCGCCCTCACCCCTCATTATCCCTGCTGGATGGGGCTATTAATCCCTTCCTGGGGCTCCCCATCCCAGGGGAGTTCTGTCCCTCTGTGTAAATCACTCGTGTTACCATTCCCCTGGGCTCTCACTAACGAGGCAGCAATAAAAATCAAGGGGCAGGTTATTAATGAAGTGAAGCAGCTCAGCGAGGCTGTGCTCCCCTCCTGGCATGGTTTGGATATTGCTGCCCGAACCTGTGGCACCAGAGCTGGCAGTGCCACAGGTCCGAGATGGAGCCACCCCCTGCCCCCATCCCACCACCATTCCCAGCTCCGAGCCACCTGCTCCTGCCACAGCTCTGGAGCTTCGGAGCCCTCTCCATGTGCTGAAACACTCGGTATTTTATGTGTCTACAAGAAAATACCAAGTGGAGTTTGCAAAGATTAGGCACATTTAAATGCAAATTGTGTTATTTCTGTCTTGAAAAGTGTCATTAATACATTTTCTGCAATTTGGAGAAATCAGCAGCAATTATTTTTTTCGAAACGAACCATTAGCCAACTTTCATTTGAAGGGGGGGAAAGAAATGCCACGAAAATCATTATATGACTGACATGTTTCCTCCCAGGTCTTAGAGCTGCCTTCTCATCCCAGTAATAATTACTAAGGAAAGGAGCTAAAAAGTACTTGCAGGAGGCGGATGTGTACAAAGCCAAGTGTCTTTTCTTTCCCTGTTTACCAAGGATTGGACCAACACACGTGCACTCAGAGCAACACAAACCCCCAGGGCAGAGCCCATCAGCGTCAGGGCTGCACGTTTCTTCACAGGATGATTTGGAAGGGAGACTAAGGATCTTCTTGTTCCACCCCCTGCCATGGGCAGGGACACCTTCCACTAGCCCAGGTTACTCCAATCCCTGTCCAACCTGGCCTTGGGCACTCCCAGGGATGGAACATCCAGAATTTTTACTGGAGGTCCAAATACTGAGGGTCCAAAAACCTTCAGCAGCATTTTGTGATGCTCGTGACCATGTGCTGACAGTAACAGGGTTTTGGGAGGGATGTGAAGCACCATAACCGAGGAGAGGGCTGGGCAGGGGGTCTCACACAGCTCCCCCATGGCACAGGTACCCAGGTAATGCCCATCTATGAAATCCACAGGTCCCGGTTGGAATTCAGCAGCCGGTGTGATCTCCCAGCTGCTTTGCTGCTAAATGAAAGGGAAAAGAGGAAAAAAGAAAAGACTATTCATGGTGAGATTAAAAGAGAAAGGGACAAAAAAAGGCACCTGCTCTTGTCGGATTCCTCAGGGTAAGAGTGAAGAGTGAATTTCCATAATGCTGTAAGTGCTCATTAACTGATGTCAAGTGACAGCCCCCGCCTCCAGAGCATGGCAGGGGTGCTGCCCACCGCTCCTTCCCTCCTGCTCCAGGGACCCCCACCACTGGGACACCTTCCAAGCTCCCCAGGGTAGGATTTGGGACAAGCCAGAAGTGCCAAGCTGCCAGCCCCACTCAGGGATGGTCCCTCCCAGCACTGTGTCTGATTTTCCCGACCTCCAGCCCTGCTCACTCTCACACGGGGTCAGCACCCAGCAGTGCCCCATGGCAAACAGCACCACGTCCCCCTCCAAAAGCAGGTGGAGAGTGACAAGGTCAAAGCCACCAAGCCGTGCCTGAAAGCTGGGGACATCCCCATTGGCATCACCAGGTTCCTGAGCTCTTGCAATGCCACATTTCTGCTGGATAATTAAGGAAAATGCTCCTTCTTCCTCCCTGGGCACCCCGGAGCTGATCCAGCAGCCCCCCCACCATCAGCTGGCAGGACCTGGGGCTGACCTGAGCCTGTCCCCAAGTGACACTGTCCCTCATTCATCAATATCTATCAATATCCAAGAAAAACCCACACGCCCTGCACACCCCCATGGGCTCTGTCCTGCTCTGGCTGCAGAGATTTCATGGCAGTGGCAGAAGGGGGATCACAGCGGGGCACAACACCTTTTTAGCTGTAGGAGCCCCCAGAGCGCTGCCCTATCAATTCCCAGCTGCTTCTGGATCCTCCATTCTTACATCTCTCCCAGGGCCACCTCCCAGCCTTGCTGCTGAGCCATAAATCCCTGTCTCCTCACCCAGAGCCCTGCTGCCATCCCCTCCACCAGGTGACAGATGGCCGAGGGAGCGGGGTGAGCAAAGGTGGGACACAAACCCCCCCAGCCAGGAGCTGTGTGGATGGAGCTGCCAGCCAGCTCCACGGTCCTCTCGCTGGGATAAGCCTTGGCCATGCTGACGACTCCTCCCGGGTGATGGATGAGCCCTGCCATCCCTCCTGGCCCTTTCCTATTGACTTTTTTTTTTAATACACATCATAACCCCGGCGCAGCAGCTGCCACGGCCGGGCCCGCGCCCACACATCACCCACGGGCAGGATGGGGATTGCAAACGCCTGGATCAGCACAGCCAATGGATCAGGGCTATAAACCAGCCCCAGGATAAATGTCCCCTCGGCACGGGAGCATCGGGAGGGTCCCAGCTCATGGGGCAGTGGTGCGAGACAAGGGTTGGACATCAACCCCACCACCCAAAAACCATCCCGGACACCCCGAAATGCCCTCCTGTGCACCCAGGGTTTTGCAGCCAGGTGGGCTCAGGGGGGTGAGAGCATTCCCCCAGTGAAAGGACACAGGTCGTGCCCCCAGCAGGGCTTCCTTTGCTCCAGCAAATCCATCCAAGCTCCCGCAAAGCGTCTCTGTTGCTGCCTCTCACTTTGCACCTCGACACCTTCCTCTGTCTGGGCACAATCAGGTTGCTCCTCACCCACCTCAGCCTCCCAGAGTGGCCATGCCCAGGCTGTGAGGCTTTCTGGGGGTCCTCAGGGATGTCCCCACTCTCCAGCAGCCCTAATGAGCTGTGGGTGACGCCAATCCCGTGCTCTCCAAAGGATCCAGCTCCCAGCTTGAAGTGAGACACGGTGTGCAGCTGTTTAAGGGCCATAAATTACGTCTGGGTTACCTGCAGAATGCTTAATCAAAACAGCGTATTTCACCCAACGGCTTGACTGAGCTCCTCTCTGCTTTTAGTAGCTTTTTTCATGTCCTCTTTTGCTCCGATATGGATCCAATATCTCCCGCAGCGTCCGAGGCCATAAAGATAAAAAATGGGGTAATTGTGGCAGGAGTTTATTGGTGGGAAAATACAGGCGCACACAAACCAGCCCTGACAACTATTTTTGGGGCAAATGTGCTGCTGGGATAGACCCTCCTGTGGGAATCCCTCCATCCTCCGGCTGTACCCACTCCTGTCAATGCTCCCATCACCTACGAGTTTGGGTGATCCATGGCCAGGGGGGCAGCTGCACCCCACGAGCAGCCCCACACCCACCAAAATGCTGCCCCAAAGCGGCAGCTGGCAAAGAAGTTGGGCTGGAAAAACTTCAGGTAAAGGGGAGCAACCTCTCCATTCCCACTATCCAGGGTGAAATGTGGGGAGGAGAAAGGAATAGAGAATGGTTGTGAGGAAAGGGGCAGCTTGGGCTGCCCTCTCTGCCACTGGGAGATGTCCCTGGTCCTGTCCCACAAGGAGCAAGGTTGGAGCATCCCAGGGAAAATCCCACCCACTTCAAGCAGCAGATTTTGGCTTCCCCAAGGCTCACCACAGACACCAACCCTACACCTGCTGCCCGAGTCAGAAATAGCCTGGCACGGCACGGGAGGGATGGGAGCCTGATTTATGGCCGTGGCAGGTCTGCGCTGTCCGAGTCGATGGGAAATGGAGAGAAAAGCCCGGGCTGGGCTCCGGGAGCCGCTCTCGGGGATATTCAGGATAACAGCGCCATAAATTACGAGCTGCGAGGCAGCGACGGGGAGCTGAGCAGGGCAAAGTGATCCACTCAGGCTCCTTCCCTGCTCCCATCGCCTGTTTGGGAGTGGGATCAGTGCGGCCACAGCATGATTTCCCCTGGGATTTGCATGGGTTTCCCCCAGGACTAAATCCCTCTGGTCTTTCCCAGAATCCAACAGAGGACCCTCTCCTGCCCCTGCTCATTCCAACACCATCCCGATGCTTCTCCTCAAGTCCTTACACTTCCCGACCCAGAGGACTGCCACCTCCTCCCCTGGTGATGATCCCATCTCCATCATGGGGTGTCCCATGAGTCCCACACACACGGCATGGAGCAGGTCCATGGATAAGGTACACTGCTAATTAAACCACAACTGACTACAGCTCCATTACAATTAAAAGACAATTAGCAGCACAAGCTGGTGTGTGGGAGCAGTGAGCACGATTTGGCAGGGAGACAAGCTTCGTGTCCCTTCCCGACGGGATGGCTTCTCCTGGTATGGCTTTAGAGATCAGCAGCCCCTTGGGCTGGGAAATACCACTTGCATTCTCAGCACTCCTGCCCCAAAACAGCACTGCAGCTGCTCCACCACCCCATATCCCACATCCCTTCCTTTCCCTTCCCAGGGGACAGCTTGCCCCCTTCAAAATTTAACCAAATCCCACCCAGCACCTTCCTGCCACTTCTCCCTTTACACCCAGTACTGGTTTACTTCTCTTTTATTTTCCAGACTCCTAATGACTGTGTTATTAAGTCTGTAATATCCCATTAAATTGTGCATATCCTTCTCCTGGATCCCATCCTGCCAGAATGCAAAGCTCCAGGCAGGAGAGACAGGGCCAGCCGGGTGCTGTGGCACCACCCCGGGATGGCAGGACCAGGGAGTGCTCCCTCGGAGAAGGTGGTGGGATTGTGTGGGTGAGAGGGAGCCTGGGGCTGAACAGGGAGAGGCTCTTTCCTTCAGCTGCTTTCCTGGGAAACCCCCTTTTCCATTTACACGGGATGGATTTGAGCCTGAGGATGGAGAGGGACAGGAGCTGGCATCCAGACAGAGCTCCAAGAGGGGACCAGCCACATGCTCAAGTCCAGGGCAGGATGGAGAGACCCAACAGAGGCAAAACCACGCTGTACCTCGGTGTGACACCTCCTCTTGGCTGCCAGGAGCACAATGCCACCATTCCCACTGCCAGCCTGGCAAACCCTCCCAGTGCTCTACACCGAGACAGCCGGAGCTGCTGAAGCTCCCTCATTCGAGCCTCTTTCTTTTTCCTCAGCACAGATCCCACGAGCTCCTCCAGCAGCCAAAATTATCAACAATTTATCAAAACCCACACCACGCCAGCCCTTTTTCCCCGCCGCGCTCTTCCCCCCCAGCCGCCCCCGGCTCTCGGGCGGGTTACGGCAGCGCCACCGGATCGGGCGGCAGCCGCTTTGCTCTGCTGGATCTTTATGCAAAGAGAGCTTCACACTAATTCGGTTTGATCCTCGCTCGCCGGGGTCCCGGTGGAGCAGCAGAGGATGGTGCCGGCAGAGGAGCGGGGATGCTCCCGGAGAGCGATGCGAGCTGACAGCCGGCTCCCACGGGATGCGGGAACCCACGCCGGGAGATGCTGGGGTGGGAAGGAGAGAGCCAGGCTTAAAGGCTGATAATTAAAGCCCTCCTGTCAGGGTATTAATACCTACATGCAACCAGCGACTGCATTAGCGGGGATCCCACTGGGGCTGTTCTGCTGGTTTATTTGATGGGTTTAATTAATTTATTGCTCCACGCACAACCAGCTGCTTCCCGACCGGTGGCCAACACGGCCGTGGCTCGCTCAGGGATGGCTCTGGACACACCCTGGGGTGGCACAGCCAGGCTCAGTGGCCCCAAGCTGTCCCCCAACCCACAGCCTGGCTCCCTGGCACACACCAGTAACCTCCTCACTCCCCTAGTTGTGTTGTGTCCCCACATCCTGGTGGCCCAGTGGCACATCTGGGTGGCCCAGTTTGGCTGTACAGAGCCCCATGGAGTCCCAGCACAGGAACCCAACTGCTCTGAGCTCCCCACCGTGTGCTCAACTTGCCCCAAACAGGGCAGGAGCCTCCTCCACCTCCATCATCCTCCTCAGGAGGCACAGCTTCATTAGGGTCTCTCCTTAGGGACTCACAAATCCCTCAACAGGTGACCCTAATTGAGTTGCCCTCTCCCTGCCCCATTCTGGGATCACTATCTCTAGGCTGAACCCAAAACACTGAGGGGACAGGGCTCACCACTGTCCCTGCTGCCCCTGCCACTGCAGCCATCACACTCCCCAGCCCAAGAATGCCAGGGGGAGGCTGCAGAACAGAGTTGAGTGATTGATGGGGCTGAGCAAAGCCAAAGGTCCTGTCCTCATCACTTCTCTGGGGCAAGGAGCATCCTGGAGCATATTTATGGCTCCTGTCCTTTACACATCCAAAGCCATTACCTCCAGGCACACACAGCCTGTGGAGGACAATAAATCACTTCCAGTGTGTCAGTGGGGAATGCTGGTGGTGGGCACTGGGTCTGGCCATCTCCAGGTCCCCATCCAGAGCCCCATCCTTGCCTCTGGACACGACAACCCACCTCACTCCATCACAAATCACACACCCCGGGGGTGCAGACACTGCACAACTGCCCCCACCACATGTGTACACCCCAACACACACACTCGGGTCTCCCTTACTTCATCCTCACTGCCATCCTCACTCCCAGGGAAGTTGGGAACAGCCGTGGTGGCCCCTCTCCCTCTGCTCTCCCCCAGGCTCCCTGAGGAGCAGCAGGCAGATGTTTGCTCTGTGACAATCTGCATCCTGCTGGATTCGATAATAATATCAATTATCCCAAGCTTTCATCCACGGAGCTCTCTGTTCTCTGGAAATAGAGATGGATGAAGCTGCTTTACTGCCAGTCTGAGAGGCTGGGGGTCTTGGGGACACCGAGACTGGTGACAGATGGGGAGGTCACAGGGAATTAGTGGTGGAAGAGGCAGGGAGAGTGCAGGGCTGGATTCCCTCTGGGAAACGGGGAAACGCTGCAAAATTCATTTCCAGCCTCAGCTGGAGGGGAAGCCCTGAGCTCTGCATCAGTAGATGGGGAAGGGCAGCACTGTCTGGGGACAGACCAGCTCCTGGCATGGGATACTCAGCAGATGGATGCTGGCACCTCCTTGGCAGGGCATTGCCCCCATGTGAGCCCACCTGGCTGGAATATCCCTGCTGAGCCACCCCCTGCACCCCAACCCACCCCCCAGCACCGCTCCCTGGGGCACCCTTCTCCCTTGGGGCTGGGTTTGGGGTCCTCCCTGGCTGAAGGGAGGTGGGATGTGGGTGCTGAGCCCTCCAAACCTCCCCTGGAAGCCCAGCTCTAGGCCTGGGAAGGTGCTGCCCCCGGTTCCCAGGCTGCCCGACAAGGGGGGATCCTTTTCTTCACTCATGTTATTATTTTGGCAGCACTGGAGTCAAGTAGCTCAATTAAGCAATAACTGCCTCTGTACAGCTGCCCACACAGCCTGCGGTAAATAATTAAATGCTGAAATAATACAGCAGATGGGAAGCAGCATGGAGAGACATCCGAGAGGAATCCTCCCTCCTGCCCGGCTCATCCCCATCCCTGCCCGTCACCGCAGGACACCAAGCCATGAAAATATGGGGAAACACCTGGAGGGGAAAATCCCCCCCAAGCCCTGACTCCTGCCATGTGTCCCCCTTCCTGAGGCAGCAGCAGAGCCGAGCAGGAATGGCAGCACATGGAAAAGCATCATGGAAAATTTTAACCAAGCCCTGGTATTGATCTAGACGCGAGGCACATACCCGAGCCTGCCCACTCCTCCACTCGCACATCATCTGCATTTATCCGCTCCAAGCGGGTACAGGAGCATCGTTGAGAGGCCTAATTACAAGACAGTGATAGATAAATATTAATTCGAACCCTCGGGAGTGAAGACTCAGCTTTGCCGTGTGGAGGGTTTGGCACGGGAGTCCCTCCTGAGCACGGCCCAGCCACGAGAGCCACGGAGCTGCTCTGCTGTCCCAGCACGAGGCAGCAGCAATTCCTGGCATGGAGCTGGCAGCACCCCTGTGCCACATGTGCCAGGTGCCCTGGCTGCTCCCAGGATGATCCAGAGCGAGGGCAGCAGAGGCTGCAAGAGCCTTTCCAAAGGGCTTGGCTGGTGACACAGCCCCGGCACTGCCCAGCTCCCATTTACCTCCCAGGAAGCAGAAGGAGCCCCACGAGCCACTTAATGAGCCTTGAAAGCAGCTCCTGCCATTCCAAAGGGCCGCCAGTGTTTATACAAGGAGCTGGTTGTGGGTCAGTGGGCGCAGGTTGTTGTTTCATTAAGATCCTGGAGGGCAGCAGCTCCCACCAGGCAGCCGGAGCATCCTCTCCATATTCACATTTCCATCACATCCTCCTCAGACAGCACCGCTCCACTCCTCCATCTGCTTAAATGCCACCTCCAAAAGGGATTGGCTCGAAACAGCTTCTCCCCTTGTCATTTGTTTCCCATTCTCCTCCTAAGGATTTGCATGCTTAATCCTTGGAGTTTGCAAAGGCTTTGGATTTTGTGGGACCTGGGAGCAAGGCAAAATATGTCTGCCTGGGACCAGGGCAGGGAACGGTCCCAAAATCTGCATTTCTTCATGCAAACAGCAGCTATTTGGGTCCATAACACCCTGGACAAGGCTGAGGCGTCCAATCTCAAGTGTCACCCACTTGGGGACAGCCCTGGGGACACTCCTGCCCCAGGCTCATAGTTGGGAGCAGCTTTGCCACTGCTTATTTCCTGAGTGTGAATTGCGTCTCAGCTGACAACAGGCTCTTCTGCCCGACCCACCTGCCTGGCACCTGGCAAATCAGATCAGGAACACGATCCCAGGAGACTTCTTCCAGATCTTCATTATCAGCTCCTGGCCAGTTCCCAAACACAGCCCTGAATGGCTCTTGGGGATTAAGACCACACTCAGCCCAGCCCTGTGGAGCAAAATGCAACCCTGGGATGAACCGGGATGAACTGGGATGAACCGGGATGAACTGGGATGCTCTGGGTATCTCCCCATGCGTGGCTGGAGATGCACACACATGCACTTGGACTCCTTGATGCACGGACATTCCATGGCCACACTGCCCACTCTGATGGCTTGCAGGGCTCCATCCCTTGGCCAACCCCCCCTGTGCCACCTCCCTGCCTGGCACCCCCCTGCCTTGGGGGACCCCCAGGCCCATTCCCCCCTCCCCTGGATGCCAGGAGGGTGCTGGGGGCGGGGGAGCAGCGCAGCTGTTGCTGGCAGGGGATGTGACAGGGTGTTGCAGCCCCTTCCCCCCCGGCGCGCTGTCAGAGCGCGTTTTTTCCCAGGAGCTGCTGAATAATTTGCATCCGCCAAGACGCAGCTTCTGGGCCGTGTTTGTCAAAGTCGATCCGCAGCTCGCTGCCTCCGGAGAGTCCAACGTGATAGTGGCATCCAGCTTCAGTGACATGCACAGTGACTGCTCCAGAGCTGCCCACAGAGCCACACACCAGCCCTGGGCAGCATCGGAGCCAGGATGGTGCTGGGACCTTCCATCCATCCCAGTGCAACCCCTGTTTCGCTCCACCCCAGGGATGCAAATTTTTGGGAGCCAGAAAGGAAACAGTCATCAATATGTGGATGCCACAAGGTCAGGGTGTCCACATCCACCCTGGATGAGGGTCACGGTGCTCCAAGGGGGTTAAACACAAATACAGGAGCATCACCCCCATCTCCAGCATCAGCCCACGGTGCTTGTCATGAGCTGGTGGGGCTCAGCCCCCCCTCACCCTCCCTCCCCTGCACTGTGGGAAGGGGACAGAGGATGCTCCTGGATGTTCCCTCTGTGACAGCTGTCGATCCTGCGATAGACTTGTGTTCTCTGGGAGCCTGGCTTTGTTCCCTGCACAAAGAGAGCTGCCAGGGAGCAGGTGACAGCACAGGCAGAGGGATCAGGGCTGTCTGCAAGGTGGGAGGAGGATGGGGCTTGTCACAGCGCTGCCAGGAACACTGGCACTGGGCTGAGCTGGAAGTGGAGAGGGAGAAGAGGAAGAGCCAGAGGAAGAGCAAAGGGGCTTATGCCCCACCAGGGTCATCAGGGGTCCTTACTGATTCCCCCGATCCCAAAAATGCACCAAAAGTCTCTTTATGTGGTTTCTGCATGTGTTCCCTCACGTTCCTGGCCTGTAGAGATGAGGGGAGACAATGGGGACATCATGGGGATGGTGACAGAGGTGCTGAAGCCCCCGTGAGGTGGAGCAGGAGCATCTCCATCTCTGCCAGGACTCTGCAGGCTCTGCAGCACAGCCAGACCTGCCAGGGCACCCTGGGCATCCCAAGGGCCACGAGACAGAGGCAGAGGCAGAGGCAGAGGCAGGGGCAGGGGCAGGGGCAGAGGCAGAGGCAGAGGCAGGGGCAGAGGCAGAGGCAGAGGCAGAGGCAGGGGCAGAGGCAGAGGCAGAGGCAGGGGCAGAGGGGTGCTCTGGGCTCCAGGGCAGACACCCACCAGACCTGCTCTCCTGGGGGCAGCACATGCTGCCCTCCCCTCCCTCTGCTTCATCCAGCACCACTGACAGCCTTTGCAGCTGGAATTTCCACCCTCCTCTCCCTCACCCCCCTTCCAGCCCTGCTAAATCCCAGCGAGCATCTCCTGGGATTTGCAGTGAGCCGGCTGGATCCAGGCACTCCATCAATGTCCTCCGGCAAGGCCTTCCCTTCACTTCAAAACTTCCCAATCCAAGGGGAGTGGGGGTTGTTCTCACTTTTATGTGCTATCTATAGTCCCCTCTATACCTCTATATATAGATTCTATATCTCCCAGCTAATCTCTTTGCAATCATAAAACCATTAAATTAATTAACCAAGGGAAAGAGAGGAAAGGCTGGATGCCCCCCTGAAGAACAGATGATCACTTTGCATTTTTTTACACCTGAATTAAAGGCAGGTCAGTCCCTGTGCTGCCAGTCCCCAGGACACTCTGGCCACATGGAGCAGAACCATGGGATGGGCTGGGCTGGTATCGTCACCACAGCCCCTGGTTCTCCTGATTTCACAAGTGGGGAATGAAGCAGGGAAAGAGCTGGAGGTGGTTGAATCTGCAATTCCATGCCGGATCCAGCACATGGGATGGGTGGGGTGGCTGCTGAGCCCCACACCGTCCCCCGCTTTCCCCACACAGCCCCGGTGCCGCCGCTCCCGCCTCGGAGACGTGTGAGAAATGCGGGATTGGGGAAGGTGTGAAGTGGTGACAATCCAGCAGCGCCTGCCAGCAGCCCATGCTGAGGATGCTGCAGCAGCCAGAGCTCTGGCCAAGCCCCTGCTTTGAAGGGAGAGCTCACCGTGGGCTGATTCCTGCGTGTTTGCAACCAAATTCAACCCCAGCTCTTCTGCTTGAGCTTGAGAAAGGTTGTTGCCCAGAGCTGGGCACACCTGGAGCTTTTCCAGTGGATTTGGGCCAAAACACCAGGTTCAAACACAGTGGGAGAACAACAAGGTGGAGATGAGCACGCAGGGAAGGAGACCATGGAACATCCAGGGATGCCAGGAGTGGGAAAGCTTCCCTCTCACCCCCCTGGGCTGATGGATCAGCTGTCTGCCTGCAATCCCCAGCCATCACTCAGCCTCTAATCCGCAGGCCTGATGCATTCTCCTCGCTGACAACGAGCTGACACGGTTTTCATTGCACTTAATCAGCTCTTTAAATTTAATGCCCCAATCGGCAGCATCTGCGTTGGCCACTCCACAGGGGCCGGTCCCGCAGAGGTGGAGGCTGGAAGGAGGGAGGAAATCCCTCCACTGCAATTTGAAGGATGAAGCTGTTTTCAGCACCCAAACCCCAGCTCAGCTCCCAGCACTTCCCAGCCATTTTGGCAGCTCTCCTCTCCCTCCCGTTGTGCCCATGTGGAGCATCCCAAAAATCACCTGGGTGAGCGATTCTCAGGGTCCAAGAGCACCCCCACCCCATAGTTCAGGACACAACCCCCCATTCCAAGCCAATGGGTGCCCAGGAGCCTCTCAGAGTGACAAAGGAGGTGACCCCAGTGTCACAGGGACCCTGGACTGGGGCTAATACTGTGGTGACACCGGATCACAGCCACCATAGAGGTGACAGCTGAACTGCCAGGCTGGGCTGGCCAGCCAGGGATGAGGGATTGATGGACAGGACAGGGAGCCTTGAGGGGACCAGGGGAGCAAAGCATTGGGAATGGCCATTCTGGCACCTCGTGGCAACCAAAGCCAAGCATGGTGGGAATTTGGGGACAATGGGCTTCACTGCACCCAAAACACATGGGAAACAACAGAAATGAAGGGCTCGGAGAGATTTTGGGGCTGAGTTGCAGCCCAGGTTGCATTAGCCTTTCCCATGTGAGCTCATCTGCCAAAAGCACGTGCTGATGGAAGCAGCAGGGGTGGGGATGAGCACAGGGATGCAGATGAGGCTGGTCCGGAGGATGGAGCAGCTTCCCAAAGATCTGGGAGCTGCTGGAACACAGCCAAGAGCTCCCACCGTGGCTGGCCAAGGGCAGTGTGCCCACATGGAGTGCACAGGACTGATGCCAACAGGGTGGGAGATGCCCAGCAGGCAGCAATGCCCCGCTGCACCTCCTGGTCATCCGAATGCCGTGGGATTCCCTCTTTCCCAGCACCCTCCTGGGTACCAATCCTGCCCAACACTGGGCTGGCAGCCCCCTCATGCCACTGGCTCTGCTTGCCATGCTGCAGAGATCCAGGGAATTAGGGAAGGAGAGAGATTTTTCTCCCTTCACCTTCCTTTGTACTTTTATGCTAATGACGATAATGGGAATGAAACATCTCCCATGCAGCAGAACAAAGGCCTCTGTTGAGGGGAGATCTGTGTGGCAGCACTGCCAGCACCGTGACAGCCGGATAAAGAACCCTGGAGCAGGAGCAGGGACCATGGGGTGGGGAGCACCCTGCACCCTTCAGGAGCTGGGGGTCTTCTGCCATGGGTTCACCACAGCCCAAATCCTTCGGAGGGACTCTCTGGAATTCTTGACCAGCTGTCCGGGGCTGGAGTGTGCCTGCACACACGGATGACCAGCAGCCCCCATCTGCTGGAGGCAGGGCAGCCCCCCCAGACCCCCCTCCCTGGCTGGCCAGCCCAGCCTGGCAGTTCAGCTGTCACCTCCATGGTGGCTGTGATCCAGTGTCACCACAGTATTTGCCCCGGTCCAGGGTCCCTGTGACACTGGGGTCACCTCCTTTGTCACTCTGAGAGGCTCCTGGGCACCCATTGGCTTGGAATGGGGGGCTGTGTCCTGAACTATGGGGTGGAGGTGCTCCTGGACCCTGAGAATCGCTCACCCAGGTGATTTCTTGGGCAGGCTTGCCTGTCCAAGCCAGCACAGCCCCTGCTGAGCCCTCACATGCCGCGGTCCGTGCCGTGCCGGGCGAGAGCGGCTGCGGGAGGGCGATTGCCTGGGATGCTCCAGCCTGCCCTACATTCCTCCTAAATATAGCCAGCCAGGTGCTGCCACTTCACCCAGCTCCGGAGAGCCTGGCGTGGTCCAGCCCTGCCATGCTGAGCCCACCACTCCCAGCACCACCGTCCCCATCCTCCATCCCATGTCACCTCTCCCGTCCCACCCGTGAGACCCTCGGCAGCGGTGGCAGAGTGGGACCGAGGGGCTGATGGCACCCAGGGGACACAGACAGACCCCAAATGGGCCCTCTCCCTGCCTTTGGCCCCTCCATGGGGAGCCAGACCAAAAATAGACGGGAACAGCTTCCCATTTCCCGGCGTTGGCGGCGAGTGCCGGCATCGTGCCGCTGGCAGCCGTGGCAGCCGGGAGGCAGAGGAGGAGGGGAGGCAGAGCAGAGCTCACCACACGCTCTCACTCCCTCCTTCTGCCTCCCAAACTGCCGGGGAATAGGGAATAGGGAGGTGGGGAGGGGATGGGAGAAGGGTCATCCCTGCTTGGCACATCCCCAGGTGCCTCCTGTCCCCAACAGCTGGTGAAGGAACACGACGATGGGAGCATGGCCAAGGGCTGCAGTGGAGGCAGAGAATCCCTGACCAGATTTTGGGCTTCCTCCTGCCTGCAGGACATCATTTGCTGCCGGCAGAGCCGGGCCTGATGCACAAGGAGGGCCCATTTGCTCCTTCCCAGCTGCTTTGCCCGGAGCTCTGCGGCTCCAGATCAGAGGATGCCAGTGGAATCCCCCTGCACTGCAGGGCTCGTGTCTGTGCTCAATACCAGCCCCCCGAACAGGCAGTTCCCATCCTGGATTTCTAGCCCATCCTCTCCATTTGAACCCAAGTCCCAGAGAACAGCCTGTCCCCACTGGTGGCTCTTGGCCACCCTGGTCCCCTGCTCACCAGAGCCACTGTGGGCAGCCAGGGCAAGCACAGGGCTCAGGCACAGAGCTCCCTCCTGCACCCCAGCCCCCCAAGGGACTCACAGCCCCCTTTTCCAGGTTGCCCTGTGCTGATGTTCCTGCTCAGGGACTTGAGTCCCTCACCCCAGTTTCTCACAGACTCCAGAAATCCTGGATCCCCACCAGCTGCAGCTCTCCTTGTTCCCTTACCCAGAACTGCCAGGGGCTGCCTTTATTCCTTCCTCAGGATCACTGAACACCCAGAAAACCTCTGGAATTCTGAGGGGCATCCTCCAGTGAACCTCCTAGCAGAGCACCCGAGCTCCTGCGGATGCTGCAGCCCCAGCCCCAGCCTCCCCTGGCTGCCAACACCCCCCTCAGCCACTCACGGGGGGCTTGTGGTGGGTGTGGGGCACCCACGCATGAACTAACCCTGCACGGATCGCTTGGGTGGCCATGCACAAACTAATTGGGCGCTTGTGCGTGAGCTGAAGGGGTGCTCATGCATAAACTATTCGGGTGCTGCTCCCACACAGCCCCTCCTGCGCCCGTGCCCGGGGGTGGGCAGCTCCGTGCCCCATGGAGATGGGGAGTGGGACGAGTCCGTCGCCCGTGGGGGACTGAGGAAGTGGCACCAATGTCACCGTCATCACCCTCGTCAGACCTTCCTCCCTCTTCTCTCGCTGCCCTTTTGATCCCCTCATTCTCACCTCTCCATCACCCCCAGTGCTGCCAGCATGGGGATGGAGCAGCAGCAGCTCGGGCATTGGCTCATGTTTCCTTGCTCTTATTGTCCCCAGGCTGTTCCCAGATTCCTTGCTCTTATTGTCCCCAGGCTGTTCCCAGATCCTGCTCAGCAGTGAATATCCCCCCACCGCCAGTCTCCAAAAACCTGTTCCCAGAGCCAGGGTCATGCATGGCCTCCCTCCTCCCTGCACAGCATCACACACCCCAGGGTAGGGCAGCCCCATGGGTACCCCCTGCATCCCCTCAGGACCCTCCCTGCCTCCTGCCCCTCTCCTCTTGTTTTCCTCCAGTGCTGTTTTCCCCTTTCCTCCTGGTCCTGCCAGGCAGGAGCCGAGGGGTTCACACCACAGGGCCCTGCTCCCACTTAGGAACTCCAGCTGCTGCTGCCTAATAAAGGATGCTCTTTTAAAAGCTCCCAAAAGCTTTGGCTCTGGCAGAAAGCTGATGTTCACCTTGAAAAAGCCATTTGCTGAAGGCCAGAGACGCGATCTCTGCTCGAGTCAAAAGCTGCTCCAGTAATGGATGTGCAGACAAAAGCGCCGACTTGGCAGCAGAGGGTTGGCAGGACCCTCTCGCCCCCCCTTCTGCAGCAGCCACGGCCCCCCTGGCACCACCAGACCACCAGTACCCCTCCCCAGCCAAGTACCCACTGTGTTCTCTTCCTCCTGCTCATCCTCCTCTTCCTCACTGCACAGCAGCCACTGCTGCTCCAACACGCAAACATCACATCACACCCCCCATCACATCCCCCATCACAGCCCCATCCATTCCCTATCATATCCCCCCATCACAGCCCCCATCACATCCCCCATCACATCCCCCATTTCATCCCTCCACCACATCCTCCATTTCATCCCTCCATCCCATCTCCCATTTCATCCCTCCATCACATTCCCCATTTCATCCCTCCATCACTTTCCCCCATCACAACCCCATTACTCCCTGAATTCCAGGTATTTTCCCCTGCCACATCTCAGCTGCACAAAATGTTGGGGTTCCTGTTTCCACCCCAACCCCACAACCACCATCATCCTGGGATGCCAGAGCATCCCCTGGGATTTTCTCATTCCATTCAATCCCATCAAGGGCCAGGCTTCACTCCAGCCCAGTTTGGGCCCCAACATCCAGGCAGGAGCCACAGCAAGCACTTCCCACCTTCCTTGCCTGAAATGACTTGGCGTTTTGAGCACGAGAAACACAAAGGCCTTTTAAAAATAGGAAGTAATTCATAAATAGAAATATTTCAGAGCACAATTGCCTTTCCCCCCAAAAAAACTGTCCAACCTCATAAATATGCATTTTCCCATTTTCACTTTGTACAAATCTATTATTGTTTTTGCCGGCCCCGGGAGGCTGCAGTTTGCATTGGGAGTGCGTAATTTATCATTAAAATGTAATTTATAACATATAGAGTGGAGCATAATAAAGTCTGGATGAGGTGATGGATGGCAGGGAAGCCTGTGTTTAAAGGGAATCGTGTTTACATCCTTGTAGGTCTGCCCAGAAAGGGGAATGGGATGGTTTCAAAATAATTACCTGCATGTTCTGAACTGCTGTGTGGCCCCTCCTGCTCCTCTGCCATCCCAGTCCCACTGCTCCCTGGAGAGCCCTGGAGAGCACCTGGCAGAGCTGCTTCCCAGAGCTGGGCAAAGGCTCGAGGCTGGAATTGCTGGGATTTATAGGACATTTATAGGCTCCCTTGGAGAGGGGAGAGCACCCAGGGAAGGGAGAGTAGCCAGGGAAAGCTGAGCACCCAAGAAAGGTGAGAACACAAGGAAAAGGGAGCCCACAGGGAAGGAAGAGCATCCAAGGAAGGGAGAGCATCCTAGGAAGGGAAAATAGCCAAGAAAAGGTGAACAGCCAGGGAAGGATGAGTACTCATGGAAGAGAAAGCATCCAGAGAAGGGAGATCATCCAGGGAAGGTGAGCACCCAGGAAAGTGTGAGCACCCAGCAAAAGGAAAGTGCCCAGGAGAAGGTGAGCACCCAGAAAAGGAAGGGCACCCAGGGCAGGGAGAGCATCCAGCAAAGAGTAGACAGGTAAAGGTGAGCAGCCAGGGAAGGATGAGCTTTCAGGGAAGGGAAATCACCCAGGAAAGGTGAGCTGCCAGCCCCAGTTTGGCACTGGGATGGTTTGCACAGCACAGGCAACATCATCTGTGTATAAATACACACATCTGCCCTGCTCCAAGTTATTGCAGTGCAGGAGGGGATGAACCAGTCAAAGCTTCCATTTCCCAGTGGGCAGAGTGGAGAACACGTGTATTTATGGGCAGGAGGGAGCGCTGCCACCCCGAGCTGTCACCCTCTGACAGCACCAGCACGTGGTGCCAGCGGGGCCAGGGCACTTCCCTCCTGGGCACTTTGATGTGGTGGCTGGTGCACAGCTCACCGGAGCAGAGACAGCCAGGAATGGTCCCCAAAGGGATTTATTTGCAGCACAGAAACCAAGAAAATTGTCTTTTTTAAGTCACCAGCCACTGACTGGCTCTTCTCCTGCTGGAGCTGCTGAGCCCCTCTGCCTCCTCTTCCCGAAGTATTAAATAAACACCAGGGATGCAGGAGCAGGATGTGCTGGGCCAGGCTGTGTCTCCACCTCTGAGTCAGGAGGATGTTTGTGGCAATTTAGGTGTTTTGAGGCCGCAAGTGCAAGAAATTTGGGGCTGCCCAGGAATTCTCTAGGGAAACATTCACTGGAACAGGCTCCCCAGGGCAGTGGTCATGGCCCAAAGGCTGCCAGAGCTCAAGGAGTGCTTGGACAACACTCTCCTGGAACTCTTGGGAGTGTCTGTGCAGGGCCAGGAGTTGGACTTTGAAAGATCCTTGGGGGTCTCTTCCAACCCAGGATATTCCATGAAAAGACTCCCTGGAGGGAGGCAGGTGTGTGCAGGCAGGGGCACCCCAAAGGGCTTTGCCTCTGGAAGTGATTGCAGGCACCAGGCTGCTCTCCATCCAGGGGGGGGTGAGTCCTGCAGGGCCCAGCTGATCCCGCAGAGATTCTGGCTTCATTCCTGAGCTGCCGAGAGCCGAATCCGGCCCATTGTTTTCAATCTGTCTGCTTTCAAATTGCTCCTAAATAACACAGTTTATCTTTGGCTGATTGAGTCTAAGAATTTTGCAATTACAGACAAACAAGGACATTCAGCATCCCATGTTATTTGCATTTTTAAGGACCAGGGATTTTTTTTTTTTCCCCCACGGGATTTTGTGTAATGATGTTTTGGGCTGAGAATGACGAGTGATTTCCAACCTCATCCATGTGGACCTGACCACTTGTGTGGCTCCTCTCCCCTGGTCCCCAAAACCCCTCCAAGTGCATGCTCCCCACCAAGCCCATCTCAAGAGTCCTCACACAGCTGGAGAAGTAAATTTAACCCCATATAGTGGGGTTTATTGGCTATTTCCCCCCTCTCTCCACCTGCAGGGCAGCTGTGGGAGGGCAAACTGCACCCACTGGGCACCAGAGACACCCTGGAGCATCTTTGGGACGGGCAGCAGATCCAACACTGGTGTTACTGGTCCCAACCTGCCTCTCAGAGGAACCACACGCACTCAGCGAGGGGTCAGGGCCACGTTCCTGCTTTTATTCCCTTTTTTCCACAACCTGCCACCCGGCTGCTCCATTAGGTAGGGCTGCCTCCTCCAGGCCCCTTTTTCTGCTCTAATTACCTCTCCCCTCGGCGCATCCCCCTCCGCAGACCTCATTGATCACCTTGTCAAAACTTCCCCGCTCTCGGGGTGGGGGAGTGGGGCCACAGCAGCGAGGAAGAGGAGCGGGAGAGGTGTAATTACTGCCTCCCGACGCTGCCAGGGGTCCCAGAGCTGTATAAATGATTAATTACAGCCCGGCTTCGTGCGCCGAGCAGCCGCTGCTAATGCACTAAGTGCTCTGCCCTGCAAAATACCTGCTCGGGGCCCGGGGGGAGCGAAGCAACCGTGGGGCAAATGGGGCATGTGAAGCTGTGTGGTGTCCCAATTTTAGGCTTGCAGGTGGGGGGTGAGGGTCCCATCCCACCCAGATGCCATGGGAAGAGCAAGGAGTCCATAGCAGGCACCCAAACAGTGCCCAGTCAGGCTGTGACACCTCTTCCCCCATCCCCAGCTACCCGCTCCTCCTCTTTTAGTCACTCCTTTGAAGCGCTGGCTTTGGAAAAATAAGGTGGATCCCTGGATTTTCGCAGCAGGGATGAGACAGGGCTCGTCCAACGCTGTCTTTGGTATTGTCACTGACAGGGTGGCCGTGCCTGAGCAGGTCCCAGTGGCACATCCTGGATGCAGGACCGCACAACGAAGGGATGCTCTGGACATCCCAACCCTCACGGTGCCCTCTCACCTGGGGTCCTGCCCCAGGGCTGTCAGACCTTCCCCCCACAGTATCCCAGTGCCTCCCAGCCCGCTCAAAGTCACAGCTCATCTGTCATGTCCTTTATTTTAATTTTATTTCCATTTTATTAGGTTGTTTTTGTTGCTAAGTGCAATTAATTCCTGATTGGGAAACAGCGGCCGTGGGGAAGGGAGAGCAGCCAGCAGCAAGAGACAAGAGGCTCGGTGTCACTCCCCTCCTCCTGCCATCCCCCAAGCACCAGGAGCACGGGAATTTTACCCCTCACAGCATCACTCCCTCCCTCAAAACCCTGAACAGGAGCTGCTTCAGCATCTCCAAACCCTCCTGCTAATTCCAGCTCTCAGTAACGAACCGCTCATGGAAGTTCACAACCATGTGGATTCATGTTGTTCTGGAAGAAGGACCTAATTAAAAAGGGAAATGACTATGACATCGTAAAATTGTTCAATTAAGTTTATCTCATTACAGTTAATATTAGAGGGGAACTTTGGGCTTTTTATGTTTTACTCAAAGTTTGGAGCTGGCAGTTAAAGAGCAGAGGAAAGGACGAGGGAAGGGGATGTGGAGGGGAGGATGGTGGGGTGGGAAATGGTATTTAATTAAACATGCACCTCTTAATGTTGGCTAATGTGACATTACAGAGCAGCTTGTGCAGCGTGTGGCTCTTACACCGGGCAGGAACTACGGCTGTGGCACATCCCGGTGGGCACAGACCCCACGGGTGCCACCCGTGTCCCACACCTGGCAGCTGGAGACAGGAGCTGCTCCAGCTCCCACCCCGGCAGCCAGCGAGGAAACAAAGCCGCTGAGATGTTTTGATCCAATTAGCCATAATTTATTTCATGCTCATCAGCACTTCCCCGCCGGGGGACTCGCGGTTTCGCTGGGATGTGCGATCTCCGCCGGGAGATCCCAGCAGCAGGAACCTTTCCCCTCCCCAGCCCCCACCAGCTCTCCATCCTGATCCCTACCCACGGGATTCAGGAATCTCGCAGCAGCCTCTCACATCAAGTTTTATCGGGGTGAAGCCTCATAAATTCACACCCCATCAGTAAAGGTTCTTTTGGCATTTAGGTTTTATACCCTGCGCTTTCCAAGGGACGAAACCGAGGTGGGTTTTTTTCCTTCAACGCCTCAGATAATGAGAATTGTCCCTCTCCATCTCTGTCTCCTGGAGTGAGAGGAGGGGATGGAGAGGGGAAGCCTTGTCTGGAGTTGCTGGGGATAAATTTTTCCGGGGGATAAATAAAAAAATAACCCATTGAAGTGGCATTTGGATGCCTTTTCCTCCTTCTCCCCTTATGAGCTGCACATCCAAGGAGGGTAAACAGATGTTGTTTTCCTCATGGAGGTTCTAATTTACAGCTGTACCCACACTCGAAGGGAAAACAAGCAGGAGAAGGTCAGGAAGAGGAAGAGGAGGAAGGAATCCTCCAAGGAGTCATTTGCATTCCTTCCCAGGGAGAGGAGCAGCCACATGAAACTGGGTGTCACAGCCCCCACCACAGGGCTGGTCCTAGGGGTCTGACTGAGCCCCAGCACCGTGTCCAGCCCCAAATCCTGCCCATCAGCCGTGGAAAAGCCAGTGGGGGACATGGGAAATCATGGGATGAGCACGGCTGGCTCCACCCCACACCCACAGGGACACGGGGATTTCGGGCCACTTTTGATCCATCGCCTGTGGAAGAGATTCCTTTGAGGCAGGAGATGCTCCAAAGCACGTTACTGCATAAAATAGTATTAAGGAAGGAAAGGAATAATCCCCTCTGTCTGTGCTGCTCGGGGCTGTACAGAGCTCCCCAAAAATCCTCTCCCCAGCCCCAGCTGCTCCAGCATCAGGAGACCCCCTTTGTCCCGAATCTCCTGGTGAACGGCCACAGGCTTCCCAAGGGATGGGATATCCTGAATCCTGTCCCCTTGGCCAGGTGGAGGGACAGGAGGGATGTTGAGGTGCTGAGCACAAAGCACCACACCAACCAGAGACCCCCCAGACACCCTCCCTGTGCCCCCTCCCCAACCACAGTGAGGGCTGAAGGGGCAACCACCTCCTCCTTTCATCTTTCCCTCGGCTGAACTTCCATTCCTTATAATCAGGCCTGATATTAATGATGCATAAAATTACCCCTGATTAAAAGAACCTTTTCCAGCGGCGGCAGCGGGCAGGGGGGGAGATCACGAGGGTGAGGAGTGGGGTGAGCCCCCACCCTGGGCACCCACGGGGGGGGCAGAGGCTGCTCAGTTCTGCCGGGGGTTATTTAGGGACTGATGGCTCCAATCGCTGAATCCTCACATCTTCCTTCCTTCCTTAATTAAGGAATCAGTGAGAGCATCCCAAAGCCTGGGGACATCAGGGATCACACATGACACGGCCCCGTCCTGACACGAGCCCAGAGCTGTTTGCATCCCCTCTGCCCCCCATCTCAGAGGGGACAGGAGGGTATCACCACCTGTCCCTTTAGGGAAACCATCCTTTTAACAAAAACCAGGGCTTTTGGCGTGTTTTTCAAAGTTTTAAGTAAGTAAATGGTGCAGCTAATGAATGTGAAATGGCAGCAAAAAGGAAAACATGCTGGATCAAAGCCCCTGTGATCTGGATGTCAGCACAGAGCAGTAATTGCTGCTACAATAACGGTGCAGGGGCTGACAGCACCGGGAAAACAAGCCTGGTGCTTCCCCATGGGAACTGGTGGGATGCAGAGCACTGGTGGGGGGTCACACCCCAGGCTCTGCTCCCCAAAACCCACTGTGAGCCCTGAGCTGGCACCAGAAGGGCACTCTTGGCACTCTGGGTCAGCTGGAACAGCCACACCCTGAGCAAGGAAGATGCTCGGAGACAGGGTGGGTGATGCTGGAGCTGGCACAGGTGATGCTGGAGCTGGCACAGGTGATGCTGGACTTGGCACAGGTGATGCTGGACCTGGCACAGGTGATGCTGGACTTGGCACAGGTGATGCTGGAACTGGCACAGGTGATGCTGGACTTGGCACAGGTGATGCTGGACCCGGCACAGGTGATGCTGGACTTGGCACAGGTGATGCTGGAGCTGGCACAGGTGATGCTGGACCTGGCACAGGTGATGCTGGAACTGGCACAGGTGATGCTGGACCTGGCACAGGTGATGCTGGACCTGGCACAGGTGATGCTGGACCCTGCACAGGTGATACTGGACCTGGCACAGGTGATGCTGGAACTGGCACAGGTGATGCTGGACCCTGCACAGGTGATGCTGGACCTGGCACAGGTGATGCTGGCCTTGGCACAGGTGATGCTGGCCTTGGCACAGGTGACTCCAGACCCTCGGAGCAGGGGGAGGCTGAGAAGTGACCAGGCACTCTGAGATCTTGGCTTTGCTCTTCACCCCACCACCAGCACCCCTGTGCCCAGCGCCTGTGCCCTCAGCAGAGATCCCAGTAAGATGCTTGCAGGGATGATGGGAATAAAAACGCTTCCATAGGGGCTCTCTGGGCTCCAACAAGGAGGAAAGGGGCTTTTCCACCCTCTCTTCTCCGAGCTCAGTGTGGGCAGCTCATGGTTGAAACACGGCTTTGCAAACCAGCCCTGGGGGCGAGGAGAGGGAAGCAGGGATGCGGGGATGTGAGGATGCGGGAATGGAGGGATGTGAGGATGCGGGGATGCGGGGATGTGAGGATGCGGGAATGCAGGGATGTGTGGTTGGAGGTTTGGTGGTTTGGGGGGGATGGGGGGATGTGAGGATGCGGGGATGTGGGGATGTGAGGATGCAGGAATGCAGGAATGCAGGGATGTGAGGATGCAGGAATGGGGGGATGCAGGAATGCAGGAATGCGGGGATGCGGGGATGTGAGGATGCAGGAATGCGGGGATGCGGGGATGTGAGGATGCAGGAATGCAGGGATGTGAGGATGCAGGAATGCGGGGATGTGAGGATGCAGGAATGCGGGGATGCGGGGATGTGAGGATGCGGGAATGCGGGGATGCGGGAATGCGGGGATGTGAGGATGCGGGAATGCAGGGATGTGAGGATGCAGGAATGCGGGGATGCGGGGATGTGAGGATGCGGGAAGCGAGCGAAGGACGGCACCGCGCGGGGAAAGCAGCAGAAAGCCCTTCTTGCTCCCAAAGTACTGCCGGGTTCTTTGTGCTGCTTTTAAGAAGCTCTTGCTGCAGCCCCCGGGCCTCGGCGGGAGGAGGGAGATTATCTCTGCCCGAGCGGAGCGATGCGGGGGGATTAGTGACTCCAGGGAGGGAAAGTGTGGCTCCACATTCCCGGGAAGGGCCTGGCCTTCGGGGATGGAGGGAGGAGGTTCTGGCAGAGGGGATGTTGGGGCTGCCAGGTACATCCATGCCCAGGAGCCCTGACCCCTCTGGGCAATGGCTCCAGAGTCCCCTGGGCATGTCTGGGGTCAGCAGGGAGAGCAGATACTGGGGCAAAAGGGCTCTTTGCCAGCCGGTCCCACACTCCTGCAATGCCACAAGGGCACAGGAGCACCAGGGGTGTTCCCCCAAACCTTTCGCAGTGCCCTCTGCACCCCACCAGGTCCCTCTCCAGCCTCCTCTCCATGGGGTTGTGTTCTATTCCCGTTTCTCTCTGATGGTTTTCAGAGGGCAGACACCAAACACCTCGGTGCTGAGATCACCCCCCAAGCCCCATAGGATGCTCCCACAAACACCAGCCTTCAGCCCTGTCCTGTCCCCCATTCCCACTGCAAATGCCTGTAGCTGCTGCCAAGGAAGCCTCCAGCCTTCCAGCTCCATCCCCTTCATATCGACAGCCCCTTTTGAACAGCACGTGGATCCTGTCCCTCCATCACACTGCTGGTGGATGATGCCCACGGCAGCAGCACATGCCAGGAGCATGGCAATGCCCAGGCCACAGATCCACCCCCAGAACAACCCCAAATCCCCTGTTTTCTCTACCAAAACCCATCACCTGCACACACACACACACAAAAAAACCCTCCTTGAGCTGCCAGCCCGGCACAAGGATGGGAAGAAGGATGGCTGGAGCTCAGGAGCATCCATATGGCTTAACAACACGTGTGTCCCCCCAACCCCTCCTCTCTCAAGGGCTTCTCTGCCTGTCGAAGGACTTAGTCTAATCCAGGGAGAAAAATGAAAGCCCCGGCCCCGCAGGACGGAATGTGCTGTCTGGGGTAGAACTAATAGTTATTATCTACATTAAGCACCACGGCTGTCAGGGAGGAATTAATTTCCAAGCAGTAAGAGATGAAAGTTCCCCATTTTTCAGGGAAATCTGCACCGCGCGAGGTGGCTCAAGAAAAATAACTTAAACGTGATTAAAAATGATCCCCATTTTATTAAAAATAATTCTAATTTATCTCTCCCTCCGGCTTCCTGTTTCACTGGCATAAATCCCGGTTACAGGAGGAGAGGAGACAGTTGGAATTCCCAATGGCTGGGCTCGTGCCGGGGCTCCCAGAGCTGGGATATCCCAAAGACAACTCCGGATTTTGGGCATGCAGAGCATGGGATATCACAGTCCAGAGACCCAGGTGCTCCATGCCAAGCCCTGATTCTCCTTTGCAGCATCAGAAATCAAAAGCCAACCCCACTCCCACCCCTCCTGGACCCCCTCCCCACGGGCAGCAGAGCCACGATGGAGAAATCCAAGGAAAACAGGGGAAATGTCAGAAATATTCCACTCTGGGAGCCAGTGAAGGGTCCCCAGCGTGCCGTGGGCTGCTGGGAAAGCTGGGCACCAGCTCAGCCGTGTGGTCAGTCAATTTGTCTCTCTGCAAAACGAGGATCCTGCTTCGCTATCTGGCCAAGATGTTGCAAAAAATCAATTAGTTGCTAATGACATTACAGCGTCTTGGAGATATAAAGCTTTACAGGGGCTGTAAGTGGTGGTGAGACACAGTAATTCCGACTCCAGCGGTGAAATATGGGAGATTGCTCCCATTTTATTAGACACCAATGTTACTCATCTCATTAAGTTTATTAATAAGCTGATCCCCCCCCAACCTGGCAGGGTCTGTGATGGACACACTGATGGGCTGGGGGGAAGCTGGAGCAAACAGGGTTTATTTTGACCAACTCCCCCCAAGATACTGACTTTTCTCCTCTGAAATCAGGGGGTTTAGTAATCTGCCAAAGCAAAAAAAAAAAACGCTCCAAAATGGAAATTTTTTTGCTTTCCAAAAATATATCTAATGGAAGAAGTCAGGGCTTGGAAGCGACCGTTTGGCTTTGAGCTTTCAGGGCTGGATTTTATTCTCCTTTCATTGCTATGCCAGCAGCAAGTCTCCGTCCTGCCGGTGCCCTTCTAATAATATTCTATTGTAATAGTTAAAACATTTTACTTTCTGTTTAAAGCCTGCAAGGAATGCTTCTGCTGCATATTCAGAGATATCAGCTCTCCCTTTTGGACTGTGATATAACCAATTTAAAAGAAAGAAAAAAAAAAAAAAAGAAAAAACCAACACAAAACAAACAACAAAAAAAAACCACCCAAACCCCTACATTTCAAAATAACTCCTGGAAAATCAAACCCCTGCTCAGCCTGGTGTCCTCAGCACCTCTCACACCTCCTCTCCCAGCCCGGATTTAGCACAGGTTTACAACACCCCCCCCCAGCAAACATCCCCCTGTTTGATGGGGGTGGGCTGGAGTGTGGGTTTGATTCCCTGGGAGTGCTTCCCAAAGCCACAGCAGATCCCTTAAAGCCTCAAAGTTACTCCCAAATGAAGAAGATCCCCTTCCCCTGTGCCTCAGTTTCCCTGTGCAGTCAGGCTGGTGCCATCCCATGGCTGGGAGGTGGAGTGGTCCAGACCCCAAAATGGGGCAAGACACTGGGAAACTGGGCCATGGTACAAACACCAGAACAGGCTCCCCCTTCTCCTCCTTCTCCTCCTCCTCCTCCTCCTCCTCCCGCCCCTGTTTTAAAATTAATGCAGCAAAATAACCCTCTTTTCATTCTCCCAGCTTTATGTATTTTTCCCAGGCACAGAACGCCCAGGGATTGTCACTCCCCAGGTGCCACCACCAGCTCCTGTCACACCCCAGGGCACCATCCCCAGCCCTGGAAGCACCTGCCTGATCCCCCCCCTCCAGCACCAACCTGGTGCTGCAAAACCAGCCTTGGCTGCCCATTTTTCCAGGGAAAACATCCCACGAGGCAGGAGGGGCACAGGAGCAGCCCCACACCAGTCAATGAGACGCAGCTCTCGAGCCGCCCACAGGAAAGGTCATTTCTGCAACGGCTTCAATGTTTATTGACCGGGCTCTGAAACAGCAAAATAATTTAATAGCTTAATAGATCAGATCGATACGGGCAGGGAGGGAATGGCAGGGCTGAGCTGGAGCTGCCCATGTCACCCCGAAGAGTGTTGGGGCTGGGGGCACCTCAGGGCATCAGGATGGGGAAGCCAAGGGGGAAGGATGGGCTGGGAAGGGGGCAGGATTTATCCCAAGAGGATCCCAGAAGCTCCTGGCATGGTGGGAAAGGCAGTGGGAGCCCACCTGCAGCTCTGGGGTCCCCAGCACAGGAGGGACATGGAGCTGCTGGAGTAGGTCCAGAGGAGGCACCAGGGTGATCCCAAGAGGGATGGGGCAGCTCTGGTGGGAAGAAAGGCTGAGGGAATTGGGATTGTTGAGCCTGGAGAAGAGAAGCTTCAGGGTGACCTAACTGTGGCCTTCCAAAACCTGAAAGAACCAACAAGAAAGATGGAGAGAGATTATGTACAGGGGCCTGGAGTGTCAGGACATGGGGAATGGCTTCCCACTGCCAGAGGGCAGGGATAGATGGGATATTGGGAATAAATCCTTCCCTGTGAGGCTGGGCAGACCCTGGCACAGGTTGGGCAGCGAAGCTGTGGCTGCCCCATCCCTGGAAGTGTTCAAGGCCAGGTTGGACGGGGCTTGGAGCCACCTGGGCTAGTGGAAGGTGTCCCTGCCCATGGCAGGGGGTTGGAATGAGAAGAGCTTTAAATCCCTCCCATCCCAAACCCTTCCACAGTTCCACGGTGTGTCACCCCCACAGGCACATCCGCAGGGCTCGTGTGCTCCCATGTGCACGTGCCTGCGCTCAGCCCCCTCCTAATTGTTTCTCTTCATCTTTTTATGGTTGTTAATTGCTCCCTCCTCCGTTTACTGCGTTACTCCAAGTGCTGCTCTTAATTCCCCTCTCTTGCTGCAGGTGCCGGCTCTATTATTAACTTTTAATATGGAGCGTTAGGGATCCATGAGTTTGTTTTCCTTGTTACTGATGGATATTTAATTGGCGAGTGGCTGCCAGGGTGGCGGGGCCATTCTGCAGGAATCCAATGCAAATAGGATTTTACATTCCTCTGCTCCCTCGCCCGCTGCCAAATATTTTAAATAAATAAACACGATTGCGTCAATCTCTGCTGGTGTGAGGCTCGCAGGTGCAGGAGGCTCTTCCACAGCCCAGCTCCAAACCACGGCGGGATGAGCCCGAAGGCAGTCCTGGAGAAGCTGGGAAGGGCTTTTGTCGGGAGCATCCGGCATCCCAGCACTCGTCAGCCCTGGGAAACAACGGCTTAATAACACTTTGCATTAATGTCCCGCAATGCAGACACTAATCAAGAGGCAGCATCTCCCACCTCCCACCCCAGGCAGGAGTTAACCCTCCAATGGCTGCGTGTCCAACCTCCCCACCATGGATGGGGAGCTCTGCACTCAGAGCCAGGTGCTGGGCTCCAGAGCAGCCCAAATCCCAGCTCCCAGCCCCAAATCCCGGTGCCTGGGGGTTGGTGCTGAGCTCCTGCACTGCACAGCCATCAGTCTGGTGCCCAGCAGGACCCCAGCCCCATGCCAGGCACATCCTTCCCACAGGGATGCCCAGGGCTGGCAGACTGACAGCTGTCAATCAGCCTGTCTCTGTCCACATCTCCCCAGCAGATGAATATTCATGGATGCTTTCCGAGGTACTTCGAGACCCTTCTGTGGGTTCTGCCCATTACCTATTCATGAAAACACCAGGCAAAATGCTAATGGCAAGAGGTTTGGCTGGGGAGTCAGCTCCTCCAGCACTGGCACTGGCGACCCTCGCCCTCCTGTGCCATGGCAGGTGCACACAGTGCCAGGAGAGGCGTGAAAACATGGGCATCTCCCTTCATTTTCCCTCGTCTGTGGCGTGCTGGGAGCACCCAGGGGCTGGCAGGAGGGACCCACGGACACCAGGGTCTCCCCTCGAGGTGTGACCTTGGGCAGCCACTGCCACCACCATCCTGCATGTCCACAGTAGTCAGTCCCCTTGGCACATCCCCAAAAACACCCCAGAGCAGCGGCTGGCCCTGCCACCAGGATGTGCTGCCATGCAGGGCCATGCTCAGGGCTGGGGAAACTGAGGCACGGGGCAGGGCAGGGCCAGGCTGGCACCGTGGGAGTGCAGGGCACAGGCAGGGCACAGGTCTGGCTGCCTGGCCCCGACACCTCTCATGCACTGCGCGTCCCCTCAGCCACAGCTCGCGGCCCCGCGATGCCATTACCGAGAGTGGCTCAGCTAATTAAATCCCTGTTAATGATACAGTCATTACCGAGCGCCATAAAAGCCGACTCCCAGTGCCCTGGCTCCGTGCCATATCCCTGCACTGGAGCTTCCCACGGCACCCACGGGGCTGGGTGGGACAGGGTCCCGTGTGTGCTGTGTGTGCCCTGTGATCACATCTGCCACCAGTCTGGGCTCCAACAGAGCCCCCAGAGCCCCCATCCCAGCCCCCACGGTGCCACTGGAGTCCCTGGTGCCCACACCTGGGGCTGCTGCACCCACCTGCTGTGGGATTTCCAGGGGAAGAGGTGGGAGTTGGGGAATTTTTAAGCCCTGTCTGCAGCATCTCCTGGGGATGGGGAGCCCAGGGACTTGTGTGGGAAATGAAAGGGCTCTGGCAGGGGCTGCATGGCCAGGACCTTTCCCAGCTGGCACAAAGCAGGGGAGGCCCTTCCATGTGCTCAGGTGGCTCCTTTAACATCCATGAGCATCTCCTGTCTGCCCCAACCTGAGCCCCCCAAGGTTTCATCCCTATCCCAGTGCCCCAACCTGAGCCCCCCAAGGCTTCA
>JAWWEE010000058.1:4196046-4221362 GCA_035221455.1 Xenops minutus
CCCAAACCTGAGCCCCTCAAGGCTTCATCCCTAATCCAGTGCCCCAACCTGAGCCCCCCAAGGCTTCATCCCTAATCCAGTGCCCCAACCTGAGCCCCCCAAGGCTTCATCCCTATCCCAGCCTGAACTCTTCCCACGGGTGGTTTCCATCCCCTCTGGAATGTCCCAAGGGGACCAAGAGCCCGCAGGGAGCACCTGTCCTTGGTGACAAAGCATCCCGGGACCCCCATCCCGGCCATGGCACGGAGAAGGCAGACGAGCCTGGACGGCACAGAGGGGTCTGTCTGATGGCGAGGCTGGAGGAAGAGGAGGAGGAGGAGGAGCAGGAGGAAGAGGAGAAGGCAGCCTGGCTCTTTCCCACGCTCACTCCGCCCCGCCGGCAGCGCTCGCACGTCCCGGCTCACCTTCCTGGCATGTTTGATCCCGGCGAAGCCTTGGACCGACGCGGCTCCCTCCTCCCATCTCCCTCCCGGCTTTTCTTAGTTTAAACACATGGACGCATGAAAAATAAATGTTGCTCAGGAAAGACGGCGGCAGAGGGCTGGGAAGCAATTAGCATCCAAAGAGGCATAATTAGTGCTCAGAATGCAAGCGGCAGAGAAGAAATAAAGTAGCATTCGGATGCAATCAGGGTCGTGCCTGAATTACAAACCGTTAACTGAATTGCTAATTAAGCACAGTGTGTGAATCACGTCTTATTAAGGGCTCGGGGAAGGCTCTGCCAGCCGGGACCACGGTGAGAGGGAGGGGACTTGGTGGGATTGAGGGGTCATGCGACATCCTCGGTGGCACAGTGCCATCCTCGGTGGCATGGTGTGACCCTCGGTGACACGGTGCCATCCTCGGTGGCATGGTGTGACCTTCAGTGACATGGTGCCATCCTCAGTGGCATGGTGTGGTCCTCAGGGGCACAGTGCCATCATCAGAGGCATGGTGTGGTCCTCAGGGGCACAGTGCCATCATCAGAGGCATGGTGTGACCCTCAGTGACACAGTGCCATCCTCAATGGCATGGTGTGACCCTCAGTGGCACAGTGCCATCATCAGAGGCATGGTGTGACCCTCAGTGGCACAGTGACATCATCAGAGGCATGGTGTGACCCTCAGTGACACAGTGCCATCCTCGATGGCATGGTGTGACCCTCAGTGGCACAGTGCCATCATCAGAGGCATGGTGTGACCCTCGGTGACACAGTGACATCATCAGAGGCATGGTGTGGTCCTCAGTGACACGGTGCCATCCTTGGTGGCATGGTGTGACCCTCAGTGGCACAGTGCCATCCTCGGGGCTGCTGTTCACCCAGGAGGGCAGATGTCACATGCAGAGCACCAGGTTTTGGGGACAGTCCCCACCGGGACAGCAGCAGCTGAGACTGTGCCTGTGGCTGTGGCAGGGCCATGGCACGCAGGGCAAGGGCTGCCTGCCTGGCAGTTAATTAGCAGAACTCACTTCATTTCAGCAGGCTGGACAAATATTTGCTCAGGGAGTGCTGGCTCTCCAGCTCCCTGCAGACCCGGCTGGCTCCTGTGGGGATGGAGCTGGATGATCCCGAGTGGGAAAGGGTAGGAGCCACATCTGGCCCTCGGTGCCCCCCAGGGTGCCCTGTGGCCCTGCAGGATGCCTTGGCTGTCACCTTCACATTCCCCCCTCAGTGCGTGTGGGAAGGCAGGTCCCAATTGGGACCCTTTCCCCTTGGGGATGCCCCCAGAACATCTCCTGCATCCCTGCATCCCACATCCCTGCATCCCACATCCCTGCATCCCTGCATCCCACATCCCTGCATCCCTGCATCCCACATCCCTGCATCCCACATCCCTGCATCTCTGCATCCCATATCCCTACATCCCACATCCCTGCATCCCACATCCCTGCATCCCACATCCCACATCCCTGCATTCCCACAGCCCCGCTCCCTGCAGCTCTGTATCCCCACATCCTTGTAGCTGCATCCCTGTGTCCCACATTCCCCACACCCCTACAACCTGCATCCCAAACCCCCCTCCCTGCACCCTCGCCCCCCACCCACCTCCCCCATTTTCCACCCAGCAGCTGCTCTGCACCCGCCGCCCCACATGGAGCAGGGAGTGCACAGAGAGCCCAACCCATGAGGACGGGAGAGGATTAATTATTCCTGTTTTATCAAATTCAGACACGTCGCTCCAAAGGTCTAACAAGCTCCAGCTTTGCCCAGGGGGGGCAGCTACCCTTGCTGCCTTCTCCTTTGCTTTCCAACCCTTTCTCTTTTCTTTTTTTCCCCAGGATTGTTTTTATCTTCTCCTTCTCCTTCCCTCTCTGTTTTCCCCAGCATTCCCACATCTCCAGGCGCCCCGAAATCCCTCGGTGGCGGGTGGTGGGGACACACCACAGCCCTGTTCCACCCACGTGGGCTCCCCACGGATCCCCCAGCCTTTCCCTGGACAGCGAGGAGCAGCCCCAAAAGCTCCGGGTCTCCAGGCTGGTGAGCTCCTCGGTGGCACAGGGATGAAAGGCAGCGGCTGCGCTTGAAGCCTGGCAGTGGGAAAGGTCCTGGGAGCACCGCGGCGATCAAAGGGAGCCTCATCTATTTTAATAAGTGTGCGCCGAGCGCTGCGGCGGGGTCGGAGTGGGGAAGGGGCTTGCCAGAGATCAAAGCCCTGCGTGAGCCCCGGAGGAGCTGGGGGGCTTGGGGGGAGGAGAGGGAGAGGAAGGGAAAGAGGAAGGGAGCAAAAGCTGGGAAAGAAAGGTGGAGAGGCTGGAGATGTGGCTCTGAGTGCTCCATTTGGAGCTTCCCCATGGCCTGGGCAGGGCTGAGCATCGGGGGATGCAGCAAAGGGCAGTGGGAGCCCCCCTGCCCTCGGCCACCACAGCAGCCAAGAAATGTCCCTGTCACCACACTTGGCCCCATCCTGTCACTCCCGAATCCGGGCAGCCAAGCAGAGGTGGAGGGGGACAGAGGGCTCAGGCTGGGCAGGAAGGGCAGCTGGCAGGGACATGGGCAGATGTCCCTGCTTGGCACGCTGGCAGGAGGCAAAAAGCCACCAGGATGCTCCCAGGAAGGGACAACCAAAGGGTGTCCCCGGGTGCAGGTGGAGGACAGGGCTCATCAGCACATCCCCAAGGTCCTGCCAGCCCCAACACCAAATCCCAGCTCATGTGGGACACCAAAGCCAGGAGCACGGCCCTGGCTCTGATCCCCAGGCTGGGATCTCCCCACCAGCAGGAAAAAATGCAGCAGGAGCAAGAGGAAATGTGCAGTGGGAGCTGCTGGGGAGAATCCATGAGCAAATGAAGATGTGCAGCACCAGAGCTTATCCCTCATCAGCTCCTCCACGGACCCTTCACAGATGAAAGCCCTTTTTCTTTTATGAAGGATTTATCAAGTTTAGTTTAAAACTCACCGAGGAAGATTCCCTATTTGGATAAGCCTCTGGCTTGTGCTGGATTAACATCCCAAACTGGGAACTTGTGGCTGCTTGGGAACACAATAATAAGGAACAGCAAACAGCAATAGGGCACGGAGCAGCACGAAGGGGTCTCCGTGGAGCCTTCTCCTCTCCAGGCTGAACAGCCCCAGCTCTCCCAGCCTGTCTGCAGAGCAGAGGAGCTCCAGGAGCATCTCTGTGACCTTCTGTGGACTCATTCCAGCAGCTCCACGTCCTCCCTATGCTGGGGGTCCCAGCACTGCAGGTGGGGTCTCACCTGAGCAGAGCAGGGGGAGAGAATCCCCTTCCTGACCTGCTGGTGATGCAGCCCCGGCTCCAATGATCCCTGGATGGAGCAGTGACACATCCCAACACGTGGGGACACCAGTGATGCCCTGCATGTCTTCCCAAAAGCAGCAGGAAGGTGCTGCCACCCCGGGAGGAACCAGCAGGGCTCTTGAGTTCCAGGGCTGTGACCATCACCCCGTGTGGTGCCTCCTCCTCCTCCTCGCTGACAGCTCAATTATCAGCATTCCGCTCCCGCTGCCCGTGGATCCTGTAATCAAGGGCTGCCTGTGTATCCTGGAAAAATTAATCATAATTGCTGAAAGCAAGACACATCGCACTTGTAACTTCGGGCTGTTAATTAGGGTTGTGTAATTGGATACAGCACTCCCTGTAAATCCAATTACCTGGGATTAGAGCTGCGGCACCAGGAGTGGGACACAGCCAAGGTGGCCACACCAGGACCCTTCTTACTCCTAAAACTTTATCCCAGCCCTTTCTCCCACCGTGCCAAGGGAAGCTGGGAAGGTTTCTGGCTCCTTATCGCAGCCCCAGATTCCCCAGATTCCCCCAAAATCCTTCTCCCTATCCCAGGAGCTCCGTCAGCATTCAGCATGGATGGCAGAGCAGCCTCACACCCGCTCACCCAGATCCATAAAGATTAAATCATATAAAAAAGGAAAAGATTTAACTACATCGAACAATCATCCCTTTTAATATCCACAGATAAAAACTGTAATTGTTTCCAAGGAGAACGAGGTAATTCCGGCTCCGTTTTATGGAGTTTTGGGCTATAAAGTCCCCGTGTGAAATCTCCCGGAGGCTGGCGCAAAGGCCGGGCTCCGAGGGGGTTATTTGGATTATTTTATTTAAAGGCAGCTGGAAAATATGGAACAATTACCCTTTAATTCAAGGTGTCCCCAGGGCTTTCTCTGCTCCCAGCTCCCGGAATGCCTGAGGATTGTGTGAAGCTCAGAGAAAGCAGGGACAGGGCAGACACAGCTGCCTGTCACCTGTTCAGGTGTGTGCACAGGACATGTATGCATGTACAGGTGTGTGCACAGGACATGTATGTGTGTACAGGTGTGAGCACAGGACATGTATGTGTGTACAGGTGTGAGCACAGGACATGTGTGTATGTACAGGTGTGTGCACAGGACATGTATGTATGTACAGGTGTGTGCACAGGACAGGTAGGTATGTACAGGTGTGTGCACAGGACAGGTAGGTATGTACAGGTGTGTGCACAGGCTGTGTGTGCATGTACAGGTGTGTGCACAGGGCATGTATGCATGTACAGGTGTGTGCACAGGGCATGTATGCATGTACAGGTGTGTGCACAGGGCATGTATGTATGTACAGGTGTGTGCACAGCCTGTACAGGTGTGTGCACAGGCCATACATGTATGTACAGACGTGTATACATCCTGTGCATGCCTGTGCAGGTATGTACATGGGTCATACATGCCCATACAGGTGTGTGCACAGGGCATGCATGTATGTATGTACAGGTGTGTGCACAGGCTGTGTGTGCCTGTACAGGTGTGTGCACAGGTCATACATGCCCATATATGTGTGTGCACATGCACCACATGCCCATACAGGTGTGTACACACTCTGTGCATGCCCATCCCTGCCCAGGTGCCCTGTACCTGCAGCCAGGCTGTGATTAACCACCAGGCACTTCCCAGGGGTGATGGATTTGTATCCCTGGGAAGACAAACTCACTCCTCGCCCACCCTGAGCCCTGTGAGGGATCCTGACAACATCTCCTGTGTCAGGCTGGCAGTGCCAGCCCTAATCCTGACTGACAGCAGCTGTTTAACACTCTTGTGCTGGGAAAAGGCTCCATCCTCCTGCAGCCCCAGCCCTGCCTCATTTATTGCCTGTCACACCAGGATGTCTGGGAGAATCCCTTTCCCAGGGGAGCTCTTTGGTCCTTCCAGGAGGTCAGAAATGCCATCCCCCAGGCCCCACAGGTGACAGGGATGGTGACAGCCACCCACGCCCCACAGCATGGTGTGTTTTCTTCCCCGGGAAGGACAGGACCTTCGAGCTGCTCTCCAGGGGAACAACTTCCCTGCTCAGCCCTCGCTGTCCACAAGTATTTGATGTCCATGTCCTTGTCCTTGTGCTTCCCTGGAGGATAAAAGACCATCAAACAGGAGGAAAACGCTGTGCCAGGTCCTTTCCTGGCTGGCACAGGCAGGCATGGAGTGCCAGGAGCATGGCAGAGCAGGAGGGCTGGCTGGGAAAACCCCAAACCCCTTCGTGGCTATCCCATCCCAGCCATCCCATCCCTGTCCCCGCTGCCAGAGCTGGGGATGCTGCTGCCTGCAGGGTGGAAAAGAGCAAAAATTGGGGAAAGAAAGGGAAGGGCAGGAAGGAGGTGTGTTGGAGATGTTGGTGGCATCCCCACTGTCACCTGCCAGCCAGAGCCACTTGGCCCTTTGCTTCGTTGGTCCCCCTTGCTGGGAGGGTCCCTGGGGGTGCAACAGCCTCATCCTTGTGGCTTCAGGCTGCAAATTCCATCCTGGCACCCGGACACAGGGACAGGCCCATGCACACAGGCAGATGTGGCACACACGTGGCATCCCATCCTGCTGTGCCCACATGTCTCCTTGGGCAGGAGAGGATGGCTCAGACCCCCAAGGGGGAGCAGAGGGAACCTCACCCCCCAGTTCTGCCGCACACGCCCTCCCAGAACGCTTCACTCTCTCACCTGAATTATTCACCTGCCACAAACCCCCTGGGCAAAACCTTTGGAAATACAAACCCCGGCACATCTGGGGGTGCCCACCCCGTGTCCCACAGCTGGCACAGCACCCAAACCCCACTGCACTGCGGGGTGCTGGCTCTGCACCCCGGGCAGGCACAGCCTGTGCCGTGCCAAGCCTGCTGCTGCCCTCTGCCGCAGTGAAGCTGCTGCCAGGGAAATCCTCCTCCCGGGGAAATCCTCTGCCCAGGGAAATCCTCCTCCCAGGACAGAGCTGCCACAACGGGCAGCTCTGCCAGCAGCCCACGGCCACAGCCTGCCTGTCACAGCCCTGCTGCTGTGAGAGCCCTGGGCTGGCTCTGCACTGCAGGGTCAGGGAGGCTCTGGAGTCCAGGATAGGGATGTTCTGGAGTCCAGGACAAGGATGCTCTGCACTCCAGGGTCAGGGATGCTCCACATCCCAGGACAAAGATGCTCTGAACCTTTGGACAAGGATGCTCTGCACTCCAGGCTCAGGGATGCTCCACATCCCAGGACAAAGATGCTCTGCACTCCAGGCTCAGGGATGCTCTGGACCCCAGGACAGCGAGGACAGTGATGCCCCACACTGCAAGGCAAGGACAAGGACACTCTGAACCCTGGGACAAGGATGTTCCACACCTTGGGACTAGGATGCTCCATGCCCCAAGGCAGGGATATTCTTCACCCCAGGATGGGAATGTTCTGCCCCCAAGACCAGGATACCTGCACCCCAGAACAGGGATGCCTAGAGAAAGCCCTTGGGCTGGCTGCAAACACCACCATGGAGATGGCCAGGAGGGCTGAACATGCTGGGGGGATCTCCCACCCCCAGGACACAGAGGAGAGCTGGTGTGGAGCACAGGGACCAGCAGAGGACCCCGGGTGAGCCTGGGCTTGGGGGACCACGAGCGAGGAGCTGAACCAGTGTGTGGATGGAAAACTCCCTCAGCCAAGATCCACTGGGATGGGGATGAGCATCCCCAGACACACGTGGTCAGGGCTGTGCCTGCACAGCCACGCAGTGGGACAAGGACACCAGTGCCCACGCCAGGGACAGGGATCCAGCCACATCCACACTGCAGGGAGCAGAGCTCAGCACCCCCAGCCACTCACCCCACATTCCCTCCCCTCCCAACCCTGCTGTGCCCTCACAGAGCAGGCAGCCCTATTAACATAATTAATTATACCAGGGGCTTGCAGATTATCTAATTATAAACGAGACTAGATTTGATTTTCCTTTTAATTAATTTGTACTATTTACAAGCAGCAGCAGCTGCCCGGGCATGGTCAGGGTAAATGTCTCCTCGCTGCTCAGCAAAGAGCAGATCCCAAAGGAAAGGGGTGGCAGGGGGTGACACTTTGGGGACAGCCCCCTGCAGCCCAGGGCATGGCAGAGACACAAGTTGGGGTCCCACCAGCTCTGGGAAGGGGGGCACAGAGCTGCTTTGGGGGGCAATTAAAGCTGGTGACTCGTCCTGCAGTGGGACATGGAGCTGCCACTCGGGGACAGCTCCCACCACAAAGTGCCACCATCCTGCAGGGATGTGACGTGCCCTGGGGTCCCCAAAGGGAAGGGTGGGTGCTCTGGGGACCCCAAAGGGTCTCAGCTGCCAGACCTCACTAGAGGGCAGCAAAATGCTGCCGTTCCCAGGGCTGGTGGCACGGGACCACTGGTCCCAAGTGCTGGTGGCCACGCTCCCCTTGGGGACCCCCAGGACTTGAAGGCAACTCTCCCCAACCCTCCTGGAACTGCAAACCTCTGGCTTTGCCTCTCCACCAGCCAAGGGAGCTCAGAGGAAGCACCCAAACCCAGCACCTTGGCTCGGTGGGGTGGCACTAAAGGTGACACTGTCCCCACAGCCAAAAAGCATTGCTGGGAAAACAGTGGCTGGGGACCCTGGGGAGCAGACCCCAGCTCGGATGGAAACCTGCCAAACCCTCCCTCAGGCTGCAAGTTTCTCTCCAAATTCCCGTTTTATGCTCAAAAACAAGGGTGCTGCCCCCCTCAGGTCCTGAGAAAGCTCAGCTGTGCCAGGGTGGCTCTGGGTGCCAGGATCCCATTGGGGTGTGGGATGGGGCCATGGGGTGACCACTGCAGCCCCCAAAGAGGTGAGAGGTGAAGGAGCCCAGGATGGACACACCAAGGGAGGCAGCCAAGCAGTGCTGGACACCCAGGATGGCATTCCCAGTGCCTGCTGTGTTCACTACCCATGGACTGGGAGCCCTGTGCCATCTGGATCCTGCACAAGGGAATGAGATCAATCCACAGGCACCGAATTGCCCCAATGCCTTCAAAGGCTGCTGGGCACCCACAGGAAGGAGACAGAGCCTGGGCAGTGCTGGAGTGGGATCCCCTCCTCACCTCTCTGCTCCCCAGCTCGGAATTTGAGGGTTATGGCAGCACCAAAGTTCCAAGGCAATTGCAGGAAATGCCTTGTCCAGACACAAACTCACCTTGTTTGCAGGAGCCATAAAAGCTGTGAGATGCACTGAGCTGCAGGGAGCAATAAGGGGCAGCAGGAAAGTCTCTCTGGAGGGTGGGGTGGGTTTGCTGGGGGTTTCCAGTGCAGGCAGCACCTCCTTACATGGAAGATGTGGGATGGGGCACCTGCTGACTGTCCCAGCAGGATGGATTCGTGGATCCTCCACTCCAGCCCTGCCAACCCAGAGAAGATGTGGCTGCCCCAGCCCTGGAAGTGTCCAAGGCCAGGCTGGACATGGTTTGGAGCAATCTGGTGTAGTGGAAGGTGTCCCTGCCCAAGGCAGGGGGTGGGACAAAATGAGTTTTATGGTTCCTTCCAACACAAACCATTTTGGGATTCTCTGAAACCCCACAAGGACTGGGCACAGTGCCCAGTATTGGGAATATCCTTTTTTTTTTCTACCCACAGCAAGATTTTAACATAAACCAATTCCAGGTGGGAGAAGGGCCAGAAAAGTGCTTTGTGCTCAGTGGCAGAGTTAAAACCTTCAGGGCTGTGTCACATTGCACCAGTCAGCAAATCCACCTTGATCTGGTGTCTCTGCACTAAACCCATCATCGAAAAAACCTCTATTTAAAGCCCAAAACCTCACCCTGAGCCCGTGCCACGTGTGATTAAAATTTAAACCCCCTTCCTCTCAGCAGTCTGCTGTTTTCCAATGGGTACAGAAGGTGCCTTTGCAGCAAGGCTGGGCTCACCTGGTCAATGCAGAGGATTTTCCTGCCCTCCTGGGGAAACACTCAATAGTTATTCTCCAGCTGCTGCAAAAAGCTGAGTGACCAGAAAACATCCTGCCCCCTTCCCTCAGTACCTGGGCACCACCTGGGATGGGCTTCAAGCCCTCCATGGGACTCCTGAGGTTGTGCAAAGCTCCCCCTGAGCAAACACCCGACCCCAGGGCTGAGCCTTCATCCCCCAGGCACCTGGAAAAGGCAGGATGGCCAAGGACTGGCCTTCTCCTCTGCTCCCATCACTTCTCCAAGGATCTCCTCACAGCACAGAAGGGAAGAGCCTTTGAAGGAGCACCTTTGGCTGCCCCGTGCTCCCCAAATAATCCCCACGGACTCAGGGAGACTCCAGCCCCTTCCCTGCATCCACAGGGCAAAGCCTGCTTAGAAATCCTTTTAAAACCAGCTCTAAAAGCCAAAGGAGGAAAAATACACGAGATTATCGTTATTATTTATTTGATAACCTTCAGATTTAGTCAAGGCCTATGTTTGCAACACGATACCAGGACTGTTATTGCTATTAATCTCCATTATTTACTTCTAACCTTTAAAAAGTGGCCTTCCTGCAGGCTGGGGCACATGTTTCGAATTTCCCAGACCAGAAACAAACATTGGGAAGTGAAATGCTCTTAACAAGCTGCCAGGAGACCTTTCCCAGCCCCTCTAAGACAAGGGGAAAATCTCACACGTAGGAAGCCCCCTCCTTTAGTGGCTTGAGCTGAGCCCCATCCCCCTGTGCAGGGGTCCATGTGCCCCCTCTGCAGATCCCAGCTGGGATTCCCAGGGAGGGGAAGGTGGCACAGACACAGCAGCTTTGCCTCATCCTCCAAGAGGAGGCAGCTGGAGGCTCCAGGTGAGTCGAAGGTACACGTGGAGAGAGCTGATTTCCCAGAGGAAACACAGCGAGGGGGTTTGTGGTGTTTCAGAACAGCCTGTTCCCAAGCTGCTCCCTGTGCCAGCACAGCAGCCACAGCCCAGACAGGGGGTTCACTGCCTGCACATCCAAGCAAGAGGCACCAGGAGCGAGGCTTTGCCTGGGAAGTGCATCCAGCTCATGGAGACAGCAGCACATTCCCCACAATTCTCACCCACGAACCACATCACCTTCTCCTCGTCATCCCTGGCAGAGCTTGTGCCCTTAATTCAACTTTTTCATAGGGAAAACGCTGATGGACAGACTCCAAGGCTTCCTCAGAGGATGCCTCCTGTTCCTTTGTGCACTTTCCACCTTACAGGAGACCAGCCCAACCAGCCTCAGCCCCTTCCAGTAACAAGAGGGATGCAGGAGCATCCTCAGAGCGGGAGCACAGGGTCAGGCGCTCTCACCTCGCATGTTTGAGCCTCAGCATCCACTTAAAAATTGTTCCTCGCCTTCCCCAAGCCTCTCTCCTGCTCGTATCAATGTGGATAACAGAGAAAAAGCATGTTCTGCCTGAAATCAGCCTCAGAACACGACGTGCAGACAACCCCCTCAACACCTCAGCGCCGCCGCCGTCTCATTAGAGGCACAAAATGCCCTCGTGTTGCACAAGGTGGTTATTCCCTACCTGCACTTGCTGAAAACAGAGGGAGATTCAGCCCATCTCCTGGCAAACCACGCTGTGGGTGTCATTATTGCAATTCCTGCTTCCTTAACCATCCCATTCCTCAACCTCAGCCCCAGCAGAACGTGCCTAACGAAGGGGCCGACCCACAATTAACTCGAGTCTGTCTTTAAAGCCAGCCCAGCCCTCCCAGGGTGACACCAGCTCGGGGGGGAAAAGGCACGTGAAGAAAGGAAGAAATCAAAGAGAAATCATCTCTCTGCTAAATTCAAAGATTGCTCAAGTCACCCTCCACACGCCAGGAAACCTCCCGTTGTGTCACCATGTTTGGAGGCAGCTGCAAACACGAGGCTGGCTTTTATCTGCCATGGATACACATCCTTCCATCCCTCTCCAGGTGTCCTAACTGCACCCAAAATCCACAGTGCAGAGGGTGGATGCTGTGGGGAAGGAGGGAAGGCTCCGTGGGACAGCCATGGAGCAGGGAATGCTCACCATCTCACTCCACAGGCTGGAAAATTCCCCCCAGTATCACTTAATCTGCCTGAGTGGCAGCACTGGTTTATCTTTTTAGGATTAAGGACTAATCTATTTATAGCGAGCCCAGGCACTGCACTCCAGGCCAGGGCTGCTGCTCATCTGCTCCCTGGGGAATTGCAGAGCTGGGGCTGGAAATAAAATGAAGGTCACCTGCCCAGGGCCAGGTGCAAGGGCCCCTGTGGGAGCAGTGCCAGGAATTTGGGAGTGTTTCCCCACTGTCACACAGCCCAGATGAATAACACAACTCCCCTGTACCCCTGCCAGGGTGACACAGCCACCCTGGCTAAGGGAGGGCTGGGTGGTGGCAGCTCCTTGTCCCCTTACCCCGGGCTCACAGGGAGCCACCAAGCCAGGGGACTCCTTTCCATCACACAGGACTGAGGAGCCAGGCTCCAAATCAGTATTTTATACCCATTTCCCCTGTAAAAAACAGGGCAGGGTGGGCTGTGCTGAGGCCACTCCACTCACACCATCATTGTTGTCAGCAGTAAAGGGAGAGGCAGAGCTTGCTCAGAGCCTGGGCTGATTTAAGAGTAATATTAAAGAATTAGCATTAAAATCCACATGCATCACACGACCTTCACTCACATTGACAAAACCAACCAGCTAAAGCAGCCCAGAAATTCCCCCCACAAAACCCAAAATAGCATCATCACAGCACAGAATGAGAGCTGTGGACACAACAAAATTTCCCCAGGCCCATTCCACTCTCCACTGCTCACTACTGGGCAGCAGAGAAACCTCCTTTTGTGATTCCCAAGTTATTTTGGAGCTGGGGGAGCAGGAGGAGAAGCCCTGGGATGGTCCCCCAGCCCGCTGGGCGTGCAGTGATGCCTGGAGAGCCCAAATGCCCCTCCAGGGTCACCACCACGTGGCTCTGCTGCCAGCCCAGCAGCACTGCTAACGAGGCCCTGCTAATTTGGAGGGCTGGCAGCAGCAGGCACAGGTCAGAGGCTGCCCACAGGCTGCTCCAGGGATTTGCCAGGGCCATCCCAGCTCCAGGCTTTGTGGGAGAGTCACCCTGCTGGGAGATGAGATGGGGTCAGACCACAGGCTCTGCTCTGTCTTGGATCACAAAGCCCAGGTGTGACCTGAAACTGCTGCTCAGGGAGGTTCCAGCAGCTCCAAAGAGGGCTGGGAAGGAACAGAAGATTATTATATTATTATATTATCAGAGGCCACCAGATCCCTCTTCCCCTGCCCTGTGGCTAATCCACAACGTGGCAGGAGGAGAAGGGCTAAGAGCACTGCTCTCCCAAGGTCCATCCCTACCAAAATCCATCAGAGCACCCCTCTGCCAGCAGGAGGATGGAGGTGAGGACCATCCCTGCTCCACAAGGATCCCACTGCTGGGCTGTCCCACCCAGCCTTTGCTCCTTCCCCAGAGCATCCACCCTCTGCATTTTGTTTCTTAAGCCTAAGGAGGATCCGTGGTGCTCTGAACTGCCAGGATTCACCCCTCCCACAAGACCTCCTTATTCCCTGTGCCTGGTCATTAAAGGGAGCTGAGATCCTGACAGTTTGCCAAGGAAAACAGAGGGAAGGGCAGTTCTCACTTCTCGGAGCGATTGCCTCGCACGGCTCGTGCCCAAACACTGCTGCCTGATTAATAAACATTTCATGCTCTGGAAGTTAATATTTCATCCAGAAGGATCACAGGCTGGATTGCAGCAGCAGCCAGAGTCCCAGGCACAGGGGGGAGCCCTACCAGGGTAACAAACCTGGGCCACCTGGGCTCTCTGAGCCACCTTTCCCATCCCATCTCCCACCCTGAGGGGGGACTGACCCCCTGGAAAAGGGATCCTCCTGCACAGGGGGGTCACACACACGGTGTGTTTGTCACTGGGACACACGAGGTGACAGTGCCACATGCCCTGGAGCAGAGCCAGGAGCACTCGGTCCCCAGGGTGTCACTTCCACCACTGCTGGTTGCTGATGGTGCTGCCAGAGAGGGGAATCCCACTGGGAAATTCCACCCAGCAGGCTCAGAGCAGCATTCCACAGCCAGTCAGTGGAGTGTGCAAGGACAGCCAGGCTGCCCAGACCCCTGTGTCCCATCCAGAGGCCACCACTGACCTGTGTCCTGTGCCACCTGCCCTGCCCCACCACCTGTGCAAGGGTTTGGATCTCCTTTACAAAGGGATGGACCCCCAAAGCCAGAACAAGCCAGGGTTTTACACTCAAATCCCTATTAAACCAAGGTCAGTGCCCTGGAAAGTTCCCCTTTCAAGGTGACTCCTCAAGCTGTTGAGATCCAACATCTGCAGGATTTTCCCTGGCAATAATCCTGCTGAGATTTACCTAATCTCCCAGTGACTCATCTGCCTCCCTGTATCCCCTGTCCTAATTACCATAACCCTCCTCAGCCTCTCCTCCTGGTGTCTCCCTGCACATCCCCCTTTTCCATCAGACCATTCCAGGTGTGTTACTGTTTCCCCAGACCTGGAAACACTCCCTCCCTCCCATCAATACCTCCCAAATACCTGGCCAGGTTATCAACAGGGACATCCATGCCCTGGCCAGGCTGGTTCCAGCAGAGCTGGGATTTCCTGGGAGCTGTGCCAGGGGTTCCCCAGCTGCTGGACCAGGAGTCCTTCTACCCCTCTGCTTATGTGGGATCAGGATCGTTCTCTGGGGGCAGAATTCCCAGCAGAGACTCATGGAATGGTTTAGGTTAGAAAGGACCTTAAAGACCATCCAGTTCCACCCCCTGCCATGGGCAGGGGCACCTTCCACTACCCCAGGTTGCTCCAAGCCCTGTCCAACCTGGCCTGGAACACTTCCAGGGATTGAGAGTCCCCAAATTCTCTGGGCAACCTGAAAAAAGTCCCAAAACCCCTTTCTCCATTATTTCATACTCCTGTTGGGGAGTGACAGCCACGTGTGCCACTGCAAGGGACAAAGTACCCAAAAATGCTTCAAAACCAGCAAATCCCTCCCAGGGAAACTCATCCAGCACTTCCCAGCTCCACTTCTCAGGTGAGTTTGGGATTCTCCTGCCAGGGGCATCCAGCCCTGCCTCAGGCACCTTCTGCTCCAGCAAAACCTGCCAGTGATGAAGTCCTCTCCAAGGCAGGAGTTGGACCTAAGCAGGGACCCAGCTCCAACCCCAATTCCCCCGTAAACCCCTCACAAAGCTCTAACACTTGTTCACTCAACACGAGCCAAACATGGCCAAGGTCCCAGAAGAAGCTCCTGAGGCCAAGAAATCAGCAACACCCCGAGAAGAAACATATGTTTGTATGCATAACAGGGAATCAGCTTACAAGAGTTAACTGCACACAGGAAAACAAAGGGGGGAAAAGGAAAATATCCTCACCTCTCCTGTTTGGGACAAATCTTTACCAGGGATCAGGCTGAAATATTAACTTGGGGTCTGGCTCACAAAGGGTCACTTCTCCTGGAGTTCCTGGTGGGAACAGCTGGAGATTAGACACATGATGGACAAACTCTTCCCATCCTGTCCCAGGCATCTTTTAAAGACATAAAACGTAACTCCAAGGCTTAAAAATGAAGGGTTCACATTTTCAGCCATCACCTCCTCACCCTGAGCATGGGAAGAGGCAGGTCCTGGGCTGGCTGAAATGAGTCCTTGTTTATCCCAGGCCCTGCCAGGCAGCATCTTCCCCATGTCCTCACTTCAACAGTGCCTTTCCAACCTCATTCTTTCACTGGCAAAAACAGGTCACCATCTGCTCAGCCTCCTGACTCTGGCTAAGTGACAGCTCCTGCCTCTGCAGGAGATCCAACCACCCCACAAACGCTTTCCCTAAAGCCAGGGAGTACAAAGGTTCCCTCTCCAAGGCAGGTGACCAAAAAGGACAGGGGACAGAGGTGAAGGCTGTCACACAAGGCCTGCAGGCTATGAAATAATGACCAGGAGCAGCTGCCTCATTCACCAACGTGCCCCCAGGAGACCTGCAGTTTCCACCTGCAAGGAAGGAGCTCTCCCTGCTCCACTTCCAGCATTTCTTTTCCATCCCAAAGTCCCCAGCAACCTGGTCCTGCAGACACAGGCAAGGACAGGCACAGACAAGACCTCCAGCTCGCCCAGCTCTGCAATTCCAGCCTCTGGAGCAGAAACCAGGAGGTCTCAACATGAATAAAGGTTGTAAAAATGAGAGCCAGGGAAAAGCTGCCTTCCCTCTCAGGGAGCCTCCGGGTCTGGCTCTGTCCCTGCCGTGCCCAGGGCAGGGCAGGCAGCTCCAGGCTGGCACCTTTCCATCTCCTGCTGCTTCCTGACAGCCATTCCTGGGGAAAAAAGCTGTTCCTAAAAGCTTTCCCTGCTGTACAAGGCAAGTCTCCCCCTCGGTGAGTGACTGGTTCATTCAGTCACGGTCCAACCAGTGGCACTGCCCTGCCAGCCAAGAGTGTCAGTGTCTCATTCACAGGAGGGAACTGAATCCACATCCCAGACAAGCTCCCAATCCTCTCAGCTACCTGGGCTTGGATGGCTGCTCTTCTTCACGGGATATGATTTTAGAGTGCTGAGTTTGACCTCAAACCTCCTCCTGGGAGCAGAAAACAAAATACAACAAACAAAAACCCCAAACATCAGCGATGCACGTTGCAGGATGGATGAAGGACAGGACCCCTCTCTTCCCTGGATGGAGAGAGAAGTGGGATTAACACCTCAGTCTGCTCACAGGTGTCCTTCAGCTGGAGCCCTTCAAGACAGCAGCCCCCAAGGCAGGGCCAGCTGAGCTGAGCAGGGCACAGGGCTCTGTCCCCCTTTGTCAGGGTGGGACACCCACAGTCACAGCCACCCCCATGGCCAGAGCTGCTCTGCCCCTGCCAGGGCTTTCAGGATTTCTCTCCCTGACCTCTTCCAGCTGCACTTGGGCTGCTCAAATCCCCCAGCTCCAATTCCCCAGCACTCCCCACATGCCCCGAAGGCAGCAGTTCTCCTCTGGGTGACACTTTGCATCCATCCATCCATTCATCCATCCCTGCATCCCGGCATGGCCCGCTGGTTGCCACGGCAACGGCCCCTTTGGAGGAAGGGAGATGTATTATCAGCTTCTCCCTCAAATAAAACCCTTGGCTGGAATCACGTTTTCTCCCTCCCGACGTAAAATGTCACGGATTTGGGTTCTGACCCCGCAGAATCTCCTTTCTGTGCTTAGAGATTAGCCAGGACAACTTTCAAAGGGTGGGTTTCTTTCTTTCCTGCCACTGGAGAGGGGATTATGGGCACTCTATCGCTGAATCCCCAGGAACAACCCAGCCGAGCCCTGGGATAAACCATAAAGAGCAGCATCGTGGAACAAAGCTCATCTGGACACTTCCCAAGCCTCAAGGAACACACTAACTGTTGTTAATTAAACAGCAATCAGCTGCTTCCAAGGGGAAAAAACTCCCCTACAGACCAGGGGCCCCCCGAGATGAACCCCATGAAGGTGCAGAGCACTTTCTGCTGAGCAATTCCACGTGTTCCAGCAGGGACAGAGAAGCTGCAAGAGCTCCAAGACATCCCTGAATGAGGCCCTGAGGCTGAATACCACAAATGCAGAGCAGCAGGTTTATGAGTCAGTCGGAGGAATGTGAGAAAACTGGGTAGGAAACGCTAAACAAATGGCAGATTTCTTTTTTTCCGAGCTCTGTAGCAGTGCCAAGGACCCTTCCCACGCAGGACAATTCCCCTTTTTCCTCCTCACATCAAAAGCTCTTCAGAATTTGTTCCCATCACGCTTTCAGGCTGACGCACTCCCTGTGAGCGCTCTGAAGGACAAGGATGTGACTCCAGAAACACTCCAGAGGGTTGAAGAGGGTTTTAAAAGTCAGTCAGGAAGCAGGAACAGGGAAACCAGAATGCTGCAGCACCACTGTGAGCTGATGTCCTCTCTCCCAGGACAGGAGTTTCCTAGAAGCACTCAGTGAGCCTGAAAACCCCATTTCACTGCAGCCCAGAGAGCCCTGCCTGGGCAAAGAGCCTTTCCTGGAAAAGCAGAAGAGAGCATGATAAAGTCCTTGGGTTTCATGCCTTTGGAGTTGAGCAACACGTTGCAGAGCACATGGAGAAGTGTCTCGGGTAGGGTTTGGGAAGCACAGCCCACACTTTTGGAAGGGTGGTTGTTTCTGTCCCAAGTCCCTGGCAAGCCCAGGGTGCAAGTGCCAGGGTTGGAGGGGGCTCTCAAAAATTCCAGGGTGGGAATTGCAGGGGCAAAGGGACAGGGAGCAGGGCTGGGAAGTAGCCACTTGTCAAACCACAGCACATCCTCCCTCCATCCCTGCTCTGACCCCAGGCACATGCAGCTCCATCTGGCACAGAGCAGGACAGGTGGACACAAATCACCCCCAGCTCCCACGGGCCATCCCCAGCCATCCCTCGGGATGATCCTGTCCCTGTCTCTCCCAGCACTGTGGGATAAATGCCAGAGTGGCACGCCATGGGAATCTGCCCTCCCTCCTTGGCAAGGCAGAGGCAGGTGCTCCACCAGCTGGCACATCAAAGATGGATCCAGCAGCAAAACCAAAGAGTTGGAGCCCACAAGCCTCTCTGCTTGTTATACACCACTTTGGACCACAACCAAGGAAGTTACTTATTTATGGACATGCTGTTTTGGGCCAGGAACCCACCCACGCTGGGCTCTGCCACCCCCACAGCCACCTCCCTTCTCTCAATTGGCAAACATCCCACTGTGGGACACCCACAGACTCAGTGGTCCAGACCTGTCATGCTCAGCCAGGTGACAAACACATCCTGCCCCGCTCTGGGATTGTGCAAGGCAGACAGCAGATGGGAAAGCTGCTGCAGCCAAACTGGGAAGAGCATCTCAGTCACTGGTAATCACAAAATACAGCTGCAGAGTTCAGCCAGGCTGGGATGGCACACAGGGCATGGATTACAGCCCTAATTACACTCCCAGTCCGAGGGCAGCACAGGCAGCCAAGTTAAAACACCTTTTGAGCCCTGACACATCTCCTGTGGCTTGGGAGGGAGGGTTAAAAGATGAAGCCACAGAGGAGTCAGCACCTGGTGACAGGAGAAGGGGACCTCCAAAACCTCCCTTCAGCCACATTTGGCTCTGGGGCCACCAGAGCCACCATTCCCAGCTCTGACTGCTGGAAAAGACATCCCATCACCTCTGCCCATGCTCTCACACCAGGAAAACATCTGCCACACGTGGCCTTGTCAAGGGAACAGGGATCATCTCCCACCTCAGCTCTGCCCAGGCCTCCATCTGAACTCCTTCATCTCACAGCAAATGCAAAATGCATTATTAAATCAACACCCCTGGTGTTTTATGACCCTCTTCTCCCTGGACTCCAGGCGAGCAGGAAATGTTCCCTCAGCCTTTATCTCAGGGCTGTTCCCATCCGTTTGCTCCACAGCAAACACGAGGGAGACTCGAGATAATGCGAGTTTTATGGAGCATGGAGACACAGCACAATGACAGGAGCACAGGGATGGGACAGGATTCAGCAGGGATGGGACAGGATTCAGCAGGCAGGAGTCAGAGCTCTGTGTCCTGCCAGGCTCCAGCCAGGAAATCACTTTAGGAGGCTGCAAATACATTCCTTCCCCTTCTCCTGGGAGGTCCTGAGAAGGTACAGATTTAATGCTGCTCCATTTGAGCCCTGTATCGATCAGCTATCAGAGTTCTGGAGCAGAGAGAGCTCCCATCCATTAGGAAAAGGCTCCTGCTGCATTAAGCCCCGTGGCTGCAGTCAGGAGCCCTCACAGCCTGACTCCAAGAGCGATTCCTTTCTGTATTATTGCATTTCCAATATAAGACTGAGCCCTACGAGGTCACATTCATTCCCATCATCAAAAACTGCAAACTGGAAGAGTGACAGCCAGGTCACTGCAGGGATCTCTGCAAACAACCCCAGCAAAAGGGGATGGAGCAGAGGGACACTTGGTTTTCCATAAGGACACACTGCACAGGAGGGAAGAGGCCCCTCTCCAGGGAGCTGCCAACCCTCCCTCTGTTATCCCAGAAAGGCTAGGACCCTGGGAATTGCCTCTGAGTCTCTCCTGCCCAGGGCTAGCTTACTCCTGCCCATGTTTCTGGGCCAGGGAGGAGCTGGCAGCAGCCCTGCCATGGAGGGAAGCAGGAGCTCATGCTGGAGCCCAGACCCATTTGTACTGCACAGGATCCTCTCCCCTGCCCATCAGCACGGACAGCAGGGTCCCCCTTGGAAGCTGAGGCTGGGATGAAGCTCAGCCCTTGCTCTGCTCAGCAGAAGTGCTGGTTCTGCTCTCCTGGAGCTGTGGGTTGTTAAACTGAGAGGGGCAGGGTCTCACCAAGTCCATCCCAAGGGAGTCCATCACTCCATGAGCATCCTCTCTCTCCAGAGGACACAGGCTGGGAACCCCCAGGCTCCAGGGCTGACAGCCTGTCACAACACGATGCTGCAGCAGAGCCAGGGAGGCAGCAGTTTCTCATCCCAAAAACTTGACAAAATGGCTTTTTTAATCCCTCCCTTTTGGAGCTGATCTGGTTTTCTTAACCCTGCAACAACTCCCTGCCACACAGGACTGGCAATTTCCTCTCCAATTCCTCAGCAGCCCCTCCAGAGCAGAGCACAGCAGATCTCCCTAATTCACATTAGCAGCACCATTTGCCTCGCCAGCGACAGAAGGAGCACCTGAGATCAAAGCAGAGCTGCTGCCCTTGGGTTTTCCCTCTCACAGGCCACACCACATCTCTGCCCAGCAAACAGGAGATGCCAAGCCCCTCCTGAAGAGCAGAAAAATCTATTCCCATCCCAGGCTGTCAGACGCCACAGATAATTGATACACGGATCCATGAGATAAAGAAATAAGCCATTCTTCCTCCTGGAGGCCCCTTCTGCCTCGGGCTCCCAGAGCTGGGCAGCCTCTGACCTTGAGTTCCCGCATGAATGTCGGAGCAGGGATATCACACACTCACTCAGCCCATCTCCTGGGGTTTCACTTTCTCCTGCCCCTGCATAATGGCAGCTTTGTCCTCTGGTAAAGGAAGGAGCAGCCAGTTTATTGCAGCCCCAGCTTGTTCTCCAAGATAAGCCCAGAGAAAAATGTCACCTGCTGATTTGATCCACCCCCTGTGTGCCACTTTAGCAGCTGCTCCATCCCAAACACCCATTATCATCAAACAGGTGGAATAATAGGAGTGTGTACAGCATCCATACATAAACATGGGAGCTGGAGGAGAGAGGCATTTCGGCTCCCAGCCCTGGCTTAGAGCTGCTTTGTTTAGGAGGGACAAGCCCAGACTCACAACAAAGCTCTGTCATCACCCTGTTGCAGCATCCAAGGGCAGAATTCCCAGCTGCTGGACATGGGGGTTCCCTGCAGCCCACCCAGCTCAGGGCAGCAAAGCAGGACCCTCAGGGGTGGCAGGGGTGAGCAGGGCAGTGCCCAGCAGCACGGCAGAGCCCTGGGAATTAATTTAAAGCCATTTCCAAGCTAAAGCAAACAGTTTAATTCCGCTGCCCCTTTGGCAGCCCCGTTTTGCTTCCTTACTGAAATAAGTGGAGAGCTTGGATTCAGCTCAGCACACAAACAGCAGAGCCATGTGATAAATTACCTTTGCAGGCACGGAGGATTCACCTGGGGCAGTGCCATTACCTGGTAACCAGGAAACAACCACAGGTCCTCGGCGTCACACCTGGTTTCACCGGGCTGGGAGCGTGAGGAAGACTCAGCTCCCTCCTTACCCCCGGGAGCAGCAGCTCCAGCAGCCTCACCCAAGTCACAGCAGGAGCATCCCAGAACTTGGCAGCTCTTCCCAGCCCTCCTGGGGTGGATAAATTTACTGTCATCATTAAGGACGACGACGCAAATGTCAAACACGAGGCATTTTGTAATGGATTTAGGGCTGGAGAGGAGTTAACTGAAACGCAGAGCATTTGTCTTGCTTTAAGTAATTATCCTTGCAGGAAGGATCCCACTTCCCAAAGCAAGTCTGCTGTAATTTCTTTCACCTTCCTGACCCCTCCTATTTCAAATTTCAGGCTGAGCTGTATGGAAAGGCTGGCTCGTTAAGGAAGGTACAAAGCACAACTCCAGCAGGTTGGGATGGAGTCCCCCAGCAATCAGAACAGCTCTGTGGTGAGCACTGAATGCTGCTGTCTCCACTCCACGTGTGGAGCCCTGCCTGAGCTCACACAGCTCTGCTGTGGGGACACTTCTCTCTGTGCCTCACTCGCAGTTTCCTTGACAACATTTCTATTTTTTTTTAAATAGAATCTCTTCTTTTTCTTTTTTCTTGCCCCACTCTATGGTAGGATCGGGCCAGACTTTGAATCCCAGCTGCAAAAGTACCATGAATATGAATTAGCAGCATGCCCCAAAAGCCTATGTGTAACACCAGGTCCCTGTCACAGCAGGACCAGCAAGGCAGGAGCTAAAGGAACAGCTGGGAAAGTTGGAATTATCATTAAGTTGTGCACGATGCAGTTCTTCCTCCAGATTCTCCCCTGACAGCCTGACAATATTTTGTTACCCTTCAACTTCTCCATGGAAAAGGCATTGGAAGGGGCTGATGGGGAGGTGGTGCAGTCACCGTCCCTGGAGGTGTTAAAGACAGGCCTGCATGTGGTACTCACAGCTGGGTGACAAGGTTGATCAATCAAAGGTTGAACTCGATGTTCTTTGAGGTCTTTTCCAACCTTAATGATTCTATGATCTCGTTTTCAGTGTCTAGGGAAGAAATCCATGGATCACACCCAGCACCTCAGCACGGGGTCACAGCACAGGTCCCCTGGGTACAGCACATCCCAGCACCAGCCAGCCCCTGCATCCCCAGGGAGTCCATCCAATCTGCACTTTCTCTCTCCTGTGCCTCATCTGATGGCAGGAAACCCTCTGACTCATTCACTGCCCCCAAGCAACACGCACATTAAAAAAAACAACCTATGTCTCATTGTCAGGGCTAGTCGAAGATCTTCCAGCAAAGCAGATGCTCCTCTCCTCTCCCCTCCCCTCCCTGCCAAGGGCTGGAGTGATGGGATTGAAGTGTTCTGTGGGAACATATCGATCCCATCAGAGCTCTCAAAAGGGCAGGAGGCTCTGCCTGCACTCCCAGCTCGCAGGCAGCAGCCAGCATTAGATGGCAACACCCTGCTGCTATTTTAACATCTCCCCCCAGCCCCACTCAGCCTGATGGGTTTTGCTGCCCTGCTGCTCGGGAGGATTTCTGATTCTGCTACTGAAGCCATTTATATTCCACACAAGAACGTCCTCTTCCCTTTCATTGTTGGAAATTGAAGTGACAATAAATCACTGAGCAGCAGCACGAGAGGCTGCCTGCATGTGGAATTATCTGCAGCCAAAGGTACCCCAAAGCACCAAGCCCAGTCAATTGGAATAACCAGCTCAGCAAGCCAGTGCCACCCAGCAAGCTAATGATCCCTCTGGATAGCAACAAGGACAAGGGAAAAACAGCTACACCACAGTAGCCCAGGAAGGTCACAAGCCCCCCACACACACAGAGCCTTGCCAAAGACAACCCAAGGGCTTTCTGAGTGTTATTTCAGCCAGGGGTTCATGCTGTGCTTCACATTCCCTGCAAATGCTCCAGATGTTGGGAGCCCCAGCCCTCCTGCTTGGCTGGGAGCAGGAGCCTTCCAAAACATCCCATCCTCAGGCTCCCTGCATGTGCATCCCCCCAGGGTGATGTCAGTGAGAGAACCCTTCCAGTAAAGAACTCCAGCCACCAACATCCAGCCGTGCTGTCCCACAAAGCAGCTTCAGGAAACACAGAGGGTGTCACACATCCTGGGACCAGACTCTCCTCCACAGAGGGTGTTTCACATCCTGGGACCACATTCCCTCCCTCCACAGAGGGTGTCTCACATCCTGGGACCACATTCCCTCCCTCAGGACTCCTTGGTTTCCCATTTTTGCAGAGAAGTGATTCCTTACCTGCTGCTTTCCCCCTTTTCAGCTCTTCTAATCCATTCACAGACTTGGAACAGGGATTTTCCTCTGGCTTTGGCTCCTCATGTCCCTCACTGGTCTCCATCTCCAGAGCTAAGCCCTGTAAAAGAGAGCACAAACAGAGCCATCTCAGGTCCCAGCTCCCCTCCAGCATTGCTCCAGCCACTGCCAGAATAAATCAGCTGCTCTGGCAGGCTCCACATCCCACCCACAGCTGTTTCCAGAGACAAGGTCCTTGCTGGTCACACCCCACAAAGAGCTCAGGTGCTCAGTTATCTGGTGCCAACCACACCCCTGGCACAAGGAGCTGCTCCACACTCCAGACAAGGGCAAGAGCCCAGGACAGGGAGTTCTGGCCTGGGACAGAGATAGCCAGTTTTCTTTTTGATGTCCCCCAAGTCAGTAGCAGCAGGATCCAGACTAAACATGTGGCATGAAGAAGAATGAAGATTTCACTTACATCACTTCATTCACTGATGATGGGGATATAAGCTTGGATGAAACCAGCAGTAAAAACAAGGGAAGGGCCTAAGATCTGTCTTTTTGCAGGAATATTTAAGGCAAGACTACCATGGTACCCATGTCTACATCACCCTTGGACAGCCTGAAGAGAAGGGGGTTTTAGCTCCACCTGTGGAAACCTTACCTGTTACATCCCTTTGGACTTCATCAGGCCTCAATCCAGTTCTAGGCAGGATTCCCCAACCTTTCCACCTTCACAGGGACCATCTCTTCCCCCCAGCTTCACACCTTTGCCTCCAGGACACACAGCACCCCATTGACCACAGGAGGAACTTACTGCACAGCTGGGTTGCCACTTACCCTGTGCTCCAAGAGACCTGCAAGGGCTGACACTCAGTTGGTTATGCCCAAGTTCAATAAATGATTTATAATCTTTTACTTAAAAACACACTGTGAGGGTGGGCAGGCCCTGGCACAGATTGCCCAGAGAAGCTGTGGCTGCCCCAGCCCTGGAAATGTCCAAGGCCAGGCTGGACAGGGCTTGGAACAACCTGGGATAATGGAAGATATCCCTGCCCATGGGATGAACTTAAAGGTCCCTCCCAACCCAAACCATCCCAGGATTCTTTAAAGTGTCAGCCTTGATCCCTGCAGCTTCTTTCCCCGTGCAGAGTCACTCCACTCTGCTTATCATTCCTAATTGCTCCAAAAGCAGCATTTTAAGTGATATCAATATACATGCGATTAAGTGTTATCTCCAATTAAAGTATCAGCAGCTGAAGCTGCCTGGATTTTAGTGAAAAAAAAAATTAACAAGAGGAACAAGTGACTGGTATCACATAGGAATATCTCAGCTCCAATTAAGTGCACGATATTCTTTTATACTGAGTAGCGTTCCATTAGCAAATTTCACTTTTGTGCATGGTAACAAAAAGGTAAAAACTAAAAAAAAAACCAAATAAAACAAGAGTGTTTTGTTAAACAACACCCCAAAAAACTATACAAACAGGAGCAGGAACTTCCCAGTCTCCCAGTCCAAGTGGTTTGTTACCTCATAGGCAACAGGGACTAAAAATTTGTTCAAGGAGTGGGGAAAAAAGCTGATAAATATTACAAACAACACTCATTTGCAAAGAACATATTTCCTTAATGGCAGCAGAGCAAAGCTGATTGGATTGTTATCTGTGAAACCCAGAAAACAGCACTTCATATTTAAATAAACTACACAGGTCTATGCCATTCCACTGCTAAGGAAGGGCAAGGA
>JAWWEE010000058.1:4221462-4242786 GCA_035221455.1 Xenops minutus
TAAACTACACAGGTCTATGGCATTCCACTGCTAAGGAAGGGCAAGGACTGGGATCCAGGACTCCCAAAATCCCCCACTGTCACCCCAAAACAATCTCCCCATTCAGGTGCTGCCAAGGCTCAGGGTCGGGTCTTGTCTAGAGAGTTTGGCACCAAATCTTTGACAGTTCTTGGGAAAGTTCAGAGTTTGGTTTGTTTAGAGGTAACTTTACACTTTCTTTTTTTTCTTAAACAGATCATTTGAAAGGAAGAGAACAGTTCCTGCCTGCAGCACCATCCCCTCTTCAAGAGAAAACTGCTTTTGCCACCAGCAATTCCAAGCCATGAGGAACCAACAGGGATCAGCAACACCAGGGGCCCAGCCAAACTTGTGCCTTCAGATTAAAGATCATGTAACAAAATTAAAGATCATTGAACGTGAATGAGCTGCAATAAATTCATCAGGAGCCAGAGGGAAGGTATTTTACTGCAAGAACTTTATTGCACTACGTTCAAGTGCTGATCCAGGTGTTGTGCCTACGGGACACGGTCACAGGGACATCCCCCCATTCTGGTGCCAACCTGCACTTCTCACTGTTTTCCCTCAATTAAGGCTGCAGAGTCATAGGATATGATAATTAGTACATTATTAATCCAGAGTAAAACTGGGGGGAAGAATGCAAAGTTATACATAGAGCATGTAAAATTTCTTTTATTGTTTTTCAGAAGGACGTGGGGTTTGGGTTTTAATCCAGCTCAACACCTTCCCCTCCAATCTGACTTCCATCATTTGTCAAATCAGCTTTAACTAAATGCTAGTATTTCATTTCACTAAAAACATCACTTTTCACTTGCAGGAACAGTTAGAACATCAGGCTTGTGGTTTGTGAGGGGAAGGTAAAGGCCAGAATTAGGTAATTTCAGCACCATCTCCCTTCCACCCGGACTCAGACACCACCAGACACGTCACTCCCAAGCACAGGCACCCACCTCACAAACACTTTTGTGTCTCCTGTAGCTATTAAAGAACTCAGAAATGCTCCACGTGGTACAGGGAGGAAGGAGCTCAGTCCAACACCACAGCTGGGACACACCCAATTTTGGGGAGCACGGGGTCTTCACCATGGATCCCACCTGAGGGGCCTGGCAAGTACCTGTAGTTTTTGCCTAAATTTAAAAACCTCTCCCAGGAATGGAATTCTGAAAGTCTGTTACCTGTGTTTTCGCACAGTTAAGCTGCAGACTAAAAGCAGGAGTCTGGAACAGGAAGAAATCCTGGGCAGGCAGTTGCTGAGGTATCTGGAAGAGATGGGTACGAGGCCACACCTGCTGCAGGTACAGAGCAGCAACAGCCTTTGGTGCTGCACAGCAAAGCATGCCAGGACCCTAAACCTGCACCCAAAGCCTTCCATGGCTGGGTGTTATGGAGAGATCACTCCTGGGGCAGGGCACTACAGCAACAAGTGTTTGGTAGAAGCAGCCTGGCCAAAATCTCTGCTGAGAGGCTCTAAAATGACTTGGTTAATTCCCTGGCAGCACCAAATGGCCCCACAGAAAGGTGGTGGTGCCAGTCCACACTCCAAAAGCCAGTGGGGAGCGATGACAGGCATGGTGGTGTGGGACCAGAGGTCCTCCCTCCAAAAGAACCTAATAAAAAATAACAAGGCAATCAGTGGTTAAACTGAACTGGACACAAGGGCAGGCCTGGGAAATCCACACCCCAGGCACTGACTCATCTTTACCTCACACGTGGTACAAATGAGACCCTCCCCCAAATCCTGATTTCCTGTGCTCAGGAAGGTAGAGAGTCTGGACAGCAGCAAAAAGCCTTTTCATCTTCCTTGTGACAGATAAATTAATTTTAAGTCCTTGTCTGAATTGCCCCTCGCTCACCCAGGACACTTTGGAACATCAGTCTTCTGCCAGGATAGATTTTCTGTCCAGCAACAGAAAGATAATTAACATTTCAGCCAAATTCTTTGGAAAAATCAGACTCACACACACACACACAGAGAAAACCACACACACACACAATCTCTCACCACTCAGGCAAGGTCTTTAGCAGATTCCCCAAAGGTATCAGGCAGTGGGATTTCTGCTAAAGCCCCCCAGGAGTTTTTCTCACACCTCAACTCCACATAGACACACGACACAGACATCACCCAACCTCCAGGGTATGCCCAAACTGGGCTTAAGGCTGTCAGACTGTTCCCAGACAGCAACAAAGGCTCCTCCTCGTGTCCCTGCCAGGTCCCAGCAAGGTTAAAAAACAAAAGGCAACTCCATTTCAAAGAGTTTAAAAGAAGAATTCATGTCTCAGGCCCTGACTGGGGGGTACTTCCCTCAAATCAAGAAAATAGTTTCTGCACAAGCCAATGCTTTGCTGGTTTTCCTTAGACATAAAGTTTACTTTATTTCTTTTCTTAAAAAGTTAAAAATACAGAAGGTTCAGAAAGTGATTTTCTCCTTGCAGATGTTCAAACTGCAGCTTAAGGAGAAAACAATCCTTCACTGAAATGTTTCTCTTAATTGGTTGGGGTGTTTTTTTATTTTTTTTTTTTAATTTTTTTTTTTCCAATCATCATCACCCTTAGGACAGAGGTCGAGGAGCACTGACTCCACCACTAATTTGATGACGTAGTTTAATTCCAGATTCACATTTCCAGGTGCCAAGAGTCCAGAAAATAGCCATGTTAACTTCTGCCTTGGTGTGAGATCCTGTTTTTACTGAACACAGCAGTGACCGTTGGCATCTTTGAAGCGTAATCGCATCTTAGGTCGGTATTTCTCAAGGTAAAGCAGCTGTTTGGAATTGAAAGCTCCCCTCCTTTTCCTAAAACAAAGAGAATGAAGGCTTGTATCAATGGAAAGAATACTGCTTCAGTCACCTTAGACATCCTAAGGAGGATTAGCCCTCGTTTCAAAGCTTTCCTGGATCCACAGAGCAGCATCTTGGCTTGGATTTGTGTCCATCACCGCTGTGAGGAGGGAGAAACCAGGCCAGCACAAGCAGTTTATCACCTACATGCCAATATTAAAATAAAAACCTAGCAAATCCCAGCATGTTTTCTGGGAGTTGGGAGAGTTTACTTCCATCATCTGCAGTAGTTATGGAACAGCATCAAGGTCACCCTCTCCTGCAGGTGCTCCTTATTAGCTAAGTGAGACCCTGACATTCAGATACAAAGAGATAAGAGGTTCTCAGAAAAAAAGCTTCTTGGTATCAAAGGCATCGTGCCCAGGAAGAGACAAAAGGAACTTAAAAAAGGAAAAATTCAGAAAAATCTGTTGACAGCAATACAAAGATAACTGGAGACCCTGGGAAGCCATAAAAGGATAAATTGCTTTTTGGCAAAGCTCATTCAACACAAATCTCACCTGCTGAGCTTCATTTCAAGAGCTGATGTTATCACTGAACCAGAGCTCTGCAGCCTCCTTTCCCCAGTTTTATTTTCCAGACGTTTCTGGGTGGCTCACACTCACCCAGGACACCCCTGGGAGTGCTGGAGTTCACCCACTTGGTGGCCCAACCTCACTAGAATTTTATTTTAATTTTTGTTAATTAGAAGCCATTTTTCATGCCGCAGCCTAGGCGTTTTTCCCTCCCAAAAACCAGAAGCCTTGAGCCTTTGGTCAACTTAATATATAAACCCAGATTTTTAAAGGAGACAGAGAGAGATCGATCACCTGTTAATCCTTATCCTCAAAGAGACAGAAATGCAGCAGGCTCAGCATTCACAGCAAAGTCATGCCCATTGTATCACTATATATATATTTTTAGTACATATTATATACTAAAATCCAAATCACAAACCCAACAAGCTCTGCTGAGGGCTCAGGCTGGTCACACACAACATGAAGCGAAGGTTTTCTGGAGAATGGGGAAGTTTAACTTACTGCCTTATGAACTGAACTGCATCCTCGTACTTCATTCCACATTCAATGAGAGCAAGTGCAACCAGAACAGGAGCCCTGAAGGAGAAATCAATATTTAAGGAAGATCTAGAGAAACAATGTATTGAATCCTTCAAAATTCATCAAATTAATCTAAAACCAAACAGCTGAAGTATTTCCTCTTTAAGCATTACCTACAGAAAGACATTTGCCTGCTGAGTACCTAATGTAAAATGTCTGGTAGAAGACAGCTCTGCTCCCAGCACACACCAAAGGAAATAAAAATCAATAGCAGCTCCTTAGTGTTTGGGGCGTGAAACGGTAATTCTACATTTTTATGCTTTCTTATTTCCCCATAACCTCATTTTCCACTTTGTAATACCTGCTGCATGCATTTGACACTGCAGATTTGGCTGGATGGGAGACAGATCCACAGAGCTCGGAACAGATGACTTTATGGAGGGAGATTTATATTTTTGTAAATGCATTCTGTAAAGGAACTGGGCGTTCCAGGGGCAGGAGAATGGAACTGTTTGCTTTAGAATCCACAGTTTGGAAGTGTAAAGAACAAGCAAAAATCCCAGTCCACACTGACTTTCTCCTGGATTGTTCACCCCATTAAACACAGTGCAAGAGGCACCTCTAAGAGGGGAGTCAGGGAATTGAAGAACTTGTACTTATGGCTAAACAACAACAGAACTCAGGAGAAACAACTCCCACTGTCACCCTACACCTGCATAAACACAAACTTCAAAGGTCACTTTAACAGAAGTGGCTCTTCCCTCCAGCTGGAGCTCAACCTCCCACTCCAGGTAAAGAGGTGTCTGGGTTAACACAAAGTCTGAGCAGCTTCTCCCTCTGCCCGAAGCAGCCCCAGAACAGCAGGAAAAGGTCACTGTGGAAGGAGCAGCTGAGCCAGGGCTGTGTTTGTGGCACACACAGGATGAGAAGCTCCTGCTCCCCTTTGCCCTGCTCTTATGCAAGAACAGGAGAGTGGAAACATCACTTGAGTTACACGTGGCCACCCTCCTGAAGATGTTCCTCAGATAAAAATAGAGCAGAAACAGATAAACAAATGTTAATTGCCTTGGGGTTTGGGCTCTTGTGTCTTCAATTATTGGCCATTTCTCCCTCCAGCTCTTCACTTCCCCTCTCTCTCCTTCTCTAGAGGTGGAAATTCAAGAACTTGCTGCACTCTAACCCTGTGCCTGCTTGATTTCTTTAATCTTTCTAGCCCACTCGTTGATATCCTTAAATATTAACACTCCCATGGCTCTTGGAAGAATACAAACAATAAAGTTCCATTTCCTCCTAGCCCATAGGATAAACACAACATCCAGAGATTACATTTGGGAATATCGAATGTAACATTCAGCCCTCCTGAATCCAATTTCTTTTTTTGTTTTATCTTGCAAGGTTCTTGAAGGTTCTTCCCAAAGAAGGAAGCTGTATTTTCAGTGGTGAGGGGAGAAACATCTGCAAGTGAGCAAGAAATACAAGGCTGACTTCTTGAAAGTGAAGTGAAGCCACTTGAGAGTAAGAAAGTAATTAAAGTAGTTCTTCTCAATGCCTTTTCTTTATTACCACATGCTTGATAGCTTACCAGTTGAAAACAGGAGGAAATTAAAAAAAAAAATAAAATTGTACTATGTGTATATTGCCTGTGTCAAAAAGAACAAGAGCTTTTACTATTTTAGCAGAAAGACACATACTCTTAAATTAATGCCTCTAACTCCTTGTGTCACTCTCGACTGACAGAAGTGTTCTGAACAACCTCTCCAAGGCTTTTCCTCTCACCCTTGATCAGTTATGAAATTACTGAAGATTTTCAAGCTGCAATAAGTCTCTCTCTTGCTCCAGTGACACAAATTTGATGCTGCTGGTTTCAAATGTTATTTAGGAGAAAACAGGAAAATTAGTATCTACTAAACACCTTCCATGACCTACCTCCCAAATAAATGCACTTGAAATCCACACTAAAACCAAGACAAGCAGGATACTGACCTTCCCAACCCTGCAACACAGTGAACAGCCACACAGCAACCAGGCTCTTCACGAAATTTGGTTTTCAAAAGGCTTAGCCAGTCGTCAACTATCTGACTCGGGGGTGGTGCTCCATCATCAAACGGCCAGTCCTTTGAAGGGAAAAAATTCCATCAGCTACAGGGATTGAAATTCACAACCAGCAGCAAGGTAACCACCACTGGGAGAAGCACAATTCAGTAAGAAATGCATAACACACACACACAGAGCTCTATGGGTATTTTTCTGGTTGCACCCAAGTTCACAAGTCAATACCATAATGCAACATTAAATGTTTAACAACCCTTTAATTGCACTTTTCAATAAAGCTCTTCACTAGCTCCTTTGCAGTATGGAATTTTTAGAAAAATAGCTGCCTTTGAAATCCCATTTTATTAAAAATATGTAAAAATCAATAGGCATTTCAAATAAACACGTGAAAGATGAGAACTCTGTAGACTTTTGCCTGTGCTTGTGTCGACCTTTTAAAATTCCATTTGTACCTCAGGCCCCGCGGAGGAGAAGCTGTTCCTAACAACTCCTAACGACCCTGATGGATCAGCTTCTCCAGCTGCCACGAATCTATTTGGCAATTTAACAATTACCTGGGTGTTTTCAGCTTGAAAAAACACACTCAACAAGCAAAAAGAAGGTGCTCACACAGTGGTAAAGTCACACCTAAGCAGCACTGAGGTTTCTGCTGGTCGAGGGGGAGCCAGCCCTGAACTTCCCAGGCCAGGTTTAATATCACCAGGATGGCTGAAATTAAAAGGACATGGCAGGAACTTCCCATTTTCCTGAGGCCACAAAACTCTCCTGCAAGTTGTGCCTCCAATTCGAGCCCAACATCACATGCTTTTAATCTCCCCAGCCACGGGCAGTGCTGGAGAAAGCACTCCAGGATGCCAGGGAAAAATAGGATTTAGGAGTTATTTAGCACTTTTCTTTAGATGATTGTGATGTGTTTCACAAGAGGAACCCATCGCCAGAGTTCCATATTATTCAACAACCTTTCCAAATGGAAGGAAATTGCTTTGAAAGGAGCCCTCTTCCCTCATCAGCCAAAAACAAGCCTTTCATGTGGTACCTTGAGAACGGGTTATGATGAAATAATATTTTCTGAAGTCCAAAAGCACCACGTAGGAACACTGAACAAGTACAACTAAAGGTAAAAACCACCAGATTTTTCATTTTGAAATGCACTTATAGCTACTCCAACACTTCCTGAACAGCAAACACAGCTTAGCACAGCCCAAGAGCACCTTAGAAATGTGCTGGCACTTAAAGCTGAAAGGTGGAAATGAAAAGAATTACAAAAGCAAAAAGCTTTAAGTCCCTGAAATAACGTTATATGTGGTTAATTCAGGAAGATACACCAAGTCTGAAGAGGGCAGAGAAATCCTTTTTTAAAGCACATAGAAAATCAAAAATATCAGGGACAACACAGCAAAATAAAAGGCTACAGAAATAAGACCACGAAGTAAAACTTGTTCTTTCTAATAAAAGGCTTTTATGGGATTTTCCACTCAATCACACAGTGCTGGCTGTATTATTTTAGGACTGTGTCACCCACTGTCCCAGGAAGAGAGGCACAGGCTGCCAAGAGAAGAGGCAGGATGATGCTGTTTCTGAAACTGCCCTGCAGAGAGAGCAGGACTGCCTTGTCATTTCAGTGCTTAAATTTAATTTAAATGAAATCCTTTCCTTCACACCAAATACAGGAGTTTAATATATTGCTTTAGCCCACACAATTCCTGGGCTGGCCTGAATTAATCCCAACTGCCATTTCCCCACAGAGCATCACCTCTCAGGAATGGCACATAAAAGCAGCACTGATAAAACACTGCCCAGAATGAGCAACAAGAATAATTCTGGCACTGGAGGAATAATTGCAGTGAAGTTTGCAGGTTTTTTTTTTTTCCCTGATTATGAGTTCTGCCAGCAGAATTCCTGTCAGACAGGATAGAAAACCAATTGCTAAGCTCCACACAAAAACAGTCATTAATAACCAGGATGAGATTGCACAAAGAGAAAATACAGCTCTTCTGTGCCACCCTGCAGCAGTAGGAAGGAGGAGAGGCAGGAAAGGGTTTTATTCTTATTTGCCCTCCTCTGGAGCAGCCCTTGCTCAGCACAGCAGCTCTGGGTCTGTCTGGCAGTGGGGCTGGCAATGCAGCACTGAGATGGCTGAGAAGCTCTGACAGGACTTTGAGGTGACACTTCAAAACCCCAGAAAAAACACAGGAATCATAAATTCCCAGAACTCTGACCACAGCCACCAGTGTGGAAGCTTCCACACTCCATCCCAGAATTCCATGGCAATGGATTCCCATCTCCAGCTCTCCCTGCAGCATTCGGGTGGTGGCTGTTCTGGGGGGCACAGACAGGAAAGAAAGCCTGGCCAGGTAAATCAAGGACTAAGAGAAGGACAACAATGAAGTGTCTCAGATCTTTAAGATGAATGAAGCCACCACAGCCTTTCTGGTTGCCAACCAATGCAAAAAATACTTCCAGGACAAACCTACCAGTTTTCCTGATGTAACATTTCTGCTACAAGACCTGACACATGAACACAAGCAAGAACTGCACAAGCCCACAGGAATTAAATCCATCCTCATCTCCTGCCTCCTGGATTTCATCTCTGTTGATAAACACGTGCTTGCAATAGTACTACTTCAACCAGGAAATATCTCATTCCCTACTTTCTCACTGTGCCATCTGCCAAAGAGCTCTGGAGCTGCCACATTCTACCCATCTTGCAGTATCTGATCCCGTACCACGATCCAGGTTTACTGAACTGCTCCCATTTTCAGGGGTTTCACTCAGCTTTTGACCTCAACAGTGTTAAAATAGACACTAATCTCTCCCAGGCTGTGTTTTAAACCTTAATGTTATTTTTGCAAGCAAATATTGGCTTTAAATAGCGACGTGTTATTTTCTCAGCCAGAGGTAATTCAATCCCATTTCTGAAGAGCGACAGGACTCTGCTCTGAAAAAGCAGGAATTGGTGGGGAGGAAAAGCTCTTCGGGAGGTGGCCCAGTCAGGGAGTCGTTAAGCTTATCTCAAATAGCCAAACACTGCAGCAATATAGTAAATTACTAAGACAACCTCCTGACTGGGATGATCAGGATCAGCGATGACATTAACACGACCCTTCCCTGTCACCTCCTGCTTTCTGTCACCCTGAGCAGATGCCTGGTGGATTTATCTCCCTCCTGGAGCAGTGGAACACTAAGCACTGGTATCTTTAGGCTTGTTAGGCTGAGGCAAATGTGTTCAGACACGAGATTCTCACATGTGCTGCTCGAAGTGAAAGGCTCCACAACAGAGCAGGGCTGGAGGAAACACCATTTCCAGTTTTTCAGCAAAGCTTCCTCAAAAAACTGCTTTCAGCTCAAACCCAGCCAACACGGAGGTTTCAAAATTTCTTGAGAACCAAAATCCCCCAACTATTTCAGAAGCTCAGGCTCCAGAGCACAGAGCTCTGGCTCCTGCAGCTGCTCCAGAGCCTGGCCACGGCCTGGAGAAGGTGGGAATTCCCTGCCCAGCTGCCTATGGATGGGATGGACACCTGCAATGCTGCCCTACAGTTCCAGCATGAACTCGGCTCTCCTCTCTGGCACAGGAACACTCTGTTAAGCCCCAGCTTAAATCAGGGCTTGGAGGGATTCTACACCACAAGTTTAATCCTTCCAGCCTCTGGCAACCTGAGGAGTATCACAGCTGGAGGTTTCAGAGCAGTGAAAACACTGGGATGGCCAACTCCAAGCCAGCTTGGAGGGAGCAAAAATGCTATTCCAGAGCACAGCCCTGCGATGACTGATTTTTCCAACAACACTGAGGCCCACGTGGCTGCCTGGAACTGGAGTAAATGCTGACTAGGGCTGGAGGCCAAGAAACCTGACTGACCTGTATGTGGAGTTTTCACAGATATGCCAGGATTTAAGTTTTTCTCCTAATGGAAAACTCCAGTTTTCCTCTGTCAGAGCCATAAAAAGCAAGAGGCAATGGAAAGCTGACTACCTGCAACACGAAGATGCAGTTTCTGTCCTCACAACAGAGTATTACTCACACCAGTAAAATAAACTGATTATATCAGACACAGTCTAATAATTCAGAAGTATTGCCTGGAAAAATACCGCCTGCAAGCTCAGAATGAGCACACACCTCTTAAAAAAACCTCCCCTGAAACAGCGAGCAACAGCAGCCCATAGAGTCACACACCATTGCATAATGTCAGCTGTGAGTAAGCAGGGGAGGAATTCCACCTGCTCAGTGGCAAAGCCACCAGCAGCCTGGCTCCATTCAGAGGTGAGGAGGGTAGATTTGGATGGGATATTGGGAAGAAATTCTCCCCTAGGAGGGTGGGCAGGCCCTGGCACAGGTTGCCCAAAGAAGCTGTGGCTGCCCCATCCCTGGGAGTGTCCAAGGCCAGGCTGGAGCAAGCTGGGAGAGTGGAAGGTGTCCCTGCCTGTGGCTTGGACATGGATGATCTTTAAGATCCCTTCCAACCCAAACCATTCCATGATTCTCTGCCTCTGTCCTGCTACAGCCAGTCCACAGAGTTCTGTATCAACGTGTCAGCTCCAGGCTCCAAAAGTGGCACTTGTTCTAAGAGCAAGAAAAAGGGAGTTTTATCCAAGTCCTGAGGAAATCAACAACAGAGCCAAGAACTGCTGTGTCCAGATAAGGACCAAAGCAAATTGTATCAACCACAAGGCTGAACACTGGATGAGCATCAAGCTAGTCACTGAAAGGCAATCAAAATATCTCAACAAACCCAGAAAGAGGCATTTCTATCCCAACTAAAGACAACAGTCACGAACCACCAAGTCACAAAATACAGTGAGTTTCTCCAAACCACCTTTAACTGATGTAAGGGATCACGTTGCTTTTGGACAAGCTGAAACAGCCAGAAGTATGAAGAAGAAGATCCCCACCACTTCCAGACACGTAAATTTACATTTTTTTAGACAGTTTTAAAGGCAACTCACTAGAACCTGGACTCCTTCTTTTTCAATAGGAGCTTGATCATAAGTGGCATCACAGACTCGCACCAAGGTTGTCACTCCATACTTCTTCAGCTCCTTAAGAAAAAGGGAAACGTGAGCATTGAGTGATGAATTAAAAACCTTTCTCATCAGGTATAAAACAGAACATTTTACACACAGTAAAAGGAGCAAGGGAAAAGGCAGAACAGGGGCTTTATGGCCTGTGTTAGGACAAGTTACAAGCAACAGGAAAAGTGAGAGAACACCTCTGAGCTCTTCCTCTCTCAGGAAATGCCCAGGTGGAAAAAAATTGCATATGCAAGAGCAAAATTAAAATAGCTGCTCATATTCTCCAAGCTGCTTCTTCTCTTTAAATAGAAGTCAGGGACTGTTTGCTTCAGCCAGTGTTGACATTTGGAGGTAGGGAGGAACAGAACACACACCCCACCATATTCCAACTTCCTGGTAATGCACTGTAAGTAGCACGTTGTGCCAGATAAATAATCAGAAGATCAAACAAAAGCTGTTCCAGTTCACTTTGAAGGTTCACACAACATGCAGAATTTCCTCTCATGTTTGGACTGAATCACTATTAGATCTTACAATTAGCAATAATATCTATTCCAGAGTCAAGACTCCTAAAAAAAGAAAGACAAGACACAATAATGGGGGAAAAATAAAGACAAAAAAATGTGGCTTTCAGAGAAAATGAACCACTGATATCTGAGCAGATCCATGGTGAAGAGCACACACTGTAAGTGATGGAAGTCTGTCAGACATCAGTGTGAGATGACAGGATCTCCCTGGAAAGAAAAAAACCTGCATAGAGCAGATAAAAGTGCTCTTGATATAGGACAGAAGGACACAAAGATACAGCAGGTTTGGAGCAAACCAGAATGTGAAATACACTGTGCTACTACTTCTCTGATGCTGCCATCTGCTCCTTGTTCAGCAAATTGAATGCTGCCATATTTAAGATCCCAGTGTGTCAGTAACAGTGTGACCCAGCACCCATTGGACGTGACTCTTCCCACAGCTCAGCCCTGGCTGGTGCCCCATTTTCGTGGATAAATTCCAGCACCTGAAATCTCTGACAATTCTGGGACTGGCAGGGCAGTTTGACAACACACCCTGTAACTCAAACACCAGTTTCAATATTGCACTCCATCCTCTAAGAGAGGAGAAAGCTCAGAAACCAGACCCAATTCTGCTAACACCTTCTTTAAAAGCAGCAGGTGAGCAGCAGGTCGACATAGCAGAAGCACTGCATTATTTAATGAAAAATTGCATTTAGAACTACAGAACATGCAGTCCTGCAGATACCAGGACAAGAACAGAATCCCAGAATGGTTTGGGCTGGAAGGCAACTTAAAGATCACCCAGTTCCACCCCCTGCCAAGGGCAGGGACACCTTTCACTAGCCCAGGTTGCTCCAAGCCCTGTCCAGCCTTGGACACTTCCAGGGATGGAGCAGCCACAGCTTCTCTGGTAACCTGGGCCATCCCTCACAGGGATGAATTTCCTGTTTATTTAACCTAAATTTCCCCTCCTTCAGTTTGAACCCGTTTTCCTTGTCCAAGGAGTAACATCCTTGATGACAAGGTGGGGGTGTTTGTATTCCAAAATGGAAGCTCACCCAGCCTCTTGAAAAAGTCATCAGTGCATTCTCTTCTCATACTGTCAGGAGAATGTGAACAATATATTAAAGATAAAAAACAGCCCAAGTTTCAAGCAACCTATAGCCAGAGCATTGAGCAAGAGGTGTGAAGAATGACTGTTCTGTCCCTGCACAGGAATTATGAGCACATTAGGAAAAAAGGACACTTTTTGTGACTCCTTACCTCGGTGAACTTGCTGAGAGTTGCATTGGTTGGGTTGTGAGTGATCAGGAAACGCATATTCTCATAAGTAATTTCCACGGGGGCTGGACGGTTCATAATGGCAAATAAAATGTGTAAGGGGCCAAAAAAAAGGAAACAAAAATAAAATTTAAACAACAAAATCAATAACCTTGGAAACGTTTCACAGCAGAAAACATCAAAAAGACCACTAATATGCTTGGGATTGATCAGAGCTTGCTTTGACGTCTTTGTTCCTTAGAGATTTCACTTGTAGAAAAGCAGGTTTGCTTGAGAATCCACTTGAATGCCACTTGGGCCTCAGCTGCTGCAGGTGGTTTCCTTCAGACTCCACGAATTCCGACTACATGCAAGACTAGGCAGCCTGTTCTACATTTAGGCACTGGTGAGGCAAAAAAGGGCGGGCAGATTTTCTCTCCACTTTGTTTTCTGGACGCTTCGCTTTGCCAGAGTCACTAAGAGGAAGATGCTTCCAAAGGGCAGAAGATATCCCATATATTTGAGCGTGGCCGCTGTGTCCGGAGGCTTCAAGGCAAAGGAATTATGGCACGTGGGACCCGCCGGCCGCAGCTCACTTGTGAGCCAGGACGCTGTGCTGGGCCTGGCAGAAGTCTGCCCTGACGCTCAGAATCGCCATAAATGTGCGACGTATCCTCCCTCGGGACACCTGGAGACAGGGAAAACACAGCAGGGAACAGCGTTGGGCGCTTCTATTTCCAGCAACAACAAATACTGACCCGCCCCCAGAAACTCCAGTGAACCATTAGGGAAGGGTATGTTGAAAAACAAACAAACAGGAGTCAATCTTTGCAGGGATCCTCATGGCTGTGATCCTGAATATTCGGGGTGTTCTCTCAGGAGCTGTTTTTTCCTGGCACTGGAACTGAGAGCAAGGAAAGCTTTTTGTGTTCCCTCCCAAAGAGGAGCAAAAAGCACAAAGCCACACGAGTGTCTGTAGGTACAGTCCTACCTGCCTGGCTGAAGCCCAAATATGTATTAAAAAGTGTTGGTGTGGCTTTTTTTTCTGAACAACATCAGCAGGACGAGCAGAAATATGAGTATAATAAATAAGATAGTAAGAGTATAATCAATTTTTCATACATTCAAGCTTTTGCTAGCAGATAAATGTCACCAACACTCCCAAACTCCCAACAGTAGTGAAGAAACATCCTCCAGAAATCAGTCAAAATAATGACCAAACGGTCATTTAGCAGCAATAACTTTTAGTTATCCTCAATTATTTTTGTTACAACTATAATAATTTTGAGTTATTCTCAGTCTTATCTCTATTTACAGACCAGGGCATTAAGACACAACAGCTTCCAGTCCAACCCACAGGATTTGAAATACAGATGTTTCAGCAATGGCAATAAAAGATGCAAGTGTCATTTTAACCATGGAATTTAGGGGCATGAAAATAGGAGTTATCCCAAAGCAGCTCAACTCATTTAAGGCAGAAATACTAAGTAAGCAACGTGGCTTTTCGCAGCATTTAAAAATAAAGAAGCCAAAGAATCACTGCTGACACTTGGGTTTTAAGGAAAAAGGTTTAAATCAGTTGAATAAAAGCCAAACTTGCAGCCAGAAGTCACAGACCTGCAACTTGAGTGGAAAGGTCAACGTGGCACATTCGAGTGAGGACAATTAGGGAAAAACACACACATGAAGTTCACCCCCCAAATTTCTGGAGCACTCAAGGTTTTAATGAGATCCTCACTTTAAAACAGGCAAATTAACTACTACGAAATTACCTTTCTCACTGACATGAAGTCAAAAATCACCCAAAGAACAGCAATTATTTCCTTAAAGTACAGCTTTCAGTGCCAAAAAGTGTATTAATTAGGTTGCCAGAGGCAAGAACAAAGATGTTTTCAATCACCTCCCCCGACCTTAATGCAGCTCTTGCTCTGAGTGACTGAAATACAAATTTCAGAAATGAATCCTGGAATATTTTATCAGTGGAATGCCTACAGGATTAAGTCTCACCCCAGATGGAAGAGTCCCATCTAAACACATCAGACATGTCCTCACAGTTGCCAATTCCTGCACATTTGTCACAAGTCTCTCATTTATATCCCCCAATCTCAGAGGGTTTGTTGGGATGGATTTCAGTCTGCTGGAGCCATGATGGGCCAGGAACAGTCACAGCATCCACTTGTGTCCAACATCTGCAAAACTTGATGCAAGAAGGTCTTTTCTCAGGCAAATATCGCCCTGTTTGCCCCTCATTTGAACACACACTCCAGCCACGTCCTGATCTGCAGATTTGTGTTACAGAACAGCTTCAAGACTGGCTTTTGAGGACCTAAAAAGGTCATTTGAATAAAAACTGTGGTCAGTATTTTGGCACAGGAGATCAAAACACGGATCCAGAGGCTCAGAGCTTTCCCAAGTACACTGTGCTGAGGAGAGGAGCTATTAAGTCGTATTTAAACAAATCCTTTAAACATTTTCCTTCTCAGCACCAAGAGCTGGGTTAGAAGAGCCTCATCCAGTGCTATTTGCACTGTGAGCTGTATCAAATCAGGTCACTTTGGGTACACCTCTCCTCCCTCAAGCAAACCAAAGAGGGAATTTCAACCCAATTATTTGAAAAGCCTGATGTACAAACAATTCACCAAGTTGTTAAGGAAGGACACATGGAGATGACATGTTCCATAAGTCAAGCATGGCAGGAGAAGTCACCAATTCCAGTTTTGCTCTTGGATCTGCAGCTGCTTGTGGTGACCTTGGCCAAGCGACTTTCCGTGGCTCAGCTCCTCTGAAGAACAGGAATGACACCATCCCACCTTCCCCAAAGGAATATTCCTGAAGCATTTAATTAGCTAATAGCTAAGAAGTGATTAAACATGTAAAGCACTGTATTTAAGTCTGAAAAATTATTTCCAGAAGGATAAGAAGTTTGTGTAGCACACAAGTCTAGTTTTAAAGGTTTGGTTACTGACATATCCCTTCCTCCTGTAACTTCCAACTGCTACAGTTTAAAAAGAAAAACCAGGCTCCCAATTAAGAAAATTAACAGGGAAAACCCCACTGTCTACAACTTCTGATCTCCCCAAGTACATCCTTTAAAATGTCTCCCTCCTTGTGTTATCAAGGAAATTTGCACTTCACAACCCCAGGGGAACCAAGTGACAATAAATTGTAACCAGGTCTGTGGACAGCAGAAATCAAGGAGTAATTTTTTCAGCCAATTAACCTCCAACTTTTTATACTTAGAAAGTGAGATAGCACATGGAGAGAAACCAAAAAATTACAACATGTTTGCTGTGGCTGGCCTGGAAAGGGAGGGGAAATATCCAACACTCCACAGGAACAGCTCCATCAGGAACCAGGGGAGGAGGGAAAGCAGAGACAGCAGGACAGCCAGCCAGGCCATAAACATTCATGGATCTGCAGAGAGATAGATATGCCTGGGAGTCAGCTCCTGATGGTGTTGGTTATCAGGGAACAGTCATCAATCAAGATGCTTATCTGTCCAACCAGGTGTAGCGAGCTGGGACAGACAGCACCCACTGACGGATTAATTGAAGGGATTAATTGAAGTTATAACTAAACACACACAGAGATCCTCAGGCACTGAGCTCCCCTCACATCACACAGCCAGGGAGAGCCTGATAAGAGGCCAAGTCGAGAAGAATGTCTCAAAATCCCATGGATGTGCAGGAATATGCTGAAAGCATAAGCAAGGGGCAGTCCTATTAACCAGCATAAATAAATCGGGGTAATAACTAATTAAGAGAGAACAGTGACACGAGTCCCTGACTTGACAGAAGCTTCACTTGAGATTGCTTAGAGCAAAAAGCCAACACACCCTCGATATTCATCTCCAGTGGCTGTTTTGAACTGACTCCTAAATTAGAGACTCCGCTCACTGCTCTGTACTGAGCCTACCCGAGCCCAGAGTCTAATGAAACACAAGGAATGACATCGTGAGGAATTCCCAGTTCCACCATCTCCTTCAAAATACACTGGGTAAAACTGTGCCTAAGCTGCACAGGGAGAGAAACAGCTTGGAACAGCTGCAGCTTCCAGGGATTGCAAAACACGGATACCCCTGGAAAGGTCACTGGGATCCCCTTTCAAAATACCCCAGTGCACAGGATGCACAGCACAGCCTGCTAATTTGTCACTCAGAGTTGAAAGAATACTTTGGTGTTTTGAAGGCCAGGATTTTCAAAGCACCTCCAACAATTCTGCTCCTCTAAGTAGGAATCCACCTTCAGCATTGACAAAGGCAGGTCATGAGCTGCTGAATTTTCCTCTTTTGCCTCTTCTATAAAGCCTCGTTCTTGTGCCTTGCATTTACACATATGAAATCAGCACCACAACTGGATCCCATGAAAAGTGCCATCCTGACACTGCTGCACCCCAGCCAGGCTTTTCCTGACACTCTGCCCACTTTCACTTCCCCACTGAGTGACCCACACCCCATCCTCACACTGCCACAATGTCCCATTTCACCTGGTGGAGCACGAGGTGTTCTCCAAGTCAAAGAATTCAGAGACCTCCACGAGGAGCCTTTAAAACAGTGAAAACACACACACCAGCAAGAAGCAAAGAACCATCTTTTCTAAAATATCCTCTGCCAGCACACAGAGCAAAGAACCTCTGGAACGAACATTCTTGGATGAAATCCCTGGACACTCTCTGGAGGAAGCTTGCTCAGAGTGACACGTGCCTAGAGAGGGGTGAGGTCAAAAATTTCACTGTTCCACCCTGTCCACCCCCGCGGGCGGCAGAGCTGCCTCCCAGCTCCCTCCCTCCCTCCCTCCCTGCTGACAAGTTCTCTGGGTGACTCACTCGTTTCCTTTCGCACTAACCCAGGCGCTCTGTAAAACCCACAGCAGCAGATATGGATCTGCCCGAGCAAGAACAAAAAAAAAAAACACAAATCCACATTAAAGAAGTCTCGAGTTCGAAGTGACACGTCAGGAAATGGTGAGAATTGTCAAACGCAGCGTGTGAGGTGCTCGGTGTGGGAAGAGTCCTGCAGCAAAGCTCTGGGCTGAGTGTGCTCAGGGAAAGTTCAGCTGCCATCCCTAAATGTGGGTGAGGTCAGAGCTCTCTCTATATGCAGGCCTGGCTGCAGAGATCATCACCCTGGAGACAGTGGGAAGTGACTGGACACTGCCTTAGCTCTTCCAGAAAGGACTGATAGCCTTTGTGCTTCATGCTCCACAGCTTCTCCTTCCTGTGCAACACAACCTGCTTTCATTGTTAAAAAGCTGTTCTGACACAGAGGTTTTTTGAACACCCTCCCTCACCCACCACTTAAGTTTTTACAAACCTGTCAGAGGGCATGTTTGACTGTTATTTGCATACCATGCCCAAAAAGTTTAAAGTTACTAAAAGTGTTTGAAGTCAGTTACTAAAAGTGTTTGAAGTCAAAACCAAAAGGCCCTGAAAGGAAAAAGAAATTTAAGCTCCTGTCCTGTTTAAGTCACAGAATTATATTTAAGTAAAATCAAACACCACTTCATGAATACGTGACACTAATAACTCATTCCCAAAAACTGGAATGCTGAGTTGTCCAACCTGGATCCACTGCTGGTTTTTGAAAACATGGTCCTGCCTGAACAACCAAATATTCTCACACTTTCAGATGAAATATCAAAACCACCACCAAAACCCCATTAACAAGTCAAGTAGGACTTTAAAGCAATTTCAGATCAGACAGAAACACAGAAGTTGAAGAGTTGAATTACTTGCACCTTACTCATCTCACTTATTTGAATCTGCCATCAACCTCTGCTGGAAAAATGCCTGAGTGTGGAGCTGGCTCCTCTTCCCTGCTCCTGGGGCAGTTAAAGGCAGGCTGACAACTGAGACTGGAGCTGACTGATAGATTTCACTGCATGTCCACAAAGTCCCAATTGTTCAAGCCCACAGTCCATTCTTTGGGGCACAGCTCGACTTTCAGTGTGAGAGACCAAGGAGAACTTCACTGTTTAGCACAGAACACAGAGAAACAAGGGGCAACAAAAAGGTGCCCCTAACACTGACCTGAATGCAGCCAGAAACCTGGAGTCTCAAGTGTTACAACTGAGAAAGGATCAAGAGGTTTAATACTCATTTATCCCCTCACAATCAGCAAAACGAGCCATGAGATGATACCAAAATAAACAGCCACTCCAGAGGTCTTTTATACTCCTGTGATACACATCAACCTAAAGAGGTGCCAGCCCCAGGGAGCTCTGCAGCTCACCTGCACCAAAAGGAGCAACTTCCAGCCCAGATCCTCAAGCCATCAGGGCTATTTTCCAACGTTCACATGGAGCTGTTTTAAATCTCCAGCTGTCCAGCTAATCCAAAGACACCAAACAACACTGTGCTCGTTCAGGAACAGCACAGCACTGACGTGTTTGCCCTTCTAGAAATATTGTCAAAATACACAGCCTACATGCACCATTTAGAATCCCAGAATGGATTGGGTTGGAAGGGAACTTAAAGACCACCCAGTTCCACCCTCATGCCATGGGCAGGGACACCTTCCACTAGCCCACGGGCTCCAACCTGGCCTTGGACACTTCCAGGGATGGGGCAGCCACAGCTTTCTCTGAGCAACCTGTGCCAGAGCCTGCCCACCCTCACAGGGAAGGATTCCTTCCTAATATCCCATCTCTCCCTGCCCTCTGGCAGTGGCAAGCCCCATCCCCCTTGTCCTGTCACTCCATGCAAGTGCCTTGCTGGCCCTACACCATCTCAAGAGCTCCATCTCCAGCTGTGGATCATCCTCCTAAAAGCAAAGAGCCTTTCCACGAGCCATGAATCACCCACCTCTCCCTCCCAGGCCTCACCACAGGTGACTGACATGGCATTCCAGGGGGGCAAAGTCCAGGCAGGAACGAGGGAAGCCCTGGGAGCACAGCTCAGCTCTGCCCCGGGACAGGAAAAGGCTTGAGCACTGCTGTGTGGAAGAGAGGGATGGATACCTGCAGGTAATTAAACCTGAAGTCAATCCCTGAAGGTTATGAGAGATGTACATAAAACATCACAACTAGGCCCTGTGTAAGACCCACATCCCTGGCTGTGCATCCACAATCCTACCTTAACTCTGCCGGATCTTTCCTTTCCAACAGCTGAGTTGATTAAATCCAAGTATTTCTACACGTTGAGTCATAAGGAGATAGAGTTTTCTGGCTGCTGCTAGTGGTGGGTTTCTCTTTTTTTCCTCCTTTAAGTACTAACTGCAGTTCTGAGTCAGACCCTGCCTGGTTCATTTGGGGAGTTTCAAGGCGAGTTTCCATTTACACAGGAGCCTTTAAAAGCCAACTTTCTGCCTTCCTCCTCCTCCTCCTCACCCTGAAACCAGCGAGCACAGGCTGCCCCGAGAGAGAACACAGACCTTGACTCATCATACCCAGCAACCATCATGCCACTTCCACCACCATCCTGGTCCCAAACACCTCCCAGCCCACAGCCTCACCTGTGCTCCAAATCCCAAACTCAGCTCTCACCAGGAGGGTTCCTCACCCACCAAACCACTGTCTGACTCAGACCTTCCTGCAGGTCACTCTCAGCACCCTCGGCCACACCAGGACTTTCTCCAGGCACTGCCTGTGCCAGAATTCCTCGGCTCCCCTCCTTGCAGCCCCAAATCCCACATGGCAGCCCTTCATCCCAACAAACCAGCCCGGCCTTCACAGCCCTGCCCCCACTCAAACCCCAGGAAAACCACCACATCCTGGACACCCTTCCTTTCCTGCTCCACATGGCCCCCTCGAGCCTGAGAAACATCCCCCCCCCCAAATTTCTCCCACCTCTTCCCCTTCTTTTTCCTATTGCAGAAAAGTCCTTCTTTCACAGACTATCTACCTCCAGCTTTTACACGAGGCAGGATCCCCTTTCCTCCCCCCCCAAAAAAAACCCCTCCAGTTTTCCTCAAACTCTTCCCCCATCCACACAAAACAGCCCCTCCAAACGCCCCCCAAACCAGGTACAACCAACACCCCCCATTGACCCACACCGACCCCTCTGCACTTCCCCTTGTCCTCCCACTTTCAACCCCACAGGAAACGACCTCCCCTCCGGAACACCCCAAAAAAACAGCTACAAGGAGGGCTTGTCCTCCCTCCCCTAAACCTCCCCCTTGGGGTTTGGTCGTCCCAGCTTGGGGGGGGATCCACACAAACCTGGGGTGGGCGCTGGGAGGTGACCCCCACCCCACAGGTCAGTGGGGACCCTCCAAACCAGCCCCACAGGGAGAAGGGACACCCCAGCCCTGGGAACTCAGGGCTACTATCCCAAGCCAGCTTTGGGGGTCCCCACAAACACGGGGGACCCCCCAAAAGCAGACACAGAGCAGAATAGGGACCCCACAGGCAAGGAAAAACTCCCAAACCCCTTCCTCGTACCCAGGGAGCCCCCAAGGCCTGGGAAGATCCCCCAAACAAGCCCCATAGGCCGGGAATTTCCTCCAGGGCAGGAAGGACTCCCCAACCCAGCCTCTCAGCCCAAACAGGGCCCCACAGAACCCCAAGACCCCCACAAAAACCAGCCCCTCAGCCCACACAGAGCCTCCTGAGCCCCCAAACCAGCCCCTCAGCCCACACAGAGCCTCCTGAGCCCCCAAACCA
>JAWWEE010000058.1:4245551-4262715 GCA_035221455.1 Xenops minutus
CTCTGGGGGTCTCTGTGCATATATGAAGGGAAATCTCTATATATAAAGTCTGAGGGTCTCTGTGTGTATATGAGGGGGTCTCTGCATGTATATGAGGGGTCTCTGGGGGTCTCTGTGCATTTATGAAGGGAAATCTCTATATATAAAGTCTGAGGGTCTCTGTGTGTAAATGAGGGGGTCTCTGTGTGTATATGAGGGGTCTCTGGGGGTCTCTGTGCATATATGAAGGGAAATCTCTATATATAAAGTCTGAGGGTCTCTGTGTGTTTATGAGGGGGTCTCTGTGTGTATATGAGGAGTCTGTGAGGGTCCCTGTGTGTCTGTGAGGGACAATCTACACACAAACCCCACACCCCCTCCCTCAGGGCCTCTGTGGGTTTATGAGAGGGGTCTCTGAGGGTCCCTGTGTGTTTATGAAGGGGGTCTCTCTGTGTGTATGAGGGGTCTCTGAGGGTCCCTCTGTGTCTGTGAGGGACAATCCACACACAACCCCCACACACCCTCCCTCAGGCCCGCCCGCCCAGCGCATGCGCCGAGCCCTCCCCGCACCCCCCTCCCCACACACCCTCCCCGGGAGGGGCGGAACTTCCGGCGCGGCACTTCCGGCCCGGCGCGGCGCGGGCAGTGCGGCCGCTCCGGTGCGTGCGGAGCCTCCGCCGCGTCCCGGCCTGTCCCTGTCCCTGTCCCCGTCCTGTCCCCTCCCGGCCCCGCCACCGCCTCATGCAGCGCCGCGACGACCCCGCGGGCCGCCTGTCCCGGGGTCAGGGCCCCGGCGGCCGCGCCCCGCCGCCCCGCCGGCAGCCCCGAGGCGGAGGGGCCCGCGGGGCCTCCAGCGGGGCGCAGCCTCCCCCCGCCGCCTCTTCCTCCTCCTCCTCCTCCTCAGGCACGGGGGGCTCCGGCGGAGCGCCCGCCCCGCTGCTGTCCGGCAGCGCCGGCAAGATGGAGCCCGAGAACAAGTACCTGCCCGAGCTGATGGCCGAGAAGGACAGCCTGGACCCGTCCTTCACGCACGCCATGCAGCTCCTCACCGCAGGTACCGGCGCCGCGGGGCACGGGGGGGTTCAAATTCCATAGAATGGGGTGTTTCCCGTGTTTAGTGTCAGTGTCATTAAGCACGGGGAGAAACAACGCGGGTTGTGTATTGGTGCTTGTATTACGTGATGTTGCATTACCGTACATGATATTGCATTATATTTCATTACATTGTGCTATATTACATTATGCTATATTATAATAGATTGCATTATGCTATATTACGTTATGCTCTATTACTTTATATTATGTCTGTGGTGGCGTAGCCCCAGCCAGGCACAGCGAGAACTGTAAAGAGAACCCCATGAGTTAAGAACCGTTCATTGATTGGAATAAAATGTACTAATAGCGCTAAATGTGCTAATGATAATAATAGTTGTGACGATGAGGAGAGGGAGAGGGGGGAGAGCTGATGCCCAGTTGCTCACCACCCATTGATCACCAGCATCGGCCCCTTCCAGGTGATCCTCCCAGTTTAAGTACTGGGAATGACGGTGCATGGATGGAATATCCCCTTGGGCAGTTCGGGTCACCCGTCCTGGCCACGCTCCCCGCAGTTTTTGGCGCAGCTCCTCACCGGCAGAGCAGGAGACCCTGAGAAGCCCTGGGGTAAATGATGCTCTGGAACAGCCAGAGCATCAGGGTGGTAGCGAGGTAATTCTCACCTACATCCCCAAATTCTCAGATCAATCCCATACAAGCAGCACTGCTCCAGCTGCTGAGAAGAAAAGGAGCTCTGTGCCAGCCGAAATCAGGGCAGCCCTTTGATCCCCGGGGAGAGAGGGACCAGAAAGGGCCATAAAACCCGGCGAGTTCCTGCGGGGCGGCTGCTCGAAGCCCGAGGAGCCGCGATTTGCCCCCTCGGTGGTTTTTTTCCCTTCTGGAAATCTGTGCTGGAGCTTTTTTCGTGCTTCTGAGGAGAGCCTGGAAATGGCAGTCTTTGTTCTGTGCCCAGACGAGCCTTCTCCTTCCCCATGCCGCTGTCCAATCGCCTGGCAGCTCGGATTTCCCTGGATCTCCCCATGCACCGCCTTCGGGGCCTCAGGCCAGCCCATTGAGCTGCCTCCAGACACCCGAGTCAGCTGCAAAATGGGAATGAGTTAAAAAATCTGCCACCACTCGCTGCTTTACACGCACAGTGGGGAGCTGGGAGGCACCCAGGGCAAGGATCTGCTGGGATTTAGTCTCCACACTTGACTCTCTGCTGCTTATCATCCTGCTTTTTTAAATTCATTTTTTATTTTTTTTTATTTTTAAGGTTTAAGAATGGGTAGTTTTGGTGCAGAGCTGGAGGTTTGATGAGCTCCTTTAAGGCAGGGGATGATTCTTAGGAATTGCTGTCTCCCACTGTGCAAACAGCCAGGGTAGATTGTCACAGGTAACTTGGCATCAGCTGCCAGCATCTCGATCTAAATAAATTAGTTTTATAATCCGATTTTCCATCAGTTTAATGGTTTTGATTAATAAAAGCCTCGAGCCAGCTGATGCTCGGTGGTGACGCCTTCCAGCCAGAGGAAATCCAAGGAGTTTGGTAATTCCCACACAAAGAGCAGCCTCCTCAGCCCACAAGGAAGAGCCTCGTTCACTTGAGTGGTGTAACAAGGATTTATGAGGGTGGGGGTGTTTTTTTGTCATTAATTTAAAAATTGCTGATAGCAGACTGCAGCTTTGTGAGCCTCAAAACTGGAACAGCTCCAGATGGTTCGTGCTTGCTTTGGAGATTTTAAAAAAATCACTGTCCTTTGGGAGCCTTCACTGTTAGTCCCCATTCAGGGAGATCTGAGCAGGAAAATCATGGGAAAGAATTCGAGGTAAAATGGTGGGTTTAGGTGGGTTTAGGTCAGTCTTTGCCTGGGTGACCCCAAACTGCTCTGGATTGCTCGGAATTTCCTACTGCTGTGGCACCTTTGGGGCTGTTGTGTTGGAGAGGCTGCTGTGCTTTGGAATTTCGGTCTGGGCCAGAGATGTAACACACACAGCCAGCACAGCTTCAGCAAAATGACTTCCAGACGCAGAACCGACTGATATCGAGTGTCAGCACAATTCCTCTTCCAGCCTTTTTTCAGGAGTGGAAGTTGCTTGGCCTCCCTGCCTCTGGAAGGGGGCCCTGCAGGAATGCTGCATTCAGTCTAAGACTCTTTTAAAAACAGTGTTAAAGTTGTCTTAAATACTATTGTGGTTCTGAAGCTGCTCAGCATTTCTAGAGGAAATTGCCTTTATTTAGGGCCTCCCAGTGCTGTGATTAACATTGATTCCTGACCCACGTACTGTGTGATGAAAAGGCATAAAGTGGCTACATTTTCTTACCCAGCACCCTCCACAGACACTGAAAACTGGGATTTCTTGCACCTTGGATTGTGATCCATGTTTCACTCCTGGGATTTGGGGTCTGTGTGACCTCCCTCTTCCACAGGAACAAGAAAAGCCTTTTCCCCCCTTGGATTGATGCTGTGAAAGGCACAGTGCTCTCTGCTTCCCTGCTTTGGGAATACAGGAGACATCCACCTCTATGTCAGCCAGGAGTAGGTTTTGGGGTTTTCAAATTCTTTTGATAATTTCAGCTATTTTTATTTCATGGAGAAACTCCACCTGAAAAGAGCTGGTCACCTCCGAGCTTCCTCAGCTGCAGGTGGATATGTGAGCTGTGCCATTCCAGCACATCTGCTTGGTGCCCCTGTTAAAACAGTCCTTTCTATTCCCAAAAATGTGGAGTGGTCAGGAGGGATGGGAATGGGTGGTGAGGGTTGGATTCAGAGCATGGAGCAATTGGAGTTAAAAGCAACATATGGCAAAGCAGGGAGCAGCTGGAGGTGTTGGGAGACTCCTGGACAGAATTCCTTGCTGACTGTGCAGGTTCTCCTGCCAGATTCAGTCTGTGCATTCCTAGGAAGGGGAAAGGAAAAAGGGAAAGTCAGATGGATAGTGGTGACTCACCAAGGAACCAGGTACAGGGATTAGGGGGGGCTGGGGCACAGGGTGATCAGGGTGCTGAGGAGCTGTGCCTGAAGCCTGTTTCACATGAGTTCAGGCTGTCCTGAAATGGAGATTATCTCAGTTTCTGTGTTTCCCAGTGTGAATCCTGCCCCCAAGGGAGCTGGCACTGCCACCTGGAATTGTCCCCAGATGTCTCAGACCACGATCATTTCACTGCTGCACTTTTCAATGTATATATTGCTCATATAAGCATGTCAGTGTTCCCCACTGCTGCTCTGCTGTCGCTGCAGTGGCTCTTCCTCCTCCCACTGCTGTCCCAGGAGCCTCTCCCACCTGGGCCACATCTCTCAGCTCACCTTTCCCTTCCTGCCTCCTGCTCATGGCAGTTTCTGTCCCCTCCCTTCCCAGCTAAGGCCCAAAGGAGATCTGTCTGCCCAGGAATCCCAGCTGGAATTCCCAGGAATACAGGCTGGAGGGTGGGGATGGGTATTTCAGGGGGCGAAATGGTGGGATTAGGGTTTGTAGCTTCCATTTCTGGCAGAGTCCCTCGAGGGGCAGGGTCCTGCTTCCCCTCCTGTGGAATCAAACCAGTGAAGGAGAGGTGGGTCTCCCTTTCTTCCAGAGGCTTCTACCCCCAAACTCTCAGGTTTTTGGTGGTTTTTTTGGAGCATGGGGTCAGTATTATTGTACTGTTCAGAACACTCTCAGTATTACAAACAAAGAGAACGTGCCTCTGCTGGCAGAGCACAGACATGCTGCAGAACAGTGTTCAACAGGGTTTTCTGCTAAGGAAGAGCTTGGGCTTAGCTGAGGAGCAGTTGCTGGGGCTCCCTGTGGCCCCTTGTTACCAACCCCCTTTACCTGCCCCATAGGAATCCTGCTGAGCCAATGCAATCCCTGCCCCTCAGGATGCCTGGGAAGCAGTGCCAGCCCTGCCGCCAGCCCGCTGACATGCCCCGTGGCAAGCAGGTAACCTTGTGCTGCTCCTCTGCAATCCCCCTGCCCAGGGCCTGGCCATCCACACATCCCTGCACTTCTCCTCCCTAGCACTGAGTGCTCTGACAGCTGCTCCCACTCCAGCTCACTCAGCACCTCGTCCTGTGGGTCCCTTCCAGCTGGAGATACCCCGGGATGTTGTGTGTTGTGGAGCCAGATACTGCTGGAATCCAGAGCAGTGGGACATGTCACCAGTGGCGTGTTTTTAGTCCTTCCTCACACCTATTTCCAGGCTCAGGAGTTGTTCTGGGGGTGTCAAGGGGACTGCTAGGTCACCCACACTGACCTGAATTCCAGAAGCTGGAAAACTTGGAGTTATCCCACTGTGCAGGGCTCTTCCCTCTCCTACATTCCGTGCTCCATTTGAAGAGGTAGATCTGATGCTGCTTATTTTTGTAGCAATTTTTAATTTTTTTGTTAATTAGTCATTGCCCTCACAGACCAATTCCCAGGATGGGTTTTGCTGTGTGTGGTGAAGGCAGACTGGGATTCACTGGGTTGGAACTCCATCCCACATCCCCTCAGGCTGCGGTGTTCCTTCGGTCAGGCCACCTCAGTGGGTTTTTAAGACTCACAGCAGACAATTAAAAATCAAAATCCTATTTTTGAAAGACCAAAAATGTGCAGTTGCACTGCCTGAATCGAGTTAAGAATTTCTGACACTCAGTTTTATGGCTGCACAGCTGAGGGTTTAAGAACCCACAAGATGCCTCTGGGTGGTTTAATTCCCATCAAGAAAGTTTTAGGGTGTTTTTATTCGTGATGTGTGTGTAGCAAACACTTCTTGTTTATATGCAGATGCAGTTTCAGAAATTCACTTACTGGTTTTGGAAAACCTAATTATTTAAGAAGTAACCACATTGCTTTATGGGGTTTCAAGTTATCCCTCACCAGGGATAAGGCCACCAGTGCAACCTTGGGTTTCCAAATCTTGATTCTCTGATCTGTTCTGACAACTAAAATTTAAAAAAAAAACTACACAAAACCAATCAAGGCAGCTCTTTGTGTTACTTTATGAATTTGACAGTGTGTGAACTTGAGGGTTTTTTTACTTTTGCATTTTATCTTCAGAAAATCCCTTCTTTTTAAAGCAAAAATCAAGAGATCTTTTTCCAAGCAATTTGATCCAGTGATTTTTATACTTTTTTTAAAGTAAGGAGTCATGGTAACACTTCTGTAAGGGAGCCAAGGTGCTGTTGCAAGTAGAAATACAAAACTGAGGCATTTTGTCATAATTCTGTGTTGTGGTTTGAGCCCAGTTGGCAACCAAATTCCACCCATCCCTCAGTCACCCCCTGCCCTGCTGGGATGGGGGAGAGAATTCGGAGTGAGAAAAAGTGGGTTGAGATAAACATTTTAATGAGTAAAGCAAAGCAAAACCAAGGAGTTGTTTCCCCACTTCCATGGTTGGGAAAGCAGAGCTCCATCATCACACCCAGCCATGACTTCCCCATCCTTCTTCCCCAGCTTTGTACACTGAACATCACACCACATGGTCTGCAATGTTAACTCTGTCCCACAATCTCCAGGCTCTATATTTACATCTCTAAACTAAACCCCAGCTTGTATTACTGGGTCCATAACCAAAATATTAAAATACTGATTATTTTCTGATCTCCCCTTAAGGATTGGATTGTTTTACTTGGTTGCACCACTTGAAAGTTGGTTCTGAGCCCCTGAGGGTGGTTGCCTGTTCAGGAGGGTGGTGACAACCCACTGTTCCTGTTTGGATGACACGAGGATATTCCTCCCTGGATAATATGTCAAGTATCTGATGCAGAATCACTCAGGTTGGAAAACACCTCCAAGGTCATGAAGTCCACGTGTGGAGCTTCTGAAACTGTAAATGTGGACCTTTAGTCTAAAGCAGAGAGTTTGGTGTGCACAGAAATCACAGGAAATGCACGATATTGCAGCTGCACTGGGGAAATTCTGGTCATGACTAAGCAGGTGCCACTTTTGTTTCGTAGCTCAGTTCCAGTTCTGTGCAGAATCCTGTGAAGTGCCTCTTTCCCCTGAGATGTGAGAAGTACTTAAAGCACTCTTGACTCAGAAAATGTATTTATAGTCCTTGGGTTTGCTGGGGAAATGGCACAAGTTAACTTTTAAGGAGGGGTCGTGCTCCTGATAAACACCAGTAAATAATAATTTGTGATGGGTTTGGATGTGACTGGTTTGGGGGTTTTGTTGTTGGACCAAAGAGTTCAAAATGGTTCATCAGTCATTTGGGATTGTTGGATTGGCTCCACATTTGGGGGAACTTCTCATTAAGTTGCTGGCCTTTAAGTAAAAATTCTACATGACTGGACATCTCTGGAAAGAACAAGCCAGGCAGCTCTGGGCTGTGTTCTCTGGAAAATGCTGGGTGTTATCCTGTCCTAGGAAAACTAATGACTAAGAAATGCCTGCCTGGAAGAGGATCTTGAATCTTCTCCATGTGGGTCATGTCCTGCCATCTCTCAGTGAAAGTTTAATTTCTAGGCAGGCTTGAGAAGGTGTTTGTACCAGTTCCTAATTGACCTCCCTTAATGACCTACTTCCAGCAGGTTATTGGGATGTGTCCCAGATCCCCTCAGGCTGCAACATTCCTTCCCTTCAGTCAGGCCACTCAGTGGGGTTTTAAAACTCTGTAATTCACAGCAGACAATTGAAAATCAAAATCTTAGCATGAAAGACAAAAAATGTGTAGTTTTCATTGCCTGAATGAAGAACTTCTGCTGCTCACTCTCATGGCTGCGTAGCTGAGGGTTTGACAACCCAGTTAGGGATCATTTGTGTGATTAAGGTGAATTCATTTAATGAAATGAAGCTGGGGGAATTTTCTGAACCAGACCACACTCTGTGTCACACTCTGGGCTGGTGTTTATTAGGAATGTTTTCAGCTCAACTGAAATTCATCATGTCAGGATGTGTTGACACCACTAATTAAATTATGGATTTAAACCAGCTTGGCTTTGCTGATTTCTGCTGCATTAGAGCAAATATATGTAGTTTTAGTGTAAGTTGGGCTGGCCTTCCTCTCTGCTGTTCTTCCTTATTTTTGTTCTTTATGCCATTTTTGGCCTCTGGAATGCCAGGGTGTGAAGGGAGGAAGAGCCCAGCACTAAAGAGGTGGCCTGTCCATGTTCCATGCCCACAGTCCCAAGTGCTGATCCATTCACAGAGGATGAGGAGGGTGGTGTGTCCTGTTGTAACTCCAGCTCTGAACTGATGCTTGTTTGAGGAATATAAGCAGCCCTATTTTTATCTTGTTTAGAAATTGAAAAAATTCAGAAGGGTGAAACAACAAAGAAGGATGAGGAAGAGAACTACCTGGATTTATTTTCCCACAAGAATATGAAACTGAAAGAACGAGTTCTGATACCTGTCAAACAGTACCCCAAGGTGAGGGCCAGAAAATAGCTACTGAATCTCTGTGATTTGCTTATTTTCTGTGGATTTTATGGCTGACTGAGAGGCAGTGGCTGTCAAAGTGTCAGCAGGAGTTAATGCACTGTTCCACTGTCACTGTGGAATTTTTCCTATGCAGGCTTGCAGGATCTTATTTCTAATATACTGCATTTCTAGACTGTCTTGGGATAAAGCTAAATGGTGATGCATAGCTGGGATATGTTATTGCTGGAATAGACACTTCCATGAGTAGAGCTTTGTGTTTTACAGTTAAAAACTCATTTAACTCATTAAGACTCGCTGCCTGTAAAACTGCTGCAGAGTAGATGTTAGAATTAAACACTTCAGGGGAGTTACTTGAGCTTGATTTTTCTGGTGGAGCTTTTTTTTTTGTGAAAAGAATGTTTTGATATTTAAATTTTTTGGTCTGTTTCTTGGTGAGGTGAGGAGCAAATGGAGTGACTGATTTTTATTTTTTTTTGTCAGCCAACATGACATTCAGAAAAGCTTTTGTTAAAGCTACTGGACTCTGGAGCTAATTTGTTTCCTTTTTTTAATTCATTTACAGTTCAACTTTGTTGGAAAGATTTTGGGACCTCAAGGCAACACCATTAAGAGACTTCAGGAAGAAACTGGTGCTAAGATTTCAGTGCTGGGGAAGGGCTCAATGAGAGATAAAGCCAAGGTAAGGGCATTACCTTGAGACACAGATTTCCTTTCATGTTGCTGTGAGAAGCAGTGGCTCCCAAAGCATTTTCTAAAAGATTAAACCATTCTAATCCAAAAGCAAAGCAGTAGGAATTGTTCTGTGCATATTGGGAGCAATTGGAGTGAGGCTGAAGTGTGATGTTTGTTTTCTTTATGAGCAGGACTTATAAACCAGATATCCTGTGGTCCCCTGTACCCTTGGTTGCAGAGATGGCTTATATGAAAGATGAAATACAAAGTATATAAAATCAGAATTAATCCCAGCTGCTCCCTGAAGAGTCATTTACTAAAGGAATATGTTTCCCCTCCATAAAAAAATGAAATCCTGTTTCTAGCTGTTCTCTCTGAAGTCCTTGAATTCTCATGGTTCATTGAAGATGTTGGAGCAGTATGTTCCTGGTAATCTTTAGTGAATCACAAAGTGCCAGGAGGTGTTTTTATAACAGGGGAAGAAAATGAATGTTTTTTTCTTCCTGCTTATTCCCAAAACTGAGCTAAGAGTCAACAGGGCTGTAACTTAATTCAGGTTTTACTCGAGCAGCATGAAAAGCTTTTACACTTCCAGCTTGTTTGTAGCTTCTTAAATAACTGAATAACAGTCTGAATAACAGAGATATCTCAGAGCTGAGTTAGAGAATCTTGTTTGAGGCAGTAGAGCTTTGTGAGATGGTAAAGAGCACCTTGGCAGAAAGGTGGTGTAGGAGAGGAAGAACACTGCTTGGATATAAATCTGCTGGGGTAAGAACCTGGCTGGAGTCAATGAAAAATAAGAAACCTGAGGAGGCAGCTGGAAAAAGGTGGAAGGTGTAGGTTGTATAAAACCATGTTCCAATCCACAAGTCTGTTTGCATGACCTGTGTCCAGATGCTTTTACAGACATTTCCTGTTAAGGCTTAGAAAAGAGGTAAAAGGAAAATAGTTCCCCTGGGTGTTAATCAGGTTTGGGAATCTCTGGTGTGCTTTGTTTCAGGAGGAGGAGCTGCGCAAAGGGGGAGACCCCAAATATGCTCATCTAAACATGGATTTGCATGTCTTCATTGAAGTGTTTGGGCCCCCCTGTGAGGCCTATGCCCTGATGGCTCATGCCATGGAGGAGGTCAAGAAATTCCTTGTTCCAGTATGTATATGCTGACACTCTTTTTGTTTTTGGAGGAGATGGATGGGTGGGCAGTCTGGCTCAGGATGGGTAAGATTTGCACAGTGGACTCTCAAACTGCAGGGACTGGGGTAGCTGAGGGAATTTGGAATATTAAGTGTGTGGCAGCTTCAGATAACCCTGCATGAAGGTGTTTCTTATTCCCCTAGCCACGATTAGAATGACAGAAAAGACACAGGCATGGAGCACTTGGAGTAGGTATTTCCATCCCAGCACGAGCTGGGGGTGCTGGGGATGGGCAGCTTGTCCAGCTCCACAAGCCAGTTTTAGTGGGTGAATAAGTTCAGTCTTGCCTGGCATGAAAGAGGGTTCTTAGATGAGTTTCTCTGACTTGGAACTGTAGAAATCCAGGTGGAGAACCTCATTGTCAGGTCAGAAACTTAAATACAGTGGTGTGAGGATGAGGAGGGTGAGTCCAGTCAGCTCAGGCCTTGTATTCAATGCTGTGACTGTTTTCTGAGACCTCTTAAACTAACATTTCTACAGCTTTGAATGTGGGTTATGTGAAGGAACCTCTTTTTGCAAAACAGGCTTTTATGCAGGTGCCACTTGTCACCTGCTTGGGGATGTGTTTTACTGGTGAACTTTGTAAGTCCTCTGTGGCCAAACAGTTTTAAGCCAGTGTGTAACAGGACTGGGCTGGAGTGTTGCCTCCAAGGATGGCAGAACTTGAAGGAGCCTCTCACATGTTTTAAATAGTGTTGCTCACTAAATTAGGGGTTAAAAAATGGGAAAGACCCATTCAGTGCTCCTGCTTCTGGCCAGCTCAACCTGTAACTCAGAGACCTGGCAGGCAGAGGGATTAATGTACCCTGTCACTGCTCCACAGGTGAGTCTGGAGAGCTTGGAAGTTCTTCCTGAAGAACCAGGGGCAGGTGGAACCTGAGAGCAGTGGGGAGTGTGGAAAGGCATATGGATGGTGTGTGATTTCCTGAGCCTGACACAGGGAAGGAGGAGAGACTGTGATGAGAAGTGTCTTTGAAGGAAAGAGGTCATGTTCAAGGAGCCCCTGGGATGTGCAGGGCTGCCAAAGCAGCCTTGCTATTTAAAGTGTCTTCACTGTCCCTGCCTTCAATCTATGTGTTAAACTTGGGAAAATTGACAGGGAAGTCACTGTGGAAGCCAGCAGGGCTGGGAAGACACATCTGGGAGGAGACTCCTCACTTTGTGGTGTTGCCATGGCATTGGGAAGGCCCTGGGTGTGAGGCTCAGGGGTGGGGTGTCCTGGCTTCCAAGGGTCACCAGGGGTCTGTGCTCATTCCTGATGCTGGATCCCCTCAGATTCTCCTCCTCCTGTGCCAGAAACCTACAAGGAATATGTAAGGAATTACATATCTTTGGCTTTTTAATTCCAGCTAAATGTGTTTTAGATACTCAACAATGTTGACTGACATAAGATTGCTGTGAAGTGACCACCAGTGAGCACTGGGATAGTTCTGGGATCCCCAGCAAGCTGCTCCCTGGAACTGACTCTCTCCCCTTTTCAGGATATGATGGATGATATCTGCCAGGAGCAATTCCTGGAGCTGTCCTACCTGAACGGTGTTCCGGAGCCAAATCGTGGCCGAGGAGTCCCCGGGCGGGGAAGGGGAGCAGCTCCACCACCACCCCCACCCGTGCCAAGGTACCTTTCCCAAAACACATACCTGGAAATGCTGCATTTTGCTCAGAGTTGTCCTGTCAGAGGAGGTTAAACTGCTTATTCTTGCACATCAGCTGTCGGGTTTGACCTTGGATTTTGGCCAAGGCTTTCCAGCCCTGTGTTGCAGGCTTGCCTGGAGCACACTGGTGTCTGACATTTTGCATGTTTTGAGATGTAATCTAACACAGTGGGTGTCTTCTGTGTTATTTTCCACGTCTGTAATCAATAGTTTTATAAAGTAACTGTTCAAAAATTGGCCTGTGAAACCATGTGTAAGCAGATGTTGTGCAGCCTTCAGCAGAACAAACATTTTCAGTTCAAGCTCGCATCGTTTGAGAGCTCTAGGATGGCATCATTCTGTCAGTGCTGTCAAGGCTTTGGGATAAATTGGCAATAAAACTGTTACTATAGTTCTTGCTTCACTCCCTCTTTCATGGGGTAGTGTCTTTCCTTCTGCCCGTGTAGCCCCGACGTGTCCCTCCTCATCTCATCACTGATCCTTACTGATCTGGAGGTCTGGAAGCCATCCCAGGTCAGTGAACTCGGAGAAATCACCTGCCCAAAGTCCTGTATCACACTTATTTCTCTGTCTGTACATCTAATGCAGTAGAATTCTCATCTCAAGGGAGGTTTTGTTAAATCCTGCGAGGCAACAACATTAATTCTTGTGCTGATAAAGAATTCATGGCTTAGTTGGTAGTTAAGGAGCTGCTGCTGCAAGAAGCCCCACCCTGAGCATCCACAGGAGCTGTTCACACCCCTTTTCCTCTCCTTCCAGGGGCCGTGGGGTTGGTCCCCCTCCTCCTCCTCCTCGGGGGGCCCTGGTACGAGGAGCCCCAGTGCGAGGGGCCATTGCTCGGGGGGGCACCATAGCCCGGGGGGTGCCCCCTCCCCCAGCGGTTCGGGGGGCTCCTGCCCCCCGAGCACGGGCAGCTGGGATCCAGAGGATACCCCTTCCTCCTCCTCCTGCGCCAGAAGCCTACGAGGAATACGTAAGGAATTCCATATTTTGGGGGTTTAATTCTCAGCTAAATGTGTATTAGATATTATGCGTCACTGACACGAGATTGCTGTGGAGAAGTGACCACCAGTGGCCACTGGGGTGGGACTGGGATCCCCAGTGAGCACTGGGATGGGACTGGGATCACCAGTGACCCCTGGGATGGGGCTGGGATCACCAGTGAGCACTGGGATGAGGCTGGAATCACCAGTGGCCATTGGGGTTGGGACTGGGATCCCCAGTGAGCACTGGCGTGGGACAGGAATCCCCAATAACCACTGGAATGGTGCTGGGATCACCAGTGACCCCCGGGATGGGGCTGGGATCACCAGTGACCCCCGGGATGGGGCTGGGATCACCAGTGACCCCTGGGATGGGGCTGGGATCACCAGTGACCCCTGGGATGGGGCTGGGATCACCAATAACCACTGGGATGTGGCTGGGTGACCTCTGCCTTTGAATCCTCAGAGAAGGGAGCTGCAAGTGTCCTCAATCCAGAGTAAGGGTTTTTTTTTATAAATGTGCCCCCAAGAACTGAAGTTTTCCATGGCTGTCAGTGCATAATATGAAAAACTACATAGAAGATTGTTGTGGTTCACACAACATTCTCTTTTGAAGAGAATTCTTTAAGCAAGAAGCACCCAAGGCTTCTCCCATCCACAAAAATCCTTAAAACAAATATGTGAATGAACAGAGTGATGTTTCGAGTCATCTAACTCAGCACCACCCTCCTGCCAAGCTTATCTTGGCTCTTGGTGTTCCCAAAGAAAAACAAGACAATTTGTTTTGATGCCCAACAGCATTTTGGGGAATCATCACAATTACTGATATGTCTGAAAGGTCTGTTTCTCTTCTCAGTAAAATGTTTTTTCACTGAAACCAGTCATAAGTTCAGAGGTTGGGGTTTGTCTGCCTGGAGATCTGTGGTTTAGATAACACAGAATCACAGAATATCCTGAGCTGGAAGGGACCCTCAAGGACCATCCAGTCCAAACCTTCCTGGAGCTCTGGCAGCCTTGGGGCCGTGCCCACTGCCCTGGGGAGCCTGGGCAGTGCCCACCACTCTCTGGGGGAAGAACCTTTTCCTAATAACACAGTTACAGGTCTCCTGGCACAGGGATTTGTCCCTCAGATGAGCTGCAGCCTTGGCCATGAATTATAAATATGAGTATGATTCATTCCTCCCGAGCCACGGGACACTGCAGGTCCCAGCTATGCCTGTCATGGCTGAGCCACTTCCCTGTGGCAGGGAAGGATTTCCAGACCCCTCTGGAAGTTGCTGTAGCCTGGATTCAGTCCTGCCATCCCTGCTGGCTGGGAATTAACCCTTGGTCCTTCCATTAACACATTTATGTCATGATCCATTGCAGGGCTACGATGACACGTACGCAGACCAGAGCTACGAGGGGTATGAGGGCTACTACAGCCAGGGCCAAGGGTGAGTTGGCTTCTCTGCCCCTGAGGAAGTAGTGCATGACCTTTATTCCATTTTTTTTTCCACTTTAAAGGAATGAGAACACTCATTTCTGGGTCTGAGCTGTAGAGAAGGTGCCCTGTCCTGCTGGAAGCCAGGAGTGCCTGGGAAATGACATGAACAGTACTGGGCATCTTTGCTTGTCCAGTGTTTGTGCAAGTTGTGTCGGACTGAGAATGTGATTTCACTGTGTGTAACCACCTAATTACTCTTCCAGGGACACAGAATACTATGATTATGGACATGGGGAGGCACAGGAAACCTATGAAGCTTATGGTATGTCTGGGAATACTGTTCTTTTCACAGGGAACGGGCTGCACGTGGTTGGGAATTGCCTGTGGTCAACCAGCAGTTTTCCAGTGTCACTCCAGGGTCTGAACAAAAACTGAGGAGGACCTCAAGTAGTTTTCGTGGTAGAATATTTATATCTAGGTCTGAACAACCAGAGACATTCTGTGGGTTTAGCTCCTTCTGAAACCTGATTGTCTCCAAGATGACACTTTAAAAAAACCTGTTTTTTAGCTATGGGAGTGTCTTAATTTCCTCATAGCTTTAGAATATTTTAAGAGGTCTGGATTTCCACCCACAGCACTACTGCTGCAGTCTGGTCTTCATGGGCTGTACTTTATATGGTTCCATCTGCTTCCTTATCCTCAAAAACCCGCCACCTGATCCTGACTTGGTGCTGTACATTTGCTTGGAAAATGGATTTGTATGTCACATAAAGGCCTCTCTTTGGCATAATTTTGCAAAATGTGACTTGAAAGTAGTCTATGAAGTTTAGTTGATTTGAATTATGTAAAAGTACTGATTTAGGCTGGGCTGAACCAAACTGTTGTGGCTTAACCCCAAGGGACAGCCAAGGCCCACCAGCCACCCACTCACTCCTCACTCCTGGGATGGGGGAGAGAATTGGAAGGGTAGAAGTGAGTCAGATGGGCTGAGAGAAAGACAGTTCAATGGGAAAAACAAAGTAAAACAGGGAATTAGTTCCTTGCTTCCTTGGGAAGACAAACACTATCACTCCAAAAGTTCTCCCGTCAGCTGTGGCTGCATTTCTTTTTTAAGCCAGTTCCTATGTCCAGGCTTGGAATGGCAGCTGCATGTGGCAATGAGTAAGAAGCATTTTCCTCTCTCTCTGAACAAGCCTTTGCTGCTTTGGGCTGGGGCAGAGTTAATTTTCCTCCCAGAGGCTGCTCTGGGGCTGTGTTTGGAATTTGTGCTGAACACAGGGCTGATGATACAGAGATGTTTTGTTGTTGCTGAGCAGAGCTCACACTCAGCCAAGGCCTTTCCTGCTCCTTGTACTGCCACGCTGGCCAGGGGCTGGGGAAGCTGGGAGGGGACACAGCCAGCACAAACTGACCCCAGCTGACCAAAGGGATATTCCAGACCACAGGACATGATAAGTTCCCAAAACTACACAGTGAGCAGCTTGAAGGCATGGAATTCCATGTGGCTGGAAAGAGTCCCTTTCCCAGAGCATCAGCTGAGTGAATGCAGGTAGTGACATTCATGACCAGCTGGAGGGGCTTTCTGGGATCCCTGGGAACTGGGAATCCCCTGTGCCCTGTCCTGCCAGTAACAGGGAAGCAGAGTTAATACCCTGTGCCCACCTCGGGCTGTTCCCTGCTCTGGGTTTAAGTTGTGGGAAGTTCAAACTCAGGTGCCTGAGCAGGGATGTTTTCCAGTCTAAGCTGCCTTTGAGGAGACAGCTGCTCCCAGGAACGTTGGCTCTTTCCTGCCTTCAGTGCCTGGGTTTGTTGCCTGTGTTTGTCACGCAGCACAAAGAGCCTTTTGTGCCTCCTGCTTGGTGGGAGAGCAGCAGAGTCGGCCGGGACTGGGAGGCCAAAGTGCTCATTGTACACTTGGCATGAAGTTGCCACAGCTAATCTGTTTATCCACAGTAATTTCCTTTGGTCTCTGCTTTCATGAAAACAGAATTAGAGAAATAAATCACCGAGCCAGGCTGGAGGCAGTTTTGAGAAAACGGGAATGTGCTCTGTGGTGGTAGGAACAGGCTCAGCTGTCGTGGGACTCTTGATTTCATAAACTGGTGACCCTGGAGAGACTGGCAGGAACACAGGGGTGGATGTTGCAAGCACAAGCCCTAATGAGAGCTGAGTGGGGTATTTGGGGCTGGAGCTGACTCAGGGACAACAGGGATGTGAACTGCATTTGCTTCACTGGTGGGTCCAGGAATCCTGGAATGGTTTAGGGTGGGAGGAACCTTAAAGATCATCTCATTCCAACCCCCATTGTGGGCAGGGACACCTTTCCCCACACCAGGATTGTGTGTGCAGAAGGGTTTGGGCTCTCCTGTAGCAGTGCTGTGTCCTGTTAGCTGGTGCAGCAATAGCAGGTGGTGTCTGTCTGCTCCCAAAAAGTGTAAATTCCTGGAGGGGCAGGAGCAGCAAGTCACACTTGGAATTGGAAGTTGAGTGGGCACACTGCCCTCATAGAGCAGCACAGGGACTTCATTATTTTGGGGGTTATCCAGGAGCTGCTTTGCCCAGTGTCTGGGAAGGAGAGAGGCACTTCTGCAGCTGTCCCTGACGGCCAGACCCTGGGATTGGGGATGCTGGGGATTGGCTTTGGCCCTGCTGGAATTAATTACTGCTGAAAGGCACTGGGTTTGTCTGAGTTGGAGCTGCAGGAGATCTCAGGGATCCTTATGAGGAGAGACTGGGGGAGCTGGGGCTGGATAGTCTGGAGAAGGGAGGGCTGAGAGTGGATCTCATGAATCCACATAAATATCAATCCACACAAATCTCAGTCCACACACACATCTCCAAGGGCTGTCAGAGGACGGTCCCAGGCTCTGCTCAGTGG
>JAWWEE010000058.1:4279552-4303310 GCA_035221455.1 Xenops minutus
ATGCCCCGCATGCCGCGGATCCCCCGTATCCCCCGCATCCCCCGCATCCCCCCGCATCCCGCCCGGCGCAGCCGTTGCCATGGCTACGGCCATGCAAGTCTGGGTGAGCTGCATCCGCCGGTGCATCCCAGCGAGCCGTGGGGGCTGGGAGGGCACCGCTGCCACCAAACGGGGCCGCACCGCCAGCCCCCACCCCGAAAGGGACCCCAAAACCGGCTGCCATCCCCTCCCCGGGGCGGGTGGGATGGGGGGCTGGTCCCCTGACACGGAGGGGCTGCAGAACCCCCTTTGCAGCAGGGTGGGGACAGCACGGGGGGGACCCGCTGGTGCTTCCCCGGTCTTGAGAGATGTGCAAGGGGCTTGGGAGTGGGTTGGAAAGCGTCACCTGCCAACAGAGGGTCCAAAACCCCCGTGTGCCCCCTCCCAGCACACCTCACCAGCTCCCAGGAGGATGGGAGCTGAGCTGGCTGGGCTGGGATTCCTGGAAGGCGAAGTGCTCCCCAAAAACCTCAGCACCAGGCTGGGACACGGAGCAGCCCCCCAGAGAGACCCCCACTGGGGTCTCTGGCCTTCGGCTTCGATGGCCCTGGGGACACTTTCGGTTTTGCTCTGAGTCAGAGGGGAATTCTGCTCCTGGCAATGAAGCAATCCCAGCCAGGGACAGCCCAGACTAAGGGAAGGAGGGGATTTCTGATGGAAAGTTGCAGACAATCCTGGCACTGTCGTGGTTCCCCCTCCAAGGTTTGCTCCCGGCTCCTCCTCACATCCCAGCCCTGCAGGAGCTGAGCCTCTGCCCCATCCCAGCTGTGTGGGATTTCGGGAAGAGGGTTTCCCTGGATTCACAGGGGATGGCAGGGACCCCCAGCTGCACAGCCCCAGGAAAGCAGCCAGGAATTCAGGCAGAGGGACCAGCAATGGGAAGGTTAACGCTATTGACACATAGAGGTTCCTACTGAGGCTTTATAATTAATATTCCACTAGGATGAGTGGGATGGGAAGTTTGTGGCCCTCAGAGCCGGTTTGGGCTCCAGAATTAACACCCCCCTCATCTAAATGATCTTTCAGGTCCCTCCCAACCCCAACTAAGAGAAGATTCTGTGATCCCCCCCATCGCCCAGGCACAGGGCATCCCTCCAGCCCTACACCCAGGCCCAGCTTGGGTATCCCTGCGTCTTTCCTGCTGCCTGTCCGTCCATCCCTGTCCCTTCCCCCACGGCTGTCCCCATCCTGGGCACACACTGGCCTCTTCTCTGCGCCTGGGCCCGTCAGATGTTGCTGAAAGGGAACAATGCGACGTATTGTCTGTCCCCGCTCGCCGGCATCAACCCCGGCAGCGCAACAAAAAGACACATTGACTTGCCGGGAGAAAGAGGCCCATAGATCCCGCTGCTCCCGGGGGAGGGACCGCAGCCCCGGAGCATCCCAGCCCCGCTTCCCTGCCCCGGGTCCGTGGGGAGGTCGGCGGGATGCCACCAGCCCCGGGGGCTCGGGCAAAAGGGGTCACCACGCCGAGGGGGGCGGTGGAGGTGCTGGGATGTTGTGTCCCACGGCCAAGGGGTGTGTTTTTTTGGGGATCAGCATCCCCGCAGCGTGGGCAGCAGGGGAGGGGAGGGATTCTGCTGGGCAGGTGAGAAGCTCCACCTGCAGAGCTGCCTCCAGCTCTGGGGTCCAACAGCAGAAGGATGTGGAGCTGCTGGAGCAAGTTCAGGCGAGGCCACCGAGATGCTTCAAGGGCTGGAGCCCGTCTGGAGCCAGAGCTGGGAGAGCTGGGGGGGTCACCTGGAGAAGAGAAGGGTCCAGGGACACCTGAGAGCCCCTTGCAGTGCCTGAAGGGGCTCCAGGAGAGCCAGAGAGGGACTGGGGACAAGGGATGGAGGGACAGGAGAAGGGGGAATGGCTTCCTGCTGCCAGAGGGCAGGGAGAGATGGGGTATTGGGAAGGAATCCTGGGCTCAGTGAGCACCATGCCCCAAACCCCCCCTCCCATCAGGCTCCCCGGGCCGTGGCGTGCAGGGACGCTCCTGCCGCCCCTCCGCAGGAAACGGGATGGGAAAAGCTCCACTTGGACTGAGCATCGCTTTTGTTTCCATTATAAACTTCCCTTTGAGCGAGGAAGGAGGCTCTGAAACCTGCTCCCCTCTCAGCCAGGGGACCCTGCCCAGGTCGGGGGAACAGAGCCCGGGGTGGTCCCACCCGCTGCCCTCCCACCTCTGCTCCCAGCTGGATTCTGCATCCCCTTTTCTCCCTGGGCACCCACTGGCAGCTGTTCTGCTCTTGCAGTGCTGCCCAGCTGGCCTGCTCAGGGTCAGGGAGACCTTTATCAGCCCCGAAGTGCAGCTGGAGGCCGGGATATGGGTGATAAGGCATGTGGGATGAGCAGGATGCCTGAGGCAGGGCTTTGTGGTGGGTTCCTGTCCTTCCAGGAGGAGCCAAGAGGGATCAATCGGCTGAGAAAGGTGGTGTGGGGACTCCCTGAAGGGTGTTGATCCCCACGGTGCCGAAACTCCCCATAAACCATGGCTGTGGAAAGGCACCTGGGACCCCTCACCTTCCACCACCTTCCCCATTGTCACCCTCGGGGTGAAGCAGGGCTGGGGCAGCACGGGATGGGGTTGGAGGGGTTGAGGTTGGGGCTTGGCTTTGATGGCAAATATTCCAGCTCCTAAAGAAGGGCAGATGGTCTCCAAGGTAAGATAGGGAGGAGATCGCCCTCCCCTCCCTCCTCCATGACTCCCAACAGCCAACCTCTTCCCCCAGCAGGAGCAGGGAAGGGGGTGATGGGGTGGGAAGGGTCCAGGGGTGGGAGAGCAGGGCTGATCCTGCGGGGTGGGATGCAGGAGGATGTTACTGGAGGGAAAAGCAAGCCCAGAAATAGCAAGTGCAGTGGCAGAAGGCGCCGGTTGCCATGGGATCTTCACAACCAAAAATGACGGGGCTCTGGCAGATACAAGAACGGGCCCTTTCATGTGTTTCTATGGGAAGTCAGTGCCTCGCCACAGCCTCCCGGGCTGGAGCCTTTCCCAGGGCAGGAAGGATTTGGGGACACTGGTTGTGGTGACAAGGAGAGCCCTGGTAAAGTCCTTGGAGACCCTTGCTTGGGTCCAGGAGGCTTTTCCCTGGTGCAGATGTCAGAGGGTCACTTGGCACTGACTCCACGAGCAGGTTTGGCAGTACCCAACTTCTGCTTAGGCAGAGGATAGAGATTCCCAGCTCTTCCTTGTCCCCCTCAGGAATCCCCTGGCTCGGAGCTCAGCAGATTCTCCTCCTGCAGCTGAGGAAGCACAGCCTTGCTGGGCACCTGCAATCCCCTGACCCCTTCATCCTGTATCCTCCTGGGATGTGCATCATCCTGGGGACCAGGAACTGGGAAAGCCAAGCACCAGGCAGGGCTGGTGGGCACGGCAGCACAGGCAGCCCCCAGACCCTAAATGCAGCTCCTATTTGAGCCAAAGGCCGTTCCCAAGGGCTGTTCCCAAGCTGTCACTGCCGTGGTGGCAGAAGCCACGACCCCTCCATCCCAGGCACAGCCCAGCCCCGCACTCTCCCTGCTGGAATTCTCTCCCTGCTGGAATTCTCTCCCTGGAGAGATCTAATTAGTTAATTCCTTTGCTATTTATAAATCAATATGGAAATCCCTCTGCTTCGTTCCCAGCACTGTTGGTTGCCCTCCTGGGCAACCCTAACTCTAAAATCCTCCAGCAGATGATCTGGGGACGTGAATAAATAATTGCCTTAATTCTTGGTTATGGGCTGGGGGAAAGTGGTGGGTGGCAGGGGCAGGACAAGGGGCTGGGAATGGTCCCTCCTGCCCTTCTCCAGCCCCGTGGTGTGGGAGCCAAGCTCCCTGCTCTGCCCTGCAGCCTCTCGGTGCTTAACACCCAATAAATTAATAATCAGCCGCAGTTTAAGTAGGTCTGGAAAGTGGAAAACAACATCCGCAAAGATCTGGCGTCCCCCCGGCCTCGCAGGCAGGAGCAGCAGAGATTTGTCTGCCTGTCCATCTGCCAGAGGAGCAGGCAGACCGTAATCTGTCCGTCTGTCTGTCTGCACCCTGCAAATCACCCGCCCTTCCCAGGCAGGCAAAGCCCGCAGTGCCAGCCGAGAGCCCGATGGAACCGGAGCATCCTCTGCCCTGCTCTGGGGATGGAGGAGCCTGAGGCAGCAGAGGAGGGATGGGACCCACCAAGGGGCTGGTGGGCACTGGTTTCCACTGGGAGGGTTTGGGTCGGTGTGTGGTTTGTGCTGGAATTCACCGCCTGGTTCTGTCCTCCAGCCTCTCTCCCGGTGTCACCACCCGTCAGTGCCACCAACACCTCCAGCCACACATGGAGAGGGAAAACAGCCTTTTACCCGGGTTGAGAGCAGGAACAACCGGCCGTGGGTGTGCCCAGGGACAGCCGGGCTCCAGCACCGGGGTGGTGACAGCCAGCACCGCTCCGGATGCAGCGGAGCCATCCCGGTGCTGCGGGAAGGACGGACATCTGCCCTGGCAGGGGAGGCACGCTCGGGAATCCACCGGGAACGGGGCTATTTATAATCACAGCAGCGCTGCAGAAGAGGGTTTTCGAGACAAGCCGGGATCAGGAGAGACGTGGCAACTGGGGATTCCTCGGGAATGGAAGGCGCTGGGAAACACGTGCAAGGGGGTCCTTGCAGAGCTGGGAGGGGGTTGTCGTTGTCCCCCCTTTCCAGCTCTGTCTTGACCTGCCCAGCCATGCTCGACTTTGCCCTTTACACATCTGCTTCCCGTTGCTCTGGCGCTGGGATCGTGCTGGAAGTGGAGTGAGGAGGGGAGGGGTGAAGTGCTTTGTCCCCTCCAGCAAAAACATGGGAGAGACCTCGGTTCTGAGCTGAGAGACCCCCGCCCTGACCCCCAGCCCCACAAATCCCCCCAGACCCACCCACCACCAAAGGAAGCACCTTCCTTGCATGTGGCCTGTCCACAGCACAGGGATGGTGTTGGTGTCCCCAACCCAACAGCCAGGGCTGCCACTCTCACCCCACAGGCTGCACCCCCAGAGCCCCCCGAGCCCCCCGAGCCCCCTTGGCAGTGGGGATGGGCTGCTGGTGCTGCTCACATTCCTAGTTCCCTGTGGTTTTGGGACAGGAGGATGGGAATGTCTTGGGGCATGGATGGGTGGACTCGGATGGGTGATGTGAGAGCTGGTGGTGGCTCGAGGGTGCTCGGCACGGCCAAAATTTGGGGGTGGTACAGCAGTGAGATGGGAGGGGAGGGGAGGGGATGGGATGGGATGGGATGGGATGGGATGGGATGGGATGGGATGGGACAGCAGCATGACGCCTCTTTGCATTCCTGCAGAGAAGAGCCAGGACAAAATGACCCTCAGCAGAGAGATTGAAAACCACTTCCAGAAGGTGGGAAGAGAAGTGTGGAGCTGGCATGGATACTGCCCAGTGCCAAGTGTCTGCTGGACCAGAGGGAAGGGCTCACCAGCCATGGCTCTGCCAGGTTCTGCTCCCTGGCAGGAAATTGTTGGGGACACCAGGCTGGAGCTCACACTCGGGAACGAGCACTGGGAGACAGATCCTGCTCACTGACTAATTCCACACCCTCGCTTGGACTGTTTGTCTTCCCAAAGCCTCCCTGCGCCCTGAAACACCCGTGTTTTCCAACAGGGAACATCCCCCCTGGCTCCTTGGCTGCCCGGGACACTCCAGCCCTCGCCGCCGGCCGCAGCACCCGGCAGCCATCCAAGGGCTTTATCAACTGGCACCCAAAAGTCAATAAGCAAGATGCCGCCTGTTTTAATTAACAGCAATTTCGCTCTAACGGGGCTGAGATGATGTGCTGGGGGCAGGGAGGCCAGAGACAAAACATGACCTTGTTGGCAGAGCACACACAGCGGGACGTTGTTTTCCCCTCGGAGACTGGCCTTGGTCCTGCCTGGGCTCCGTGGCACAGCTGGGTGCTGGGCATGGGTGCTTGGGTGGCAGCAGGGTGCAGAGTGCCTGGGAGATTCCAAGAGCACAGGGTTTGGGATGTGGCACTGGGGAGCGTGTCCCGCTGCAGCTGGCCAGGGAATGAGAGTGCCTTGGAGTGGCACTGTGGGTTTTGGGAGTGCAATCCAGCTGTGCCTGGGTACCATGGGAGCCCCTGGGAGTGAATGCAATCCAGCTGTGCCTGGGTGCCATGGGAGCCCCTGGGAGTGAAAGCAATCCAGCTGTGCCTGGGTGCCATGGGAGCCCCTGGGAGTGAATGCAATCCAGCTGTGCCTGGGTGCCATGGGAGCCCCTGGGAGTGAATCCCCCACTGGCACTGCTGGATCCCTGGCAGCACAGGGACGCTGCAGGCCCCTTGCCAGAATTAGCGTCCACTTGAATTTAGTCCCATTTTCTTTTCTCCTGAGTGCTCCTATTCCGGGAAAGCAGAAAGGAGGAACAACCAGAGGGGAAAAACCTCCCTGTCTGTTGTGCCAGGGTGCTCAGAGGGGCGGGGAGCTGGAGTGTGACCCATGGCACAACCTGTGCCCACGGCAGGACCCTCGAGGGACTGATGGGACTGGGGTGAGGGGGATCCTGGGGGAAGTGGGACCCTGGGGGGAGCAGGACTTCCCGGGACTGAGATGACCCACACCATGATATTGCCCTGGATGTGATGGGGGAGGCACAAGTGGCATCATGGGACTCTCCCAGGCTGCCTGGGATGGGATGAGCAGCACTCCAGGGGTGATGGGGCTGGGGACAGAGACACCCAGGGGTGTTGGGGCTGCAGGCACAGGCACCCCAGGGGTGCTGGGCACACGGTGAGCAGAACCCCGGGGGTGTTGGTGATGGGGACAGGGGCAGCCAGGGGTGCTGGGGATGGGGAATCAGACACCCAGGGGTGCTGGGGATGGGGAATCAGACACCCAGGTGTGCTGGGGATGGGGAATCAAGGCACCCAGGGGTGCTGGGGATGGGGAATCAAGGCACCCAGGGGTGCTGGGGATGGGGAATCAGACACCCAGAGGTGCTGGGGATGGGGAATCAAGGCACCCAGGGGTGCTGGGGATGGGAATCAAGACACTCAGGGGTGCCGGGAATGGGGTGAGCAGCACCCCCGCGATGATGGGGCTTGGATGAGCACCCCCCTCAAGGGGAAAGAGAACTGGGGGGGACCTCCCTCCGCTTCCCCTCACCCCACCGGGGCCACCCCGCCCCTCGAGGGGTTTCACAGGAGGCAAAGGGGCTCTGCGGCCGCCGGAACCCCCCTCCCCGTTCCCGGCGGGGCGGTGGCTCCATCGCTGTCCCCCGCCCCCGGGGCGGGCTCGGCACCGTCCCGCCCCCGCCCCGCTCCTTATCAGCGGCGGGCGGGGGGCTCGCCCCACTCCCGCCCAGCGCAGCCGCCGCGGCGGGGCCGGCACCACCCGACGTGCCGCACCATGGGCAGCCAGGGCTCCAAGGCGGCGGGGGGCGACCCCGACACCGCCAAAGCCAACGGGCAGGTGGGTACCGGGGGGTCGGGGGGGAACCCCTGCGGCTCCGGGAGCCCCGCGCCCCGTCGGGGCGGGCGGAGCGGGAGCGAGCGCGGACAAAGGCGGCGGGGAGGGGGCGGCTCGGAGGGGTCTCGGGGGTGGGGTTGGGTTGAGGGGGTTTTGTAGGCACGGAGGGGGCTCTGCTCAGCCCGGCGGGCACCGAGCGATGCGGCAGCGCCCCGGCCGCGCCCCGGGGCTCCCCCCGGCACCGGGCGGGTCCCGTCCGCGCCCTCCCCGGTACCGGGAGTGGAGCGCGGGCGCCGCCCGGTGGTAGCGCCGTGGACCCCCCCCCCAATTATCGTGAACATCCCCCCCACCCCGTCCCACCCTTCGCCCAGGCTCCCTTTTCCCCCCGCCCGGGCACCCCGCTATGCGCGCTGTCCCCGTTCCCACCGGCTGCAAATCCCGGTTCTCCCAGCCGGGCGCCCCCCGCGCCCCGACACCCGTGGGCTCCTTTTCGTCGGCTGGGTGCCCCCCCCCGTGCCCTGTATCCCCGTTTCCACCGGCTGGAGACCCCCCTTTTCCCGGGCTGGGTGTCCCCATCGTGCCCGGTGCGCCCCTTTTTATCCCAGCCGGGCACCCCCCGGTACCCAGCGCGCCCCTTTCCCCCGGCTGGGAGCCCCGCACCCCTTTTCCCCCGGCTGAGAACGCCCCCTTTTGTGCCCGATGTCCCCGTTTCCCCGTCGGGGTCTCCTCCCATCCCTTTTTTGGGGGTTCGGGGTGCCGGCGGTGCCTAACGCGGTGCTGCTCCCCCCGCAGGAGAACGGCCACGTGGTGTACAACGGGGACATGACGCCCAAGGTGGGGGTCGAGGTGGCCCCCCAGAACGGGAACGGCTCGGCTGAACCCCCCAAGGAGGAGAACGAGGGCGAGCCGGGCGGGGGGGACACCATCGAACCCGCGCCCGCCGACGGCGGCGGCGGCGACCCCAAAGGCGAGGAGGGCGCGGCCCCCAAGGACGCCCCCAAGAAGAAGAAGAAGTTCTCGTTCAAGAAATCCTTCAAGCTGAGCGGCATCTCCTTTCGCAAGAACAAGAAGGACGCCGGGGACTCCTCGGGCTCCTCTCCCACGGAGGAGCAGGGCAAGGGCGAGGAGAGCCCCGCCGGGGCGGCGCAGCCGTCGGCTCCCCCCGAGGAGGGGGCGGCCGAGGAGCGGGGGGGTCCCGGGGAGGGCAGCGAGGGAGCCGAGCCCAAGGGGCAGGAGGGAGAAGCCGGCCCGAGCAAGGAGGAGGAGGAGGAGGAGAAGCAGCAGGCGGCGGGGGAGAGCCAAGGAGACACAGCCAAAGGCGAGGAGCCCTCGAAAGCCGAGCCCACGAGCAGCCCCGCGGCGGAGCAGAAGGAGGAGTAGATCCCAGCTGGGCTCGCCCTCGCCGGGACACTCTCACGCCGCCCCCTCTCCCCATGCTGCAGCAGCACGGACTCGCCCCCACTCCCCCAGCCCACCTAGGACTGACACCGCTCCCCCCAGAGCCCCCCACGCCCCGCGAGGTGTTTCTTGTCCCCCCCGTCCCCCACCCCAAGCCCCTTTTGCCCCGGTAGAGAAGCTGGTTTGGATTCCCACCACTGCCACCACTTGGAGTAGTCTGAGCTGAGTCCTTTAAGAACTGCGGGGGAAGATTTCTCCATCCCTGGAGTTTTACAGTTTGTAAGAAGACAGAGCCCGGGTCTCTGCAGCCTCCAGACTGTCCCTGCTCCTCCCAGCAGCTTTCCAAGCCCACTGACTGTTCAATGGAATTTTTGTTTTGTTTTGTTTTTTTCTCTTTTATTTCTCAGTTTACATTCCTGGTTCTGACTTCATTTAAAGTATTTTGTGCTTTTTATAGAAATCGATGGTTTAAAAGCTAATCTGGTTAGTTTTTTATAATGTCTTATATTGGCTTAAAACCATAAAAGCTTGTAAGTCCGCTGTGTTTAATTCTGCTTCTAAAAGGGATAACTTTTAGGGTGTGGGGTGGAGAGAGGGGCCCTGCCAGCTGTATAATGTGAAGCGACGTTGTTTTCTCTGTAAATAATTTTTTTAATGGCCAAAACCACTTGATTTGCAATTTTCTAACTTGTAAAAAAAAAAAAAAGGAAAAAAAAAAGGGAAAAAAAAAAAAAAAGAAACCAAACCACAAACCTGAAAAGCTGTATGGGCTTTCTTGTAACATTTGAAAGGAATAAATGGTGACCCCTTTATGGGAGAGCTCGAGTCCTTCTTGTCCTGGATGCCAGGGAAGGGCCAGGGAAGATGGCAGTTGCTTATTTAGTTCAACAGCTGCTGCATTTAATCACTGCTCACACTTAATTGACTTGCAGCAGATGTAGAGCCACAGCCACAAAGGACTTTCCCACACCAGGCCTGTCCCTACCCCGGGATTGCTGCTCAACTGGCTGCTGGGGACCTGTTTTTGTAGAGATTCCACCCCCTTTTAACTGGCTGGGGGGAGGGAAATCCAGTATTTTTCTCATAATGAGGGTTACTGGGTGAAATTCCCATTTTAAGCGTGGTTTCTTCCATTTAAATTTATTTTTTTTTTAGTGGCTTTGGAGTAGGATTAGCTCCTCTCTGCTGAAAAGAGCACAAAAGCCCTGTGCTGGGAGCAAAGATTTCCTTAACAAAGGGAAAGCAAAGGCACAATGGTGCCTCTGTCCCTTCTCCTGTCACCTGCACAGGGATGGAGGTGGCTTTTCCCCCAAGGAGGAAGGAGCTGCTCCTGCCAGCCCCTCCATTTCATGGCCTGCTCCCAATTCCCAGCTCAGCTCCCCATTCCCACCTGCTCCTGCTGCTTTGGCTGGCAAAGAAGATGGAGAAGAGCAAAAACCATTGTTTGCCCAGCAAGGACCATCCAGGCTCTTCCAGAAGGTCGAGGTAGGTGGAAGTACCCCCAAAATTCCTTGGTTTTATGCAGCACATCCCCCTGGGATGGACAAACAAGGGACCTGCTTCCCAAGGGAGCAGGGGGTTCATCCCTGATCACCGGCGTGGGGACAATATCAAAACGGGGCGGTTTAGCCCATTTTTGACCAAAGCTGTGCTTGCTGAGCTCGCTCAGGGTCTGTCCCCGCGGTGGATCTGCCGGAGCTGCATCGTGGCAGCCATTTTAGGAATCCCTGGAAAAGAGAGGGATGCACAGGGGATGGGGCATGGGATGGGAACTGGAGGGTGGGTTTTGCCCCAGGAGGGGGGGCTTTGGTTGTGTGCTCTGGTGAAAGGGAGAACGGGGCTCCCCAGGAAGGGGTTCAGCACTGAATGTCAACTGTGGCCACACAAAGCTGCTTTTTTAAGCATAAAAGCAGCAGGTTTGGCGCTCGTGGCCATTTCAGGTGTGATCAGCTGCACAATTAACCTGCTCCTAATTAAATGAAAGAATTCCTGTTCACTCCGACACCAGGTAAAACCACTTGAGTTCATCCGAGACATGAATGAAGTTCATCCCTTCCCATGGTTTTTTATTCCTTTTCTAGAGGAGCTTTGAGCATCACAAAGTGCTGCAACTCCAACCACAAACCCAATTCACACCAGGGATGCTGCTGGAGGAGAACCCAGATGGAATTTAGGACAAAAGCCACCCCAGTGACCCTTAGGTGAAGCTGTGAGCAAATAAACCTCCCCAAATTTGTGACAGTTGGAGTTACTTTTCCCAAAGAGAGGAGTCATGGGCAGAATTTCAAGGCTATTGTGTGAAATACAAGGGAAAAAGGGGAAAAAAACACCCAAACCCAAAGATTTACAAATGAGACTAAAGCAATTCTTCAGGGGAAAAGAAAAAAAAGTAACAAAATCAGACAATTAAATGTGAAACTAAAGTAATTTTTCTCTGTGTATATTTCAAATAAAAACATTTTGGTGGATGGGATTAAACACTTGGAATTTTTTACTGGGCTCTACATTACACCCAGGAAATTAACTGCAAATTAACTGAACACTCCCCCCAAATGTGTTTCCTCTCAGCAGAAAGCAGGACAGACTCACACCAACCATAGAAATGTACCAGTTTTATTAAAAAGGTTCTCAAAATTCAAAATAAACGCATCTTTAAAAAACCACAATATATTTCCCGTCCCCTCCCTCCCCCCAGACACAAAGTTACACTGATCTCTCTCGCTTCACATACAAACACTGAAGAGCAGGAGTGACACCTCACTCGGATCCAAAGAGACTAAAAAACTCACGGTGGAAAAGGGGAAAAGAAGTGTTTAAAAAAATAAACCCTTTGAAAAATAACCTGTGTTAAGTTTTAGCAGCATTATTAGAGTTGAAACCCTCGGCAGCGCACCCGGGGAGGTTCCAGATCCTCTGAGGGCCAGAGGAATCCCCCTGAGAAAGGAGAGCAGCGAGTCAGAACTGCCTGAAAACCAAACTTCTCGCAGAGGTTTTTCCACCAAAAGCTCAGCTAATGATCAGCTGTACAAAAGGAGAGGCAAAAGAAAGGGCAGAGCTGGTCACAAAAGACCTTCGGGGGTGAGATAATGTGTGGGAGGAGGAAAAGGAGCTATAAAAACGTTCAGAGCCCCATCTGCTGTTCCCTCAGGAAGGCAACAGAGAAAAAGGTTCTTGGTATTTACTGGCCTTGAGAGGAAGGTTCAATTTGAAAACATCTGTAACTTCAGGTCAAGAAAAATAATAGTATTTCAGTCAGTGACACACATCAACTGATGTTTTCAGCCAGGCTGTGGTTCTGGGCTCGACAGGGATTTCTGCAGTGGTTTCAGCCCAGGACATGGATCAGTGCTGGGAGATGAGGGCAGGAAAGCAGGAAAAGCAAAGCCAAAGGGGCAGTAACTCACTTCCCCCCCCAAAGAGGGGCACAGGTATAGAAAAACAGGTATAAAAACTCCAGCCCTGCCCTTCCTCGAGGTGCATAATGCTGCCACACTCCCTGGATCTGCAAGATCTTGGGAAACTCAGCCACCACACAAGGGTGGGTTGCATTTTGCATTTTCCAGATCTGGGCTCTGGGGCTGATTCACTAATAAAAAAACAACAACCGCTTTTCAGGTTGTTTTTAAGCTGCTTCATCTCTTTCCACAAGTTTGCTGCAGGGAGGAACCAACTCTATTCAAGAACTGCACTATTTGACCCTGAGAAGTGGCACCAGCTTGCAGGTACTTGCCACAGTGGAATCAAACTGAAGACCAAAGGAATAGTCTCTCACAGGCTTCATTGGGGAACTTGGGATTCTCCCATAAAACTATGACAAAATAACAACAAAAAAAAAAAGAGGAAAAAACCAAACAAAACCAGAATGCATGGCCATCTTTCCACCTAACCTGAAATGCAGATACTACTTCTACTTAAATTATTCTTTACCAAGGTTATTTGAGAGGAGAGAGTAAAGGAAGTGATTTCTTTTTCAGAGACACACTAAGGAGGCAGTGGAAGGCAAGAGTGAAACTTCCCAGTCACCAAATCTGGGCAGTGCAGGTCTGGCTGCTCCGCAGAATCCTCCCCTCTGCTCCCAGCAAGGAGTGCAGCAAGGAATAATTTACAGTCCTCAAGTCATTTATACAATTATATAGAAATATATACAGAAACATATATAAAATATAAATCCTGTGGAATAGGAGGCAACCCGGGAGCTAAAACCTACGACAACTACGCACGGACAGGCCCGTCCAGCTCAGGTGGATTTTGGCTCTTCCTTCGCCCTGGGGAAGCAAGAAGGGAAGGATTTGGTTTAAACAAGCAGCTTGAGCTGTGTCCAGGCTCTAACAATAAGCCCAAGCTGCAGCCTTAAAAGTGCTGCTTATCTGGCCCACCTTCAGCTAAAATTTAGAACATGTTGCTGAATGAAGGTGCAGTATTTTTACTTTGGAGCCCTGACAAGGCTCTCAGTGTTTTATCAGGTGGGCTGGTCAACATCTGCAAACTAGACCTGTTAAAGAACCTGTGACAAAGCCCCCCAAACTGCCACAGCCTCCCCTGAACCCTCCCAAAGTCCCACTGGGGCACCAGACTCACCCTTTGGGTTCTGCTTTCTCCTCTTTCGCTTTTTCCTCTTCCTTCTCATCTAGAACAGAACAAAGACACAAAGCAGTGCAGTAGGAAAGTCCAAGCCAGGCAGAGCTGCAGGGAGCTGGGAGAGCTCCAGGTCCCAGCTGTCCTGCTCACCTTTCTTCTCCTCCTCCTCCTTTTCCTCCTCTGCTTTCACACGCTTGGCCTTCTTAAAGTTGGCGACGTTCTTGCGCCCTCCTTCCCCTTCGTCCTCAGAGTCAGAGAATTCCTCATCACAGGATATTCTCTTGTTGGAATTGCGCACTGAGAGGGAAGAGGACAGAGGCTGGTTGAGCAGATTTGGGAGTCAGGAGGCTCCAGGCACTAATTCTCTGAGTACATCTACTCACTGGAGTGAACTAAGGAGCCTACATAAGTCAGGATTAGGCCACAATAAAAACACTTTATCTCTGTACCTGCTGCATCTTTTAACTCATCCCTCCTAACTGCTCATGCCCAAGATCCAAGATCACATGGACAACTTGGATTAGGTACAGTGTGATGTCTAGACTTGACAGCATAAGCAGGTTAACCAGCCTCCCACTGAGAAATCTGTCTGCCAGATCTAAAGGCCAATCTGGCTACAAACCACCATTTTCACTGTGGAAGACACACACTTCTGGCATCACACCTGACAGTCTCCCAGAAGGGATTCTGTCCCAGCACCTACATCACAGGAACTGTTTGAATTCTCACACTGAAGTCTAGAGTTTCTCCATTATCATCTGGCAAAAGAGATCTCCCAGCCCTGCAGTGCTCAGCATCAGTGCTTCCTCTTACGAAACCCCCCAGGCAGGTGGGAATGGATTCAAACCGAGACTGCAGAACTAAATCCCAACATCTTCCTCCCTCCAGCTCATGGATCCTGCTCAGCTTTGGCACCCACAGGCTCCTCCCTGCCAGCCCCAAGCACACACCTGAAATACGTTTCTCAGGATCATCTTCCTCTTCATCTCCACTGTCTTCCTGAACAGCATCCTCGGGGATGGGCTGCATCTGCACACCAGGAGCGTGAGGGAGCATGCGCAGGTTCTCGAAGAGCCGCTGCCTGGAGCCAGCCAGGGAAGGAACACCTGGGTCAGCAGGTGCCTGCCAGGGCCCTGGAGGTGCCATGCAAGGGTCAGCCCCCCAGAGGAGCAAGCACTTACTTGATCTTCTCGAGGTACTCGTTGGTGTTCTGGTTGGTCATGTTCGAGGGGCTGATGTGGAGCTTGAAGTCTGGCCCAAAGTACTCAAAATAGTCGTTATATGGAAGTTCTGCAGGCAAATGAAAAGGAAGAAACACGGAGCTGTCACTGGAATGAAACAAGTACAGCTACAGCAGATCAGGGCATCCAAAAGCTCTCCCAGAGTAACAACGAAGAGGTAACAAAAGCAATCTTAGGGTTCCTGCCTCTCCCCCAGCAACACCACCTCCCTGAGCTGTTCTAGAAAGTCACTTAATGGCCCTTAAGTCTTGTTTAAAGGCTCCAGGGGAGAATTACCATTGGGAATCTCAGTGTCCAGAGCCACAGCAGTCTCATAGGTCCAGCACCTGGCCACGTTCCGGATGGTGTAGCCGCCCCCTCCCAGCATCAGCATGGGCAAATTAAAACTTTTGACAAACTCCACACACTTGGCATGACCTGCAGCAAAAGCAGTGGGGAGGGAAAAGTCACACTCATGGCCATAGGAACAAACTTTTCCATGGCATCTCCTACCCCCAGTGATGCCAGCTGAGCACAGGCACTGTGTGCCCTTACCTTTGATGGTGAGGTTAAAGCAGCCCAGCCTGTCCCCGGACAGGGAATCCGATCCACACTGCAGGACAACAGCGCTTGGCTGGAACGTCTCCATCACTTTAGAGATCACCTAAACAACAAAGCCCTTGTTACAGGCTCTCCACAGGACACTGTCACAGCAGCACAGTGACATCCATGTCAGCCAGGGACGTGAAGACATCCCTGGTGGTCCCACAGCTGCCGACTCCCCCGTCCTGGAACACTGGGGCTCTCACACACTGGAGCTCACAGACAGGCTGTGATTGTTCAGGGGGAATAGAGCCCCTGGTGAGCCTTATCACAGAAAACTCAATCAAGCTCCCCAAAGAAGGACTCCAAGGACAAAGTGTGACCCACTCAGCAGAGCTGAGTTCACTTACAGGCTTGAATATGGCTTCGTAGGACTCGTCGTCAATGCCATCCCGGAGGGGATAGTTCACAGCATAGTATTTGCCTTTGCCTGCACCAATGTCCTGTTGGAGTGAAAGGGGAGAGACCACAGCTCAGCAGAAATGCAGCTGAAACACAGAAACTTGCTCCAAACTGGGAAGGGAAGCCTGGGATTCCAGCAGTGTAATCTGGACATTAAGCCAGCCCACAGTCCCAGTCTGGGCTGACCACCTTGTCTAGTCACTGAATCTATCTTTATTTTAAAATTATGTATGTATGTACATTTCTATTATCACTCTCATAACCAAGCATCTTATTCAAAATAACTTGTTAAAAATAATTAATTCATTTCTGGGGCACAGTGGCAGCTGTGGCAGATGCACCAGCAACAAACTCTGGGCAGGACTGAAAAAATACAACTCACGGGTGAAAGGCAAGAGAATTTAGATCTGGAAAATGTAATTCCACTAAAAGAGCACATAAAATGAGGAAAAGAACCTTTCAGCCCTGAGAAGAGCGTTCTGGCAGTGCCAGAAGTCACAGAGTGACACCTGTATCTACCTCAGTGACACAGTTACCACCATGACTCACTGACACAGAACTGAGTCACAGGAGGAAATGCCAACAGGATAAACCCACACACACTCCCTCAGAAACCTTCCCCCAAGAGCTTGTGTGACCAAGAAGATACAGATTGACCAACACAGCGTTTTCAAAGCCCCTTTTCTGGGCATAATGTCCTCTTCTAAGCCTAACAACGGGGATACCAAAGCCTTGGGTTTAACACATGATCACAGGCACAAAGCTCCCGAACCAGCAGCCTCCCCCCTACACCTCTGCCCTCAGAGAAAGGGTGTCACTGAGAGCAGGAACACCCAGCAGAGCAGGGAGAGATGGAAAAGAGCAAATGCCAGGGTAGTTTTCAGCCAGGCCTTCAGTCTCACCCTCAGGTCCCCTGTTCCTGGGAAGTATTCTCCATACTTATGGAAGGACACGGTCATGACACGGTCCGTGGTGTAAAAGGCCTCCTCCACACCATCCCCGTGGTGGATGTCAATGTCAATGTACAGCACTCTCTGGTGATACCTGGGGTCAGAAAGCAAGTCAGAATGCTGCATTTATTCAGAGTAAAAGCTGCCTTCCCCAGCAGAGGAAATGGGAGAACAAGGAATGTGGGGCTAGTTCCCAGGCTGCTCTGCCTAGGCTCTGCAAGGAAAAGAGCTGCAGAGGAGGGACACATGCCTTGGTCAGCAGTGGAACAGAACCACAGAGGAAATAAAGTGGCTTTTGCTGCTGAGGGCAGGCTCAGCTCAGTTTATTCAGATTCAGCCAATAAACTGCATTTTTCTGCCCAAGCCTCCCACTGAGGTTTGCCTTGAGCCAGAAGCTGTCACACATTCCAGCTGTGCCCTCTTTTCCAGGGTGGGTGGCAAAGAGAAGGGACAAAGAGCACCAGCACAATGCTCCCAAAGCTTCTGCTTCCTGCACAGTGCCACTGCTAGACACATACATCCCTGTAGGAGACGTCCCAGAAGCCAGCTAATTCAGCCCTCCTGGGAAAGCACAGCTTAAAAAAGGCCACAAAAAGAAAAGGCTGGGAAGAAAGCACCAAGGACTGAGAGGAGAGGCAGCAGGAGGGCCAAACAGAGGGGTAAACAGTGCTGCCCTTACTTGAGGAGCTCCAAGATGGCCAAGACGATGTCGTTGACGTAACAGAAGCCAGAAGCCTCTGACTTCTTGGCGTGGTGGAGGCCTCCTGCCCAGTTCACAGCAATGTCAGTCTGCTGCTTGTTCAGCTTCACAGCACTGGCTGGGGGGAGAGCAGTTGCAGAGGGTGAGAACCACAGCAAGGACCCCATGACAGGGACAGGGCCCTTCCCACAGCACTGCCCACGGCTCTGTTGGGGTCCTGCACAGAGCACAAGCCCCAGGGTTTAGCACTGGATGTCTCCACACACCAAGAAAGGGAAAAAGGGGAAAGGGGGGAAGAAGGGGAGAAGAAAGGGGAGAAGAAGGGAAAGGAAATGCAGGCTCTGCTCTGTCTGCACACACTCACTGCTTCCCATTTTTGCCTCAGAGCAAAAATCTGCACAAACAAGTCCCCAGCATTCAGCTGAGGTCACACTGAACAGAGTCTGGATTTCTCAGGGCCCTGAACAAAAGATTTTAATGAAAGGTTTTATCCAACATCTATTCAGGTCATTGACTGAATATGCATTTAGGCAAAGGAAGTTCTCTTCCCTCAGCCCCTTCATACACTTTCTGCACGTTTTGCAAGCCTCCCAGGATCAAAACAAATGATCTGTTCCATGGAATCCACAGCCCTGGGACCAGAGAGCACCAAGCTACTTCAAGAACTGCTGCAGCCAGTGCTGGTAGGTGTTGCTGAACCACGGTACAGGAAACACAGACTTGGAGGTGCCATTGTGATGTAGCAACCACAAAGCTTTCAGGCCTGTGCACAGTAACAGTTCCCAACACCTGCCTTTCTGCAACAAAGTATGTGAAAATTGTGAAAGCATTTAAATGTTCCAGCTTTGAGGGAACTCACTGAAACCCCTCAGCTTCTTGTTCATGTTCAGAGTCAGTGGCTTTTTGTTAAAATCAACAGATGAAGTAACCCTGTTCTTTCCTTTTCAGGTTATGCCTGCCCAGAGCAAGGTTTTAACAACTTTTTTTTTTTCACTGTAAAGCTCACATTGATTTTTTTTATTAAACCCTGTTGCTGTGGTTTTGTTTTAACTCTACCACTGGTGATGCTGTTATACCACTTAAAGAGCCCTTCACATATTCAGTGAGGAAACCCAGACCAGTGCTTAACAAATGGGGAGGGATCCATCAATATGCAAAGCCTGGGCTCACACAGGGAGAAATCTGGATCTAATTATTAAGGAAATCAGAAATAGGTTCACAGAGCTTCCCCACCACCCCCTACAACAATGTATTTCCTGGACAGAACTACATTAAACACATCTGCTTAAAAGGAAAAGAACACACGACTTGTGATCTTACCAACAGAGCCTCCAGCAGAGAGCTGACAGAACTCAAACAGCCCATCAAACACAGGGCAGTCCTCCCCAACATTAACTAGGAAAGAACATAAAACAGTTAGTAAGATAAAACCACCAAAAACCACACAGCTTCTACCACCACTCAGATCAGAAAAGCAAAGTGGATGAGTGACCAGAAGTGTCAAACAACAAAATACTTTGATCAAACACTGCAATGTGAACACAGGTAAGCTGAGGGTTCCCTGAGGAGGCAAAAAGGTTGTTGCTGTAGGGAAGATGCTCCTGACCTGTAAGAAAACCAACAGGAGAGCAGATCCCAGGAGCTCAAGAGGGGTGCTCCAGGGGGCCCCAAAACCAACCCATCCTGGAAGAAAATGAGAGGGCAGAGAAGATGGGAAAGGGAAAGGATTTTGCTTCCATTTCCTACCATGCTGATGAGGAGCTGAGCAAGCAAACAGTGCAGGGGAGAGTGGGGAGGTGGCACATACTGCTGTGTGCTGGAGAGGTTCACATCCACAGCTGGTTTGTTACACTTTGTACAACCCTTTTACTTCACATCAGGCAGTTTTTAGGTTCTCTGACAGATTTTAGGTTCTCAGCAGAACTGTAGTTTTACCCCTGATGAATTTCTACTGCAACCACTTTCACCATTCAAAATAAACAGAGTAACAGATTTGGGTCTGACCCAGATGTCCAAGATTTGCTTTTACAAACACAGGAACAAAAATAAAGCTGTATTTCTGTAACAGCATCTGCAGAGTGTCTTCTTTCTGTGCTTAATGAGAAAGGCACAAAGAGCTCAGTTAGAAAGAGTTAGAAACTCAGCTCCACAAAGACTGTGTGAGGAGGGAGCCTTAATGGCCCCAGTCTGGGACACGGAGACCGAGAAGGAAGTGACTGTTCCCACTTTCCAGTTGTTTTCAGCAGGACACAGCAACTGGCAGAGTTTGGATAATCAGCTCACAGAGGTGACTGGAAACTCCCCCTGATGAGTGAGGAGAATTTAAGTCATCCATTTCTGCATGTTTTCCATTACAAGAAATTAAACTCCGTGCCCTCTGGGTTACTCTGCCCAAGTCTGGCATCAGAATGAACTTAAACACTGCCCCTCCCCTTTACAGCTGCTCTCCAGCTACACAGAGCCTGCTGCTTTGCAGGTTTTGTTCAAGAAAAGCCCTGTCCTTGCATGTTTAAGATTAATTTTCACATTTTGCCTCAGTTCTGGGGAAGCACAGTGCAGGAAATGTGGACTGCCAGAGAGAGCAGAGTGTTCATGAGCTGTATCTGCTCCAGGGGTAAACAGGTCACTCTGTGCAAACATGCACTTTGCTATATGTCATTTGGTGTATTAAGGAGTATCAAGTACTGGAGGGAGTTTTTCAATGTATATTACTCATGAACCATATCCCCCCTTCCTCTCACTGCTTGTGCTTTAATATCTGTCCCCTTCAGCTCACACCAGGTTTCCAAGACCAAAATATTGTTTCAATGAAGCTTGAGCCTTTCCCCACTGTCTGCATTTGCTAAAAATCCTGAGCTTAAAGCTGCAGAGAGACCAAAACCTTAAAATCACCACTGAAGAGCCTGTCCATGGACTGGGGAGGTTAGAACAAGAGATCAGCCCCCCATCCTGACACAAAGCTCCCAGGTATTAATGTGGATCTTAACCCTGCCCCACTTCCAAACTGCCACTGCCCTGAAAACCCTTCACAGTTACTGCAGATTTGGGATGTAATTGAAAAGTTGGGTTTTTTCAGTTTGTTTAATTCACCAACTCTTTTCCAGCTCTGGTTGAAGATAAGCCTTAACATAAAATCCATGCAGCTCATAAATGGAGTAGTTCAGTCATTTCTGAGGCAGGAAGGGAACGTAGGAGAGTTTCCATCAAAATACAAGACAAAAAAAAGACAGGCAGGTCAAAGGGTTTTCCTCAGCTCTTTTGGCTTGACCCATGATTGATTTACCAGAAAAATCAAAAGGCAAGTCGGGACAAAGACAATTTCCCATGGTTCTTCCTACCCTTTTTATCCCAAACCTCTGCACTAGGCCTTGGATTCCCAGAGCCCTGGATGTGAACCTTGGCAGGGCCTGCAGCATAACTCACATCTTTGCATCTGCTTGCTGTACTCAGACATGTTGTCTGGGCGGATGGATCTCAGGAATTTAATGTAGTCATCACTGTGGTACTTGGTCATCTCCTCTGCATTTGCCTTGTGAGGACGCTGCAAGGACACAAAAAGAAAAATTCCCATTTCCAATCCCAGATTTACTCCCAGCAACTGCAAAAAAAAAAAATATCAAACCAGCAGCGTTAAACAAGAGAAACTCACTTGGAAAGGCAAGAATGCCACTACTGGAATGTATTACATATGTAGACACAGACCATAAATTCAAGTTAGAGAGGTAAAAAAGCAGTTTTCCAGTCTCCAAAGCTTCTCTGAAGCACAGAACATCTCACTACAACACCCAGAAGAAACCAAAAATACATCAGCACAACTGTGTGGGTTTTTTTCTCCTTTCCTCTGGCTCATCAAGGAGTCTGAAGCTCCAAAACTACAACCTGGCACGTAAACTATGACCTTTCAGAGCCATTTCTCTTGCTGAGCAGCCCTACACTCACATAGATCTCCATCTTCCTGTAGAGACCATAGTTCAGCAGCAGGTTGTGGGTCATCCGGATCCTGTGGGGTTTCATGGGATGTCCTTGGCCATAATAGTAGTTTCCAACATCACCTGGGAGCAGAAAAGACTTTGTTACAGCAGGGAAAACCATCCATTCCTTTAAAGGGAATCCCAGCCAAGCCATCAGGTCAAATGTCATTTATTTGTCTTTCAGAGGGGTTGGGGTCTCCCATCTTCTTTGCACAGGTGTCTCCATGGATTCAGGAAAGTTCATCCTGGACTCAAAGGAGGCAGAAGGTTGGAAATTCGAGTATGGCCAGGGATTTTTACTGCCAGTTGTGGAGAAGGCAATCCAGGCAGAGTCTGAGCCACAACCATCACACTGTACACGTGGAAGGTATCCCTGCCCATGGCAGGGGGGTGGAATTAGATCATCTTTAAGGTCCCTTCCAGCCCAAAGCATTCTGTGGTTCTACAAGTTCAGAGGAGGAAGCTCCAGACTCGGAGCAGAGGAGTTTTCTGTGCTGACTGAGCACTCAAAACCACCTCAGATGAGAAGAACTCCCAGGTTTCCCTGGGCAGGACCCACCCAGGCCACGGGAGTTTAATCCCAGCTCAGACAGTGCCTCATCCCAGGGAGCAGCAGCCCCTGCCTCACTTTCTTACTGCTTACCCAAAGTGCCTCTGTCACTGAGCAAACACCAGCCCTGGTTTTACAGCTCCTCAACCCTTCTCATCCTTTTTTTCTCCTTGAGATCCTTCAGAGGGATCTCAGGCCTTCCCAGCCACCCCCTGAGAAGCCTGCTATGGACACCAGCTTAACAAAGTCACCTTCCTGCAAGCTCATCTCCCCACGTGGATTTTCTCCTCCCCAGCCAAAGCTGAGCTCACACTTCACTCCTCCACAGCAGGCACTGCTAAACAGGGTTATTTCCCCCTCCCTCCTTTCCCAGTGAACTTATTTTCCTGAAATATACAGAAATTTAACTTTCAGATTTGTGCCTCCTGCCTGATTTGGCTGCGGGAGGCACAGATCAAACACTGCCAAGAGCAGGAAACACTCAGGCAGCCACAGGCAGCAGGAATATGTCCCAAGCCTCATTTTCTGGGGAAACCAGATGAAGTTGTTCATGGAGTTGTACAACTCCTGATCCATTTAGGAAGCAGGAGACTCAATCCAGTCTGGCTGGTGACTCAGTTGGGACAATTAAGATTTCATCACCCATCTCAACCTTCAGGAGAAACTGCTGCTTCCCCACAGCACTGGAGATTTCCTCCTGTGGACACGGATCTATTTTCAGTCAAAGTGGATGCAAATGGTGCAAATCCCACACCCAGACAACTCTGCTGCTGGAATTTACCTGTCCATGGGGCTACAGGGAAATGGGGGTTTGTGTTCTTCCAGCAGAACCTCAGAAAATGGAATTATTTCAGTAAAATACATCTTTTAACCAAAAAGAATTCTGTTTTCTGAAATTTATGACGGGTAACCATCCCTCCAGTAAAATACATCCCTAAACCTCCCCCTAAATCAAGCCTTGGGGAACTTCACAAGAGATGCTGGAGACCCTGTCTAGAAAAATACAAGCACAAAACTTCACAAAGCTTTAAAAAATCAGCCTCGTCCTCCCCTCAGGCTGTCAGTGAAATGCCTGAGCCAACCCCGACCTCCAGAGCCTGTTCCCTCTGCTGACACATCCCACCAGGAATCCTGGGGAGCCACGGAGTGCCAGAGCACATTAAGGGACTGTGAACTCAACAGACACCTCTTCATCTGCTGGGGTTAAACAAGTCCCTTCATGGGGAGCTTGTAAGGGAGAATTTACATCCAAACCATTCCAAAACAGACCTTTGGATACCCCATTGCCTTTTCCTCACTCTCTGCATCCCACATTCCTTCTCCACCTGCAATTTATGGCTCAAGAGACCCAAACCAGCACTCTGGGGGGAATTTTCCCACCAGATCCAATCTCCCTGAGTGGAAAATAAAGGCCCCGAACAAACTGGTCTCCTGCAACTGCAGACTGTGCCTTTCCCCACAATGACAACACCTCGGCCACACTGTGGATGTTTGTCAGCTGCTCAGAAAAGAGCAGTGGAAAATAAAAAAAGGGGCACTAAAACCTCACCACAGAGTAAATTAGGGAGGGCAGCTCTAGACAAGAGTGTGGAGCCCAACCTTGTGCAGTAAAGACCTCAAGGGAGACAGCTCTGCTCAGCATTTCACACAAAACAACCAGTTATTTCGTATTTAACATATAATTATGTGCCTCCCAAGATTACAGTTTGCTCACAAACCAACAGGCTGCTCTGTGAACACGTTATATTCCAAAGACAGGGATGAATTTCATGGAATCACAGAATGGTTTGGGTTGGGGGGGAACTTAAAGATCAGCCAGTGCCACCCCCTACCATGGCAGGGACACCTTCCACTAGCCCAGGATGGTCCAACCTGGCCTTGGGCACTTCCAGGGATGGGGCAGCCACAGCTTCTCTGCCCAACCTGTGCCAGGGCCTGCCCACCC
>JAWWEE010000058.1:4318164-4338217 GCA_035221455.1 Xenops minutus
GTCCGGCAGTTCCCTGCTGGTGACACTCTGGGGTCCCCCCCTTGCACCGCCCCCGAGTCCCTGCTGCACCCCACAGCCTCCTCCTTGCATCCTGAGAGTCCTCCTTGCACCCCAAAATTCCCTGCTTGCACCCCAAGATTCCCTGCTTGCACCCCAAGGTCCCCTGTTTGCCCCCCAGGGTTCCCTGCTTACGCCCAGGAGTTCGCCGTGGGCACTCTGAGATCCCCTGTCTGCACCCCATTGTCCTCCTGCTTGCCCCCCCAGTTTCCTGCTTGCCCCCCAGTTCCCTGCTTGCCCCCCCAGTTCCCTGCTTGCCCCCCAAGGTCCCCAGCTGCCCCCCAGCCCAGGCAGGTAAGCAGAGGGGTGGCAGGGGCGCTCCCAGGTGCCCACCCTCCTCTTCCTCCTCGCCCAGGGCCCCTGGCAGCAGCCCCTGCCCCATCCCCAGGCCCAGGGGGGACGGTGGGCACAGGGCCCTGGGTTGTGGGGCTGGGGTGCAGCTCCTTCCCTGCAGGTGCCCCCTGCCAGGCTGGTTTCCCTTTTCCACCCCAAATCCCCTCTCCACGGGACGGCTCGGGGTGGGAGCAGGGTGCCAGCTGAGCCCCCTGTGCCCCGTGCCTCAGTTTCCCCAGGGCTGGAAAGGTTCCCTCGCTGTGTTTGTGCAGCTCCATCCGCTGTAGGTGACAAAGCAAACACCACGCAGGGCTGAGGCCGTCGGGCGCTGCGTGACGCACAGGGAAGAAGGAGAAGAAAAAGAAGAAGAAGAAGAAGGAGAAAAAGAAGAAGGAGAAAAAGAAGAAGAAGGAGAAGGAGAAAAAGAAGAAGAAGGAGAAGGAGAAAAAGAAGAAGGAGAAGGAGAAAAAGAAGAAAGAAGAAGAAGAAGAAGAAAGAAGAAGACAAAGAAGAAGGAGAAGGAGAAAAAGAAGAAGAAGAAGAAAAAGAAGAAGAAGAAGAAAAAGAAGAAGAAGAAGACGAAAAAGAAGAAGAAGAAGACGAAAAAGAAGAAGAAGGAGCAAAAGAAGAAGGAGAAAAAGAAGAAGAAGAAGAAGGAGAAAAAGAAGAAAAAGAAGAAGAAGAGGAGGAGGAGGAGGTTTCCAGCCCTTCCTGCTCTGCAGGATTTCCCCTTTCTCCCTCCCCAGCCCCTGCGTGGGGCACAACCAGCCATGGAGTTCTCGGAGCTCATCAAGACGGCGACGGTGGAGAAGGTGCTGCTGTCGAGCGCGGGGCTGCCGGCCGTGAAGGGCACCCTGTGCATCACCAGCCACCACCTGCTGCTCTCCTCCTGCCCCGGCGGGGACCTGGAGCTCTGGCTGCTCATCCGCAACGTGGACGCCGTGGAGAAGAGGTGGGTGTGCTGCTTTCCCCTTGTGGGTGCCCTGCGCTCCCTCCCAGCCCCGTCACCCTTAGCTGGTCTTGTCCTTCCTCTTCCTCTTGCCCACGCTCGGCAGCGCCGGGCATCGAGCTCCTCTTCTCCTCAGAGTGCAGAATTTTGGCTGGTGCCAGCCCCCCCGGACTAACAGCTGCGCCCAAGACACCAGGTTTGGCTTTCGGTGCCCTCTTGGCTCTGCCAACCACCACAGTGCCCGCCACGCCCCATCCAGGGCATGGAGATGGTGGAAATCCCGGTGGCAGACGAGAGCCAGAGGTTTGGCACCCACACCAGCACAGCCCTGGGAGGGGAAGGGCAGCTCGGCGCTGTCTGTGTGTCTGTCTGTGTGCACGGACCCCCAGCCAGCCCTGACCCCCATCCTGCCTCCCCCAGGCTCTCCGGCTCCTCGGGCACCATCACGCTCCGCTGCAAGGACCTGAGGGTGCTGCAGCTGGAGATCCCAGGCATGGAGGAGTGTCTCAACATCGCCAGCTCCATCGAGGTGAGTCCTGGGGCCGGGCAGCAAAGGGTTGGCAGGGGGAAGCAGCCCTGCAGTGTTTGCTCTGGGTCTCTCATTAACTGGGTAAACACTCCGCTCCGGCAGCGCTGGCACCGTGGGGCTGGTGGTGCTGCCCAGCCCTGCCTTGTGCTGGGATGTGGCCAGGAGCAGGGAGCAGCCATGGGGACACGGTGGGGACATTCCCTGCCCATGACCAGCCCCACTTTCACCCCCACTGCAGGCCCTCTCCTCGGTGGACTCCGTGATGATGATGTACCCGTTCTTCTACAGACCCCCGAGCCTGAAGCTCGAGGATGGGTGGCATCTGTTCCCCCTCGAGCTGTACTTCCAACAGATCTCCTCGCAGGTGAGCCAGCAGGCACGCTGTCTGCCCAAAGGAACCATGCCAGAAGGGTTAAAAAGCTCCCCAAAGGGCACGGTGTCTTTCCACACCCAATCAGAGCATCATTCTGTGGGCGCTATAGACAAAGAAGCCACTCCAGCCAAAGCCACTAGCCCAAATAAAGGCAAAGAGAAGGAAGCTGAGGGTGGAATAATTGTGTATGATGACTGTGGAGTAAAACTGCCTGCGAGGGACAGACCTGACCCCCCTGTCCCCACACTGGGGCTCCCACTGACCCCCTTTGTCCCCCCAGACGAGCCAGTGGCGCCTGAGCACCGTGAACTGGGACTTCAGCACGTGCCCCACGTACCCTCCCACGGTCATCGTGCCGGTGGCCGTGGACGACGCCGCCCTGAGAAAGGCTGCCCGGTTCCGGCAGGGCGGCAGATTCCCCGTGCTCAGCTACTTCCACCCCAAGAACGGCACCGTGAGTCCGCCCTGCCCCTCGCCCCCCATTCCCCCAGTGACCCTCTCCCGGCTGGAAGCGCCGTGGGGTGCCCCGGTGTCCCCATGTCCCTACAGGTGATGCTCCGCAGCAGCCAGCCCCTGCCGGGACCCAACCGGCGGCGGTGCCGCGAGGACGAGGCGCTGCTGGGCACCATCCTGGGCGAGGGCGAGAGGGGCTTCATCATCGACACACGCTCGGCCCAGGCGGCCAAGCAGGCTCGGGTGACCGGCGGGGGCACCGAGCCCAAATCCTCCTACCCGCAGTGGCGGAGGCTGCACCGGCCCCTGGAGAGGTGAGGGCTGTGCCGAGCCCTGGTGCTCTCATGGCATGGGTGGGTCATGATGCCTTTTGGGGGCTGCACCTCCATAAGAGCCCCCCCAATGGCTCTGTGCCCGCTGCCAGAGGCCGCCCACTGCAGGAGAGCTTCGTCAGGCTGGTGGACGCCTGCAGTGACCCCTCGCTCAGCATGGACCGCTGGCTGGGCCGGCTGGAGAGCAGCCGCTGGCTCAGCCACGTCAAGGCAGCCCTGAGCACAGCCTGCCTGGCTGCCCAGTGCATGGACAGGTAAGGGGGCCAGCACCCCACAGCCCCCCTTTCCCCGCTGCCCGAGCTCCCAGGGTGGCAGCAGCCCGGGTTCCCCCGACAGGGAGCAGTCCAGCGTGCTGGTGCACGGGGCCGAGGGCACGGACACGACGCTGCTGGTGACGGCGCTGGCCCAGGTGATCCTGGACCCGGCGTGCCGCACGCTCCTGGGGTTCCAGGGGCTGCTGGAGCGGGAGTGGATCGAGGTGAGAGCGGCAGCCCCCAGGGGGTTGGGGGTCCCAGGCTGGCCAGGCACCCTCACCCCCATTTCCACCCCTTGGGGTCCCACAGGCTGGTCATCCCTTCCACCTCCGCTGCACCCACTCTGCCTATTCCCACGCCCGGCTGAAGCAGGAGGCACCCCTGTTCCTCCTCTTCCTCGACTGCGTGTGGCAGCTGAGCCGCCAGTTCCCCTTCTCCCTGGAATTTGGGGAGCATCTCCTCCTCACCCTCTTCGACAACGCCTACGCCTCGGCCTACGGCACCTTCCTCTGCAACAATGAGAAGGAGAGGTGAGAGGGGTGGGGACAGCACTGTCCCCAACTCCAGGGGTCACACAGGTCTGGGTCACAGCCAACCCCACGAGCCCTGGCGGGGACCAAAACACATCCCATGTGTCCCGCAGGAGCCTGTGCAAGGTGAAGGAGAACACACACTCGCTCTGGGCCTGGCTGAGCCAGCCTGAGGAGCAGCAGAAGTTCCTGAACCCGCTCTACTCACACAACACCCTGGTGATCTGGCCCTCCGTGGAGCCCCAGAGCATCCACCTCTGGCAGGGTGAGCAGGATCCTCCCAAACCCCATCCTCCAAACCCCATCCTCAGCTCCAAACCCCATCCTCAGCTCCAAACCCCATCCTCAGCTCCCAGCTGGGCTGCCTGAGGGGAAGCTGCTCTGCCTTTCCCTCCCTGACAGGGCTGAAATAACACCCAGCCCTTCTCTCCTAGGCTTATTCCTCCGTTGGATCCGTCCATCCCAGCACCTGGATGAGGCCTGGGCAGAGATCCAGCGTCTGGTTGAGGAGAACAAGCCCCCTGCCAAGGAGGGCACAGGGAACAGGCTGAGCCAGTGCCCCTCTGACCCCACTGCCAGGACGGGGAACAGATAAAGGGCAGCACGGGCAGTTCGGTCCCACGGGATGCCAGGACAACACTGGAGCTTCCTGTGGGAAGTGCTGTGCTGGACACAGACCCCACAGACAGCTCTGGGAGCAGGAACAGACCCCCTTTCCCAGCCTTTGGGCTGACCAGGCTGAGCTTGTTTCAGTAAAGTCTCTCTCCCAGCCCACACCTGCATTCTGTTCTTCCACAGGGGCAGGAGGAAGCTGTTCCTTCCCTGTGGGATTTCAGCAGCACTTGTGGATGGCTGTGGAGGCAGGACCTCAACCTGCCTGCCTGCCTGGCACAGCAAAACCAGCAGATCACACTAAAACAACACCCTCTCCACAGAAGGCACAAAGGCTGCAGCCTCAGCTTTCCACCAGTCGCTCCAAGCTGGGAATTGTGCCCTTGAACCCAGATTGGAGGAAGGAAAGAGAAACAAACCACCCCTCTGGACAGACAGGGTGAGAAGGGGGGAAGGATGAGAATCTGCAGCACGAGCTCCTAGAGCAGGAAATAACTGTTCCATGAGGAAAGTTGGCTCAGGGTCAGCCCAGCAGACAAACAAAGTGGCCAAGCCAGGCGTGTGCGTGTCAGCTGGAAAACAATTCCTGGCTGCTGCCCTTCCAGCCTCTTCACACTTCAGGGCTGGACCCAAGGATAGGGATCACTCCCTGGGAAAGAGTTAAGCCAGGGTTAAGGGCAGAGGTCCCGGGAGGAGCAGCACTGTCTGTCTGCCCATGGGTGTGGAGCAAGGCACTGGCAACAGAGTTGGGAAAACAAAGTCCTTGGGTTAATTCTGTTCCAGATCAGAAAAAAAAAAGCCACAGAGGTGCTTTTCCTTGTGTTTACAAAAGATTTCTATTTATTTCCTGATGATTTTTTCCCTCCCCTGATGTATAAATATGCCCAGCAGGCAGGAAGCCCCTGGGGCAGGCAGGCAGCCAACCCTGCTCCCTTCACTCTTCTTCCCATAAAGACCATTCCTGCCCTTTGGAGCTGGCTGAGTTTCCACTTCCCCACCTTCACACAGCCCCCACAACACAGCAGAAGAACTTCAGGCCTTACAACAGCCCCGTGACAGAGCCAGTGGACTGGGCAAGGGGTTGGAGGAGGAAAAGGAAGAGGAGAGGAGAGGGAAATCCTCCTTCAGGCTTCAAATTCAAACTCGAAGTACTGAGGGTCGAAGTAGTGGATGCGGACGTAGCCATCCTCACCCCCACTGCTGTAACTGCAGGGACAAAGGGAGAGTCAGGAATGCTGCAGAAGGAAACAGTGGCAAGTCTGGGCTCACAACCCCCTCCTGAAACCAACACAGGAGTCACAAGGCAAAAAAAAAGGCTGAGTGACACAGCCAAGGTGTGGAACAGGGTGTAAGTGACCCCCCAGGCCGGCCTGGGGGAGCTTGCGATGGGAGAATAAGGTGCTGATTCCACTCCCACCATAGGGATCCTGTGTGCCTGGCCATATCCCAACTAAAAAGTGGGATTGGCTGGACTGGGACACGCTGCAAGACCCCCAGAGCCCCTCACCTCTTCCCATCGGGGTGAAACGCGACGCTGTTGATGGGACCGAAGTGACCCTTCACTCTGCCAAACTCTTCTTCAAAAGCCAAGTGGAAGAACCTGGGAGAAGGCAGATTTAAATTGTCACAAGGAGCTGGAAGGGCCACAACCAGGGATTCCTCAAACAAGTTCTGCATGTTCAAGGACTCCCCCAGGAGCAGGATGCTCTGGGAACAGCAGCCCTGGGCTGTCAGGAGTGCTCCAGGTGAGGATCCAGCCCTGCCAGAGGGAAAGGACCAACCTGGCCTCAAATTTGCCAATCCTGGTGGAGGTCGTGGTCACATCCATGGCCTCCTGCCCACCACCAAGCACAACCTGCAAAGGAGAGAAGTGCTGCTTGTATCACAGGCAGCTGAGGAGGGAGCAGAGCTCTGGGGAATCCCAGGATCACCAAGGTTGGAAATCAAATCCAACCTGTCCCCACCTTGTCACCCAGCCCAGAGCACTGAGTGCCATGTCCAGCCATTCCTTGGTCACCTCCAGGGACGGGGACTCCCTCATCCTCTTCCCACTAACCCCACAGATCCCACCAACCCACCAGAGAATCCCCACCTTGCAGCCATCCTTGTTTGAGGACGCAAAGCCAGGCCCAGCAAAACTCCCCAGCCCCATTCCAGAGTCCTGGTTTTTCAGCTGGGCTGGGGGACACCCACACTGGTGACACAACTCTGGGGTCACAGTAAGAGCCTCACACTGAGGGAGCTCATCCTTACGTGGTCAAAGATGGGGGAAAGGGCAGCTGAGTTCACTGGCCGCTCCGTGCGGAACGTCTTCAGGTGCTCCAGGGATGTGCAGTCAAAGAGCTACGAGGCAAAAGGGGGAGAGTTCCTTAATAACTCACACAAATCCAGCTGCTGGCCCTCACCTGGGCAGATGTTACCTCTGCAATCACTCCTGGGGGCTCAAATCCCAGAGATGTTTCCCCAGAATGCCAAAATACCGGCCCTAAGGCAAACCTGTCACCTTCCAGAGCTGGCAAACTGCAAACACGCTCTGGAAGTGCCCAAAGAATTTTGGTTTTGATGTCACACAGAGGCACCTCCCCTTCCTCACTGAACTTTCCCACTAAGCTTTGTCTTTCCACTTACTCAAACCCCTAAGGAGGAAAAAAGCCCCTGTGATAGATCTGAAGAGAGATCCTGCCAGGAAATACCCTGTGATGGCAAAGTCACCTTGGCTGTGTTGTCCTTGGAGGCTGTGATGAACATGGTCATGTCCCTGGAGGTCTGGATGTCGTTGATTTGCTTGGTGTGCTCCTTGATGTTTGACAGCTGCTCCCCTGACTGAAGGGCAAGAGGAAGTTTCAGGGAGCTGGGAGGTGACTTCCCAGCAGAAACAGTTTAGGAGATCATGGAATAGAAGCCTGGAATGGTTTGGGTCGGAAGGGAACTTAAAAAGATCACCCCTGCCGTGAGCTGGCATGTCAGCCTCGCTCAAGGGAGCCACAAATTTTAACTCTCCTTCCACAAAGCTGCTGTTTGGAGCCCAAAATCCCCAAATTCTGATCATGTCCGCCCCCCCCCACCAAGGGGCTGCTGCCCCTCACCTTGGCACTGAACTGGTTGAGCTCTCCACTCTCGTGCCCAGCAATGATGAACTCCCCGAGCGGGCCCCACACAGCGCTGGTGATCTTGGAGTCACTGCAGGGGATCTTCATGTAGGGCTCGTTGTTCTCTGAGGGAGGGGAGGAGGGGACAGGCACACAGTGAGGTGGCACAGCTGTGCCCCCCCTGCACACCCTGCCCAGCCCTGGGGCAGCCCCTCACCGATCTGGGCAGGGTCCCGCAGGTCGAAGAAGCTCACGAAGCACTGGTACCCCATCTGCTTGTCCGTGGAGAACATGATGATGTTGCCCCCAAAGTCGAAGCCACACGTCCTCACAGCAGAGCTGGTCTTCACCAGGGCCAGCTGCTTCCCTGCAGGGGGCACAGGGGGCTGTGGGGCAGTCGTGGGGCAGAGGAGGGGGTGGCAGGGACAGTGGGAGCACCAGGGAATCCCTGACTGGGGAGCCACAGAATCACTTTGTCTTGGAGGGCTTTGCCAGCCTTCATCATCCCTCCCCAACTCCCCCAGAGCCCCTTTAGGCCCTGGAAGGGGCTCCATGGTGCCCTCCCCAGGCTGGGCACCCCCAGCCCTGCCAGCCTGGCTGCCCCCCATGCCTGTGGGTGCCCCGAGAGCCCCAGCAGGGATTTGGGCAGGGTCTCACCCGTCTCACAGTCCCAGAGCCGGCAGCTGTTGTCTGCAGAGCCCGTCAGCACATGTCGTGTGTCCCCTGGGGCACAGTCAGGGAATGCCAACCCCAAAATGCTGCCAAAGCACCCCCTCAACACCCAAAAAGGTGGGATAAAGCAGAAGAATTAAAAGCTGGAAGAGCCGGGAGGAACCGCCTGGAACGAATCACTAAAAAACCACCCCGGGATCCCCCCCGGTCCCCAAGGCTCAAAGGATACAGTCGGCATCCACACACCACACAGCGCCCGTGTGCCCGTTGTAGGTGCCCAGCCTCTCCCCGTTCACCGAATACCACACGTTGACGATCTGCGAGGCGAGAAAGGCGCGGGGTTCATTAATGAACTCCCCCCAAAAATAATTAATTAATTAGGGGTGGAGGGGGGACGGGAAGGAACTCACGGGATCCTTGGCCACGGTGAACAGCAGGTCTCCCTCGCGGTTGTATTTGATCTGCGTGATGGAGCGCTCATGGCCTTGCAGCAGGATGGGCTTCTGTAATTAAGCGATTAATTAATGAAGGGGGGGCGGGGGGGGGAGGCGAGAGGGGCGAGTGCGGCCCCCGGTCCGGGGCTCCTGGGGCTTGGCCGCCCCCCCCGCGCCCCAGAAGCCCCGGACCGGGCGAGTTAAGACGATAAATCGCCGGTGGCGCCCGCAAATCGCGACCGGCGGGGCTATCGCGACTCCCGGTCTCACCATGGCGGCCACGCTGGGGGAGGAGGGTGGTCACTTCCGCGTTGCGAGGAGGCGCGGCGGAAACGCGTCACGGTCGCCGTGGCAACGGCGATGTGCTTCCGGTCGGAGCAGGAAGTGAGAGCGGCGTTGCCATGGCGACCGCGGGTGAGGGGAGGAAGATGGCGGATGGGGAAAGGGGGCAGTGGGAGGGCGGGAATGGGGGTGGGATGGTGGAAATGGGGGTGGGAGGGCGGCCGTGTGCGGGGGTGGGCGGTGGGAGGGAGGGTGGGTAGGGTTTCCGGGGGTAAACAGTGGTAGGATGGTGGGATGGTGGGAGGGGGTGGGTTGGGAGAGACTTAAAAATCATCCACTGCCACCCCCCGCCATGGGCAGGGACACCCCCAATGTCCCAGGGTGCTCCAACCTGGCCTTGGACACTCCCAGGGATGGGGCAGCCACAGCTTCTCTGTGCCAACCTGTGCCAGGGCCTGCCCACCCTCCCAGGGAAGGATTCCTGCCCAATATCCCAGCCAAAGCTCCTCTTTCCCACTGGGAAGCCGTTCCCCTTGTCCCGCCACTCCAGGCCCTTTGTCAATAGGTCCTTGTAGCGCCTTCAGGTCCTGGAAGGCCACAATTGGGTCACCCCAAAGCTTCTCCAGGCTGGACAATCCCATCCATGGAGTGTCCAAACCACCTCTGGGAGTGCTCAGACCATCTCTGGATTGTCCAGCCCATTCCTGGGAGTGTCCAAACTGTCCATGGAGTGTCCAAGCAGTCCCTGGGAGTGCTCAGACCATCCCTGGAGTGTCCAAACCATCCTTGGGAGTCCTCAGACTATCTATGGAGTGTCCAAACTATCCCTGGGAACGCTCAGATCATCCATGGAGTGTCCAAAGCATCCCTGGAGTGCTCAAACCATCCCTGGACTGTCCAAACTGTCCATGGAGTGTCCAAACTATCTCTGGGAATTCTCAAACTAACCCTGGAGTGTCCAAACCATCCCTGGAGTGCTCAGACCATCCATGGAGTGTCTCAGCTGTCCCTGGAGTGTCCAAACCATCCCTGGCAGTGCTCAAATCATCCCTGGAGCGTCCAGGCAGTCCCTGGCAGTGCTCAGACCAGGAGTGGCTGAGGAGCTTTGGGTCAGGGTTTGGCGCACTTGGGGGGCACGAGGTTGACCTTGAGGATCTTGTGGGGCTTTCCCAGCCTTAAATCCTGCCCAGTCCCAGGGCAGGGAGCGCTCCCACTCCCCGGGGCTGCTGCCAGCCTGCCCCGGGGGTGTGGGTGGGCTCAAGGCGGAGCCCCTTCCCGCTGACCGGGCTGTCCCGCAGGGCAGGCGGCGGCGCTGGCGCTGGTGGCCGTGCTGTGGGGCGGGAGCAGCCCCTTCCTGCGGGCGGGAGCGGCGGGACTGGAGGAGGTGACAGCTCGGGGCCACCTGCGACAGGTCCTGGCACAGCTGCGGTTCCTCAGCCACAGGCTCCAGGTGGGATTGGGGCTGGGAGCCTGAGCCCTGCCCCCAGCCCCTGAGCGGTCCAGTGGATCCAGAGATGTATGGAATTGTTCTAGATGTACAGTTGTGTGTGTGAATATATAGACATTCCATGTTCCTGCCTCTGGGATCAGTCCTGCCTGCTCTCTCTGGCCTTGGTACCTTCACTTCAGCTCTTAAGTATTCCATCTATATGTGGATCTTTATTTGTAGATATATAATTTATATGTTACATATGCATTTTTAAATTATATATATTCCCTATTCCTGCCTCTGGGATCATTCCTACCTGCTCACTCTGGCCTTGACACCTTCATTTAAACTGTTAAATATTCCATATCTCTTTTCATATCTGTGGGGTTTCTGTATGGGCAGCTGACAGGTCTGTGCTCTCCCTGCAGTACATGGTGCCCTTTCTGCTCAATCAAGCTGGATCTCTCCTCTTCTACCTCACCTTGGCATCCACAGGTCAGTCCTTGCTGCTTTTTGCTCGTGGCTTTGGTGGGGATTTGGGGAGGGTCAGTGATTTGGTTGGTGACCACCAGGCAGCTGCCTTGGAGTCACCCCAGATTAACCAAGAACCTGCTTTGTCACCTGTGTTAAATGTCCCCTTTCAGACCTGTCCCTGGCAGTCCCACTCTGTAACTCCCTGGCTCTGGTGGTGACTCTGGTGACTGGGAGGATCCTGGGAGAGGATCTTGGTGGGAAAAGTAAGTGCCACAGAACATTTCCTGCCCCTGTTTGCTGTGTAGGGTGTGAAAACAGCCAATTGCCCCCACAAGGCTTTCACTGCTTCAGCAGCAGCTCTTGCTGCAGAACCTGAAAGGGAAGTGAAACAGATTTGTGGGCAGGGCTGGTAAATTTAAACTTAGAACTGGCTGTTCTAAGCTAAAAGAGTTTATAAGCCTAATGAGATATTTAACCATAAAAGAAGCACCAAGTAACAGGCCCACCATGGAAAAGGAGTGGCCCATAAGCCCCCAGATATCAACACCCATCACCCTTCCCTTCCCTGACTGTCCTACACTAACATTGCCCTGCTCAGAAGGGCAGAAAAAGGCAGGAAACATGAAAGTTTAAAACTCCAGCCCCTGGAATAAGAGCTGTAGGAACAGGAGCTGTAGGAACACACTGACTTGTTGTGTAAGCCTGGATCTAACATAGAACATTCCTTAGAAACATCCTGGGACAGTCTGCACATCCAAACCCCCTGAGAACTCACCTGGCCCAGGTTGTGCCTGTGCCCTGTGACACCTGAGCACTGTGTGTCCAGCAGTGAGAAGGTCTGAACTACACAGACATCCAGAGAATGGTTTGGGTTGGAAGGGACCTTCAAGGTCATGTCCCTCCAACCCCTCGTGCCTGTTCTTTGTGAGCAGATTCCCAATATCTCCCTGTTCATTCCCACAGGGGCTGTGGCAGGAATGCTTCTCACCATCCTGGGAGTCTCCCTGTGTGTAGCTGGGTCAGGAACAAGCAGCAGTGGAACAGGACCTGATCAGAGGTAACCCCCCATGGCCAAGGGGGCTCCTGGCTCAGTCACACCTGGGATTGCATTCTGACACACAGATGTCAAAGCCATGGATTGTATTCCCTGAGCATCAGGGTGGAACAAGGCACGTCCTATTTCATGTCTTCAGTTGAGGGATTTTTGGTGGGTGTTTCAAGACAACAAAGATTAAGTTTGTTCAGCACTGAAGGGGTAATGAATGGTTAATAAATCATTCAGTGGGACCTTCTGGGTCTGATTGATTTTTGATTAGAAGGAGGGGGATTTTTTAATTCCTCCTTCTTGTAGCCAAGCAAGTGAAAATGGCTTTTTCTGCTGTGCTCAGCTGTACCACATGACACTGCCCAGCCCCTCACTCAGAGGTTACTACAGGACTTTCCTCTGAGTGCTTCTCATCCATCAAACACCCACAAGTGCAGTGTGTCCCTAAGGAAGGAAGGGTGGGTTTCTTTTCAGTGAAATTATCAGTCCAAAACACCAGATAAATCACAGAAGGGGAAAAAAAAATCATTGTCACCCTTGTAGTTAATCAGAAACACGAAGGAGGGAAATCAGAAAGCCTTGCCCAGAGAGGGTGATACAAGAGCTGTTTATTATTATGACTTTTCCTAAATCAGGCAGATGCTCCTAAGACAGAAATAAAATGTATATGGTTTTGGGAACAGGTTTAATTGCTGCAAACATTGTCCAAGCACTGCAAATCAGAGGGACAGTGATACAGTGAAATCTCTTTATGAGAAATATCTGACATAGAACAAACTGGCAGATGTTTTGTTATAAAAACATGTTTTCTGTTCGGCAATTCTTCCTTCCCAAGGTCAGGTACAAACCAGCTCATTTAGAGCTCAGAACAGCAGCCATTTCCTCTGAGAAAAGGGGGAAAATCTTTATTACTTAGCAACACTGTGCATTTGATTCCCTGCTCACTGATTCCCTGGTTCTGAAGCCTGGATGATGAGGATGAGTGACTTTAGAAGAGTTTGTTAATTCCTGACAGAGCTTGGGCACTCTGGGGTCTTAGAGAAATCAAAGATTCACTTGCAGGTGTTACCTGTTCAAACTGTCCCTCTTCTCCCATCACATTCCCTTTGGGAACTCCTCAGAGCTCTTTGCTGCCAACATCTTCAGGTGTTTGACACCCTCAGAGTCACTGGCACCCCGTTTCCTCACCCCAACCTCCTGGGACGTGTCTGTACTCTGTGCCTGTTGGGGTGAGAAACACACACAGTGATTAATGTAGCACTTCATTACAGAAGGAATCTGAACCCCTGAATTGCAGTCCTGCCATGGCTTTGGTGTGCAACTTTGGGTCTCTACATTAAATTCAAAGGGAGTTCATTCAGTGCCTGAGGATTCTGTGCCACTGCAGAGGAGAGCTGTGGCACTGGAATAAAACCAGCTCTACAGGAACGTGATCCAGGGAGGAATGGCCAAGGGAAAACAGAAGCATTGGAGTCCCCAGTGCAGCAAACACAGCACACCAAGGGTCAGGAACCATCAGCTAAAGCTTCAGCAGAGCTTTCTTTAATTTCAGTTCAAAGGAATTATGTTCCTTTGAAGTTCTGACTAACCCAGAGACACCACCAAGGCAGAGCTGAGTCACCTACCCTGTCACCCAGTAGAGCAATCCTAAATACCCTTAGGAAAAGTTTAAATCATTAACACACCACTAACAACAAGTGTTTTGCTGACCTTGTCACACAGAATTTTGGTTTAAAAAGAACTGTTTTTTCCCTCTTTTTAAAGCAAGGGTTTAAACTTGTTACTAAAATAAGTGTGTTCAGTCATGTGAAGAATCCAGTGGTCATCCCATGGCAGGTTCTGAGCTTCACTTTGGTGTAAGGAATCACAGGAGTTACACTGGAGAAATCTGAGCACAGGAGGGTTTTCCCACACTCCACAGAACCAGGAAGGGGAATAAATACCTTTCTGTGGTGTCTCATTTTGCCTTTTGATTTAAATTCTTCTGGAACAGGAGTAAAGGTAGAAGACACACAGAAAAATCCAGAAAAGCCTCTGCTGTCCTTACTGGAGTGGGAAGCTGTAGCTTTCACATTCCAGAAAGGAATTTAGTGACCCAGATGGCAATTTCTTGCCTTTCTAACCCACAAAGCCCCGCAGTTACACGTGCTTCGAGTGGTTTCTCGAGTTCCCCCTCGTGGTTACTCTCAGCCACTGTAAGAACAAGGTTTCAGCGAGAGGCTGTGGCTGCCCCATCCCTGGAAGTGTCCAAGGCCAGGTTGGACAGGGCTTGGAGCAACGTGAGATAGTGGAAGGTGTCCCTGCCCATGGACTGGACGGGATTTAAGGTCCCTCCCAACCCAAACCAGTCTGTGATTCCACGATTGTAGCATAAACCCCCCTGTGCCACTGAGCACTCACCTTTCCCTGGCTCTTTTTGTGCCTGATTTTTGGGTGGTTCCTGTAACAAAGAACCAAATTCCAGCATCAGGCAGAGGTCAGCTGTGGGAGGACACAATCCCCTCTTTTCCAGAGGAGAGGGACCCAGAGGTTTTTTTCCCATTCCACAGTGGATCACGTCAGGTGATACCACACTGCCCACCACGGGCCTGGGACTGTTCTTCACACCAAAACCCACATTGTTTCTCCCTCAATTCCAACACACGAAGCACAGCTCAAACCCTGACACAGGCAGGTGGAACAGGAGGGCTCCAAAAAGGAAGGCTCCACCATGGAAGGAATTCCTTACACGCCTTGGCCACAGCCCACATACCCCAGTGTCCTGCAACCCGAGTCCTGGGGCACCAGCAGCTCCCAGTAAGGCAGGTGTTTGTACTCCTCCTTTCCCACTGCCACGTAGTGATGGCCATTCTCCAGCTCCTCCCCTCTGGACACTGGGGTCCCATCCAGCCTGCAGAGCCTCAAGGAGGAGACAGCAAAGGGATCAGGGCTCTGGCAATCCCTGAATAACCCCCTCAGCGTGGAAAACAAGGGCAAAGTGGGAAACAGGACAGAGCCAAGGCAGAGGATCCACCATTCTTAGTACTCTGAGGAAGTCAACAGAAATCCCACCCAGTGATCAGTGAGATCCCAGCTCTCTCCTTGGGTGTCAGTAAATTGATGTTTGGGGAGGAATTAGGTTTTGTTTGTTGGATAAAAGGCCCTCCCTCAAGACATAAACTCCTTTTTATGCCACTGTTGTGGGGTTCTTTTACTGTTTGCTTATTGCTTTTTCAAGCAGCAGCAGCCCCTGTCACAAAGCCCCAGGACATTGTGGGTATCCCTGATTTAATGATGGGGAAACCCAAAAAGCAAATGGGTTTGCAAAAGCACATTGTGTGAACTTCCAGTCAGAGCTCCTTGTGTTCTGGATCTATGCAAAGTGCCTGCCCTGGATACCCACTTGCTGACAGCTCCACTGCTCAGCTCCACCTTCTCTGTCAGCGTGGCCAGGAGTGTGTCCCACTGCACTGGGACCCTCTTGGGGAGCAGCAGTGGGAAAGGAGGGCTCAGCAGATCCCCATTCCGGAAAACACTGCAGGAGAAACAGCCCAGAGCACGGGATGAGCCAGTGTTCCCACAGCTGTGGGAGATGGGCAGAACAGGCAGGCACCAGTGCCTGGGCCCATTTACAACAAACCCTTCTGGTGGAGTCTGGGAATTGTCCCTGTGGGGCAACATTCCCGGGATCTCACAGAGAAACTCCCTCTGAAAACATTCCCAGGAACCCTCCAAGGGGGAAATAAGGAGTCACTTACTGTATGGTGCAGGGCAGGTGGGAGAGGTGCTGCTGCTGCTGCACAGAGGTCTTGGACTTCCAGGGCCCTGCAGGGTGGGACTGGAGACAGAGGTCAGTGCACAGGGACAGCCCTGCAGAGCCCCCCAGCCTGTTCCCATTTCCCCATCAGGCTCTGCCCGCCCTGGGATACAGCCTGCCCAGCTTTGCTGCTGCCAGGTGGGGTTTGTTGGCAGCAACAGGGAGGCTGGAGAGGCTCCTCATCCAGGGATTGTGTTCCAGGTGTGCCAGTGAATCCCTGAGCTCAGACCCTTCCCTGCACCGTTGAGGGGGGTGAAGGGACCAACAGCAGCCCCTTGTCCCCCTGATCCCTGGGGCACTTTGCCTGGCCTCACAGCCATAAATCCCATCAGTGCTGCTGTTTCTCACCCTCCCTGCCCATCCTGTGCTCCCACCTGCAGACCCTCACTGCTCCTCGTCCCACGGGGCTCCTTCTTCCCCTGCTTCCAGTAGCTGTGGGAACAAGACAAGGACATTTCCACACCCCACCCAAGCCTTCCTAGAGCTGCCCCCAGCATTCCCTCCACTCACTCCAGCTTTCTGAGCCTCTCTGTCCCTGCTGCCACGTACAGGCCACCATCCTGCAGGTCTCCCAGCGCGGTGATGCCGTGGCCGTGCCGGGGGGTGTAGAGATTCCTCACGGCCAGGGGCATCTGCAGGCCCCGGGTCACCTCGCTCAGAAAGGCCTCGAAGGTGGGGAAGCGCCGTGGGGTCACCACGAACCTCCTCCCGGGGCAGAAACGGTCCCCGTTGCGGTGGATCAGCACGGTCCTGGCCGGGGGGGCTGGAGCTGTGCCCCAGGAGCTCATCCCAGGGGGACACACTGGTCACAGGGGCATGGGGAGTGCAGAGGGGCTCTGACACCCCTCCTGCTGAGCCCAAACCCGTCCTGCTGAGCCCAAACCCCTCCAGCTGGCCCCCCACTGAGCCCAAACCTTCCAAATCAGATCCCCAGAGCCCAAACCCTCCTGACCAACCTCCCACTGAGTCCAAGCCCTTTTGTCCAGCCTAAATCCTTCCAACCAGCTCCCCAGAGTCCAAACCCTCTTGACCAGCTTCCTGAAAAGCCCAAACCAAATCCTTCCAACCGACCTAAACTCTTCCAATCAGCCTCCTGTTGACCCCAAATTCTTCCTGCTGAGTCTAAACCCTTCTGACCAGGCCCTCACTGAGCCCAAACCCTTCCAACAAGCCCCAAATCCAAACCCTTCTGACCAGCCTCCTGCCAACCCCAAATCCCTTCTGCTGACCCCAAATTCTTCCTGCTGACCCCAAACCCTTCCAAGCAGCCCCCCAGATCCCAAGCCTTTCTGACCAGCCACTCTGGGCTCTGCTGTCTCGTCCCTTCCCAGCCCAGTCTGGCGTTCCTGGCCATCTCCATGGATGCAAAGCCAGCAGGGGGAAGTTGTGGGCTGGCCTGGAGGCCACACCAGACATGTGCAGAGCACCACACATGGCTCTTTAATGCCCAGTATAGGAGCTCAGAATTGGAGCCACCAGGCTCCCATCAGGATTTATGGATCAGGATCCTCCCAGCAGCAGCTCATGTCCCAATCCAGGTGTTGTCACCCCCTTGTCATCACTTGTGACCTGCAGAAGTGCAAAGGCTCCTGTCCTGGATGAACACTTTGTCCCAGACAGATTGACTGGGTCGAAACAGACTGAGGACCCACCTGGCTGTGCCCAGGAGAAGGCAGGAAGCCAGGCAGGAACAGATTCAAAGCGGAGCATTAGGAAAGCTTTTTATTCACAAACAAGTGGGGATCATTGTGGAACAGAAGGATCCATGTGCCCCACAGGGCAACAGAGGCTGTTCAGGCAGCAGGAATGCAGAGGGGGATCACAGTGGGGAACCACAGCACCACGTGGGAAGTCCCTTTCCAAGGCACCTGGAGTGTCCCTGAGCTACAGGAGCAGCCAGAGCACCCCCTGAGGGCCTGGCCCAGGGTCGGGTGTGACATGCCAGCACTCCTCATCCACAGAGCACTGCCAGGAAACTGCTCCTGACTCAGCACTTCCCTCAGTGTCTCCCAAAACCCAGCACAGGCACTTGGAGATCCTGGATGTGCAGGGTGTGCAGAGCCATCCCAAACACACGGCTCAGATTCCCACCCGGGTCACACACAGCTTAGTGAGGAAGAGTTTCCTGCAGGTCCCAGCACATCCCAGCACCTGCTGCCTTCAGGCATTTCAGTCCAAAAGCACCTTCTGGAAGTGAAAATCTGCCCAGTCTCCTTTGTCCTCCAGCTCAGCCAACAGAAATGGGGTTCTTGTGGAAGGATCCTCGCTGGGAATTCCTCCAGCACACACCAAAACCTCCCTGGCTTCACAATGCTTAATCCTGCTCTGACCAAATATTCACATTTAAAAGAAATAAGAGGCTTTCTTGCCACGTTCTTCTGAAGTTAAAAACATCAACCCCTGGAGCTGAAGCTCCCCTCAGCTGCTGCTGTCCATGAGGTCACCCACAGTGCTGCAGCTCCACGGCTTCTCCACACCAATCCAAGTCCTTGGGAATGCCTTCCAAGGGGTCAGGAACGCCCAGCTTCCGTTTCAGCAGCAAGAACTGCGAGAGAAAGGGAACCAAGCACTGAGGGTTAAATCCCAGAGACCCACAGGCAGGAAGGCACCAGCCTTGCAGATCCAACAGCAAAATCCCTGTCCCCACCCAGCCCAATCCCTGGAAAATGGAATTGTCCCCAGCCAGCCCCCCTTTTGGAGGGGAAAAGCGTTTGGGAAGAGGCAGGGTCAGGCCTCACGTTTTTCCTGCTGGCAATGGCCTGTTGCAGCCACATGAGCTCCATGAGCAGGTGGTTCCTGTAGGACTGGAGCCCCGAGCGGGTCCGGGGAAGGTCCCCCAGGGGGATTTCTGCAGAGAAACCAAACAGAGGCCCAGGTTGTGTGAGCCCTTCCAGCCTCTCCAGGGTATTCTCCAGGCTGTGGTGCCCCCCGTGGGCCCTCCCTGTGCCCCCTTACCCGGGTGGGCTCCAAGGGTCTCTGTGCTGGAGTCAGGGTCGTCCCACACCGAGGACACGCTGCTGTCACTGTCCCACTCCTCGCTCCTGCACCCCCTTCCTGTGCCTTGGTCACCCTCAGCCCCCACATCTGGGGGGCTCAGGGTGTTGTCCTGGCCTGGGGGGGTCGGGGCTGTCCTGCCCTGCAGGGGGGTCCCCTCAGTGCAGCCCTCAGGCTGCTCTGCCTCAGGGGGATCCGGCTCCTCCGGAGGGTTTGGGGGGCTGGTCCTGTCACTCCCTGCAGCCTCCTGGGCATCCAAAGCCTTCCCTGGCGTGGGCTGCCCGAGGGGAAACGTGTGAGGGATGGCAATGGGAGGGAAGGGATAACACAGTGGGGGGAAAAGAAAATAGGAAGAGAATATTAAAAAATGTAAGGGGAATAAATGTAAGGAAAATAAATGAACAAAAATGTGAAGAAATATAAAGGTGTAAAGGAAATATGAAAGAAAATATAAAAATTTATAAAGGGCAACATGTAAAAGAAAACACACAGATGTGAACTGTGGCCCTGCTGTGAGCAGAGCTCCGGCCCTGGCACGATGTGCTCTGCTCTGCTTTGAGCCACCCCAGCCTTCCTAAAGGGGCCGGGGAGGAGCCAGGACAAGCCCCAGAGGACTCACCTGTGCAGGTCGGGCAGTGAATGGAGGCTGAGGAACCCTCAGTGGGGCCCCAGGGCTGAGTCAGGGCAGGGTTATGGAATTACCACTTTTGGTTATAAATGCAATCACTTTTAATGGCACATTTACAGACTCCCGTGACACAGAGCAGCAGCTCCCCCCTCCCCGGGGGCAGCGGGGCCGCACCTGAGCGGGCTCGGGGCTGAAGAGGGGCCGCGGCAGGAGCCGGCCCGTCCAGCGCAGCTGCCGCAGGTCCCCGTCGATCTCCAGCACGGCGGCCTCGAAGTCCTGGCGGGCTCTCTGCAGCCGCCTCCGCAGCAGGAACCCCCTGGCACAGGCCTGCGGGCACCGCTGGAGGCACCGCTGGAGGCACTGCTGGAGCCCCCGCAGCGACCGAGCGGGGCCGGGGCACGGCCGGGCAGGTGTGACCCCCCCCGGGACCCCCATCCAGATGTGACACCCCAGGGGACCGCCGTCCAGATGTGGAAATCCCGGACCCCCATCCAGATGTGGAATCCCCCCGGACCTCATCCAGATGTGACACCTCCGGGGACCGCCGTCCAGATGTGACCCCTCCCGGGACCCTCATCCAGATGTGACCCCTCCCGGGACCCCCATCCGGGTGTGACACACCTCCCCCTGACACCATCCAGATGTGACCCCCAGGACCCTCATCCAGATGTGACCCCTCCAGGGGCCCCCATCCAGATGTGACACCCCCGGGACCCTCATCTAGATGTGGAACCCTACCCCGGGATCCCCAACCAGATGTGGAACCCCAGGACCCTCCTCCAGATGTG
>JAWWEE010000058.1:4352130-4390240 GCA_035221455.1 Xenops minutus
CCCCCCCCTCACCCCGTGACGTCACGCGCGCACCCCCGTGACGTCAGCGCCGGCGGTCTGACGCAGGCGCCGCGCGGCTCCTGGGGGGGCGGTGTGCGCGCGGGTGCATGGGTGCCGGCTCTCCCGGTGTTCCCGGTATCCCCCCGGTATTCCCGGTGTTCCCGGTGTTCTCCCGGTGCCGGCGCTGAGGGAGCGGATCGGCCCCGGGGCCTCCAACGGCCGCGCCTGCGCCCGCCCGCGCCCGCAGCCAATCAGCGCGCGCCGCGCGGGGCACGCCGGGAAGGCACGGCGGGAGGGCGGAACCAACTACAGCTCCCGGCGTGCCCCGCGAATGGCGGCCACGATGGGGACGGCAGCTTCCGGCATGCCACACCAATGGCGGCCACGATGGGGACTGCAGCTCCCGGCATGCCCCGCGCGGGGGGGGGGGGCCGCGGAGAAATGGGAGGAAAAGGGAGGGGAAAAGGGGTAAAAAAAGGGGGGGAAGGTGGAGAAATAGAAGGGGGCAATTAAGGGGGGGGGAAATAAAAGGGGGGGAATAAAAGGGGGGAATAAAAGGGAGGGGAATAAAAGGGAGGGGTGAATACAGGTGGAAGGGAGGGGAAAAGGGGGAAAGGGGAGGGGAAAAAGGGGGAAAGGGGAGGGGAAAAAGGAAGGAGGAGGAAAAAGGGCATACAGATGTTGGCATGCCCAGGAATGGCGGCCCTGGGGACTGCAGGTCCCGGCGTGCCCCGAGCTGGGGGGGGCGGTAGAGTAAGAGAAAGAGGAACAGAAAGAGAAAAGGACAAGCAAGGAGGGAATTTCCAGCCTCCAGCGCCCGGCACAGCCCTGGTGGGCAGAGGAGGAGGAGGAGGAAGGCAGGGAAGTGTAGCCCTACAGCTCCCAGGGACTCCAACTCCCGGCACACCCCCCGAGGGACGCTCAGCCCCCCAAAACCACAAAAACTCGGCGTGTTCTCCTCTGGTTTTAATGAAATCGTGGCAAAGTCACTCGCGGGGGGCTCGGGGCAGCAGGACCCCCGAGCCCAAGGGTTTCCAGGGTGCTCCTGCCTCACAGTGCTCCTCTAGGGCAAGCACAGCAATTCCAGATAGAGTTTACTCTGTAGCCCAATTAGACAAATATCTACCTATATATAATATAAAAAATACAGATATTTGCCTCTTTTTTTTTTATCTCTTTTTGAAGTAAAATGTACATTATCCAAACTGTGAGCAGGAGGGAAACCTGGAAACCTGGTGCTGCTGGAGTTCCCACCACCACTGTCACCACCAAGTCTTCCTCCAACCCATGGAACCACCCCGAGGCAGGAAAAAAACCCCACCCCAGAACTCAGACCATGTTCTCGTGGAAAACAAAGTATTTCAAGTAAAGATGAAGGTGGGTTTCAGCATTTCAGAGCTCTGGTGTCAGTCAGTACAATGCAAACCAAACCTGTGCAACGGCAGCTGTGCTTCCTGCTCCGAAAAAAATCCACCCCAGTTTCCCATCTTTGGGCTCTTGTTGCTTTTTAATCCTTGGAAATACCACTAGCAGTTCTTAAAAAAAAAAAAAAAAAAAGAAAAAACCAAACAAAATAAAATCTAGACAAAAGGGAAGCAGCAGAAGAAGGAAAAAAAATCCTCCCAAGAGTGGGAGAACTTCCTGTTTTTCTGTCCATTTTCCAGGGAACTCGGCCTGGGTTCACCAGGACTGTCCACTGAAGGAGGAAGGCCCAGGGTTAAACTTTGCTCTTGGCCAATTAAGAGTCTTTAATAGAGTAATATGTGCAAAAAGAAAAAAAAAAAAGAAAAATTAAATAGATCAACCCACGTTTTCCAGAATTATTGTGGCCAGAAAACTCCCTCTGATCCGTGTCCTCACCCAACCCAACGCCGGAGCCTCCCGGGAGCACCCGAGGTAAGAACTGCATTTGGGAGGGACCACCACAAAGAACAAGCCACCAGGAGGTGCCACCTGTCACCTCCATGTCCCTCCTGCATTAAAGACACGTGTGCAGCAGCCAAAAGAAACAAGGATAAGAAAAATCCCCTTCTTTCCGCAAGGGCCGAGCGCTGTTTGTATTTTGTTTGAAGGAAGAAGAGTTTCCTAACTCAGGGTGTTGTTCAGCCTTCCCAGCAAGGACCAGCAGCTGCTCCCAGGTGCTTTTCCAGAAAGTTTGTGGTGTATTTTATTCTCCCCAGGGCACATTATAGCTGGAAACCATCCATGGGGGCTTCGGATTGCTGGAAGATGTATTGCTGCTGGTTCTCATCCACCTGGGGAGCCACGGAGGAGTCGTCCTCCACTCCAAAGTAGTGCTCAATCAGGTCAAAGGCTTTCTGGTAGATCTCCTGGTTTTCGTGGCTCTGCAGGAATTCTATCTTATCCAAACCTTGGAGGGAAAAGAAATTGGAATGTGATGAAACAAAGAAATCTTGGTATTTTATCCTGAGATTTATTCCCACTCCCACCCTCGCCCCTTTTCCCTGCAAGAGCTTTGGGTGAGGTTTGCATTTTTTGGGGCAGCTCTGACACCTAAACCCAGCTTATTCCAGAGCTGCTTGTGGATCCCATCCCTGTCAGGCAGCATCAATGTCTTTCCACTGGCAGGTTTAGCTCATACAGATGTGGAGACCAAACCACATCCCAGTGAAGTGAAAACAACTGGCTGTGAGGAATTTGGGAGCTGCAGGGGGCAGGGAGGGGCAGGAGCAGGGCCTGCAGCCTCCAGCTTTAGCTGCCCTAATTAAATCCACTGCTGCACATCCAAGCACAATATACCCTCAAGAATTCCAGGAATTGTTCTTACAGGGAGAATCAGGACACGCAGAGGAACAGCCTGAGAGGGCAAAGCAGACACTGCCAGGACACAGGGAGTTCCAGACCAAAATAGGAACTTGCTCCTCAAAGCACTAAGAGAAGGACAACCCCCCCCTCAACTTAAGGTGTCCAGGGAAAAGCAAAGTCTCCCTGGATTTCCAGTGCTCAACTGGGTAGTTTGAGCAGGTTTAGGCCCAGAATTGCCACTTTTAACTAGAAATGAGCTGAGTAAACACTCCCAGCTGGTGCAAGCCACAACTATCAGCTTGGCCTCCAGGTCTTGGAAGCCTGGATCAGAATTCTGACAGTTTTTACTTCCAAGAATTTTCTCCTCACCCAATCAACAAGTCTGAAAAGACTCTGGAACAAATACTGGCTAATTTGGAATATACTAAACCCCTGAACACAGCAGAAAAGCAACCCCTTCAATGCCTCCTGCAGTGCCCAAAAGCCCGACCTACCATAGGCCTCCTCGATGAGGCTGCAGTAGGGGTTGATCCCTGTCCCACTCTGGTTGGCTTCCTGCTCTCCCAGCCTCAGGATGTTCTCCAGCCCGTTCAAGGCCACCAGAACAATCTTGGAGTCCATGACAGTCAGTAGGTCACACAGAGGCTTGATACAACCCAAATTTACCAGGTACCTGGAGAGAGAGCACCAGCAACCACACTTGGTGTTCAGGGGCTGGAAGCAGCACCTCTGCTCCGTTTGGAGGAGCAAAGGAAACGAGTCAAACTAAAACACATGAATTTACCTTAAAACATACATTTACTGCTCTGCAAGGTTAATTTGTACACACTTATTTTGTAGTTGTATACACCAACCCCTCTTTTCAGCAAGCTCCTTTCTTTAAGGAAAAAAAAAGCTATTTTGAAAATCCAGGTGCTGCTACAATTAAGCCCACATTAGAATTATATCTGTCATCAAGTTTGGACATTCAGCTTTCCCTAAAACTATCCAAAGGGGGATGGAGAAAGCAGAGTAAATGACCCAGCCCCAGCTCTGCCTGTCTCAGGTGCTCTCCAGAGGTTCCCCAAACTCCTGCCTTGCCTCACAGTTCCCATGGAGGCAAAGCCCCCAGGAATTCAGGCAGGAGGAGCCCCAGGGAATACCTGATCTGCTCAGGGGTCCCTCCTGAGGTGGCGTTGGTGATGGCCCAGGCTGCCTCTTTCCTCGTGCGGAATTCTGCCTTCTGCAGGATTTCTATCAGCACCGGGAAAATGTTGGCATCTATGACTGCCTGGGGAGAGAGGGCAGGGACAGGGGGTGGCATTGGCAACAGCATTCCTAAAAGGCTTCCAGGCACCTGAAAGAAACCTCCACCTCTGCTTCCCGACACCACAGAACTTCCCAAGCCCCAGAGATTCCTCTGGTTTATTCCTCAGCTAAATCCTACGAACACAAGATATTCCATAAGCAGCACGACAGACAATCCCTGGTATTCCATCAATACTGTGGGAATGCTTTCAGCACTGATCTGCCTTCCCATGTAGGGAGGAAAAGGATAATTAAAACTCATCAAGCTCCAGCTCTTCAAAGGGAGTGAGAATGGAGAAATAAGGGGCTGTATCTCCTCTTCTTCCAGTGATCCAAGGGTGTGGGAATCATTTCAGGTTGGTCTGGGTGGTGCCATTACCAAGCTCTTTTTCAGCTTGTTTGGCAGATGGTTGGGAGCAGCAAATTTGCAAATTACTGCAGAATAAAGTGAACAAATCCAGCCTCTAAACGTCAGATAAGGAGAAAGCTGCAAATCCTTAATGCTGAGCTTGGAATCTGGGAGAAGGAAGTACCTGTATCTGTGCTCTGTTTCCAGCTGTGATGTTGGATATAGTCCAGCACGCTTCTTTCCTGATGGATTCCTTGGGACTGCTTAATAAATGCAGGAGACAAGGCAGGGCTGAGCAGTTGAGAATGACCTTTGGAGAGAGGAAGCAGAAGTGAGATCACCAGTGCCAGGTCTGGAGCTGATGGACACAGCATTCCCTGCAGGAAAGGCCTCTCCTCTCACCTGGGTCTGGATGTCATCCCCTGTCACGATGTTGCCAACTGCTCGCAGAGCTGGGGAGGCCACTTTGTAGTCATTGTGCCTGCAGGGAAATGGGGCAAGGACACAAACAAATCCATCAGGTCACTGGGATATCCAGAATATTCTCTCCCCATTTATCTCCTCTGCATTTTTTCCTTAGAAGCACAGAGTAAGTTGACCTTATTGCCACAGAAAACAAAACTGCAATACAGTTTGATCCTTCGTATCCCAACTCAATCCTCTTTTTCACATGGATATCCATTTTCCATATTAATAATGGGAGAAACAAAGCCAAGCTGACTTTTGCTACCCACTGGTGATTTGCCTCATAACTAGGCTTCCATAAGCACATGTGAAGTTTGGGAGCACACACCAACATGCTGCAATCCTCTCTCCCTTCACAGAAGTGTCAGTCTGACCTTTCCATAGTAAGTTCTTCCTCGCTCTCTGTGTAGTTGGCCCACGCTCATATGCTCCCATTTCAGAAATTTATAGTGATGAGGTTTCTTTTATCAGTGAATTTGCAGTTTTGGGGACTGACATTGAGACCAACACAGGTGTCTTTTCACCAGTGTTAAGTATAACTAGAAAACACTCAGCTCAGGAAGACAAACGAGCAAACTACAGCTCTGAACTCTGGGGAATCTCTGTTCCTTCCCCACTCCAGGTTTCCTCCTCTCTCTCTGCAGGTTCCTTTTCCCATTTTTGGTAAAACTTGGTGGCTCCTGATGTCACTGTTCAGTAGAAGATGTCCTAGAATATTAGTTTTATCCTAACCCAGCTCCTTTTAATTGAAATACAAGTTTATGAATTTGTTTTCCTGCAGATTAGACCAGTAGCAGGATCTGGAAGGGCTTGGGGATGAAAACTCAGTGCAGCTGCACAACCACAGTCCCTAATGGCAGAATTCCCTCTGCAAATGGAAGTGGCTCATGGAAAAGGGAGTCAGTCAGTGAGAGCCACTTCTCCAACAAGCTCTCTCCAGCTTGCCAGGCACTCACATTAACAGCTCCACCAGGCGCCGGCACACTCCTGAGTCCACCACTGCCTGGATTTTCTCATTGGGACCATCAGACAGGTAGGAGAGGGCCCAGCAGGCGTCTGCCAGCAGGTCAGAGTCGCTGTTGAACAGCAGCCGGGACAGCACGGGCAGGCAGGGAGACACCTGCAACAAGAGCCAGCAGCTGGGTTAGTCCCCCTGTGCAGGGCCACCACGGGGCTGTGCTGCCTGCTGAGACAAGGCCTGCACAGCCACAGGTTCCTCAGTGGCCACAGGTTCCTTCTCCCGAGTCAGCAGCTTCCCACTGGTTCACACACAACCTAATCACAGTGTTCAAAGCCACGCTAACATTGCTATACTCAAATTATATCCCTTCCTCCCAGACCCAATCCAGACTCCTGAGACAAGTGGTGCTGTGAAGGTCACCCTTTGGAAGCTCCTTACATTCCTATGGAAGAGAGAGCTCTGCTCCATTTCTCTGCTTGATAATTCAAAGAAGCAACCATCAAGTTACACCCCTGAGTACTTCAATCATTTATAAGTGGGTTTATATTTACACTCAGCTCAGATTTCACCCCTCACCACAGGCTTCCCAGCTTTGACACGTGAGCTTTCACTTAAAAAAGTGATTTAAAACATTTTGGTTCCACCAAAGAAGGATGAGACACCTGAAAGACCAGCAGGACCTTTTGTTAGGCTCCTAGGAAAGGAGAAGCTGCCACAGCTCCCATGTGGCTGCAGGACTCCTGGTTTGTAGCTTTTGAGGTCTCAGAATAGTTTTTAGTGACCCTTTGAGTGAAGTCTCAAAATCCCACAGTTCCTAAGAAAAGGGTTTAGATAGAGAAAGCTTACAGAGAAGGTTTTGGCCTCTGTCTTACTTGAGGGGTCCAGCTGATGGCAGAAAATTAAACAGGCCCTCAAACATTTGAGTAGCAGAGAAACCTCAGCAGGAAGAACCTTCACCCTGTTCCCTCCTGGAGTGACTTACAGGAGTCCAACAACCCAAAATAACTCAGACAAACACCTTCACTGGGTGTCTCCCCACCACCTGTTCTACCAATAGGGCATTTCTTCTCACCTTATCAAATTCAGGTGGTGGGCTCTTTCCTCTGCACAGGTTTGACAAAGCCCAGACAGCATTTCTTGTCATTGTCAATCTGGTGGATGTCGTAAGGAGCCTAAAGAGAGAATTACCAAGAATTATAACCCTCATGTGGAAGTAAAGGGAATTAAAAGAATTAAAACTACTAGGATTTTAAGGAAATCCAAGCACTATTTCACTGGCTGTAGGTTAAGCCACGCTGCTTGTCCTCAAGCAAAAGGAGAAGTGACTTGAGACTACTCGTTAGGATAAACAGCTGTAATTCCTAACAGTGCCAAGGGACAGGGGGCAGGAAGGCAATTTCCACTCTAGAAAGGTTGCAAAAGGAAGGGCACATCAGTCAAGTGCAGCTCCAAGTTCCAGTTCAGCCCAGACACTCCCAGTTCCCTCCACAGAATGAGTGACGTGAACTGCTCGGTGTCTGAGCTCTGAGGAGGATGGTGAGTCCTGTGGGATGAGGAGTCAGGCAGCCACCCCTGGGACAGGAAAACCAGCTCACTGGGACACAGCCTCAGTTCTCCAGGGATGGGATGAAGATTAATTCCTTCCAGAGCTATGAGAGCCTGACAGATGGATCTGACTGTGATGGGTATGCTGCCCCCACTCCAAGCCCCTGGAATCCATATCCCAAGCAGAGAGCAGGACCTGAGGGACACCCTGTGACTCCAGAAGGACCAGACACTGCAGCAGCACCCACTTTACACACAGAGCAGTGTGCAGGGCTGTAAGAAGGCGTGTTATGCAGCGAGTCCCACTGTCTATCAGATCCTTGTCTGCACTGAGAGTTAATCTGGTGCCAGTGGTTTGATTCCCAGTGATCACCACCAGGGAATCTACTGGCCCAGCTCCAGCATTGCTGCTGTGGTACAATGGGACTCCAGGAACTGCACTGGCAAGTGTTCATGGCTACTCACATTAATAAGGGAGGAAGAATAGCGCAGTTAAGGACATAATCTCTACACACAGAGCTGTCTCCAGCAATGTTCCCCAATGCCCAGACAGCCTGAAAGGAAACAGCAACAGTTTTAGCATTCACAGTTCCTAATAGAGGAAGAACAAGGCAGTGTGCTAAGAAAGAATTTCCCCCTAATTCCAGGCAAACAACACTTCCATCTGTGGTCTGGAGCCACTTGTGAGACACTGGTCACTCATGTTAAACACTGCAGTCTATGGTGTGCAACCCACTGTGGTTCTCCCCCAGCCCCAAAGTAAGGAGGGAATCCTTACCTGTTCCTGAACATCCTCAAAGTCCGAGTTCAACAGCTCTATAAATATGGGAACTGCCCCAGCCTCAATGACTATTTTTGTTTGTTGGGAAGTCCCTGATGCAATATTCGTCAGCGCCCACGCAGCTTCAAACTGCAACAAGCAAATGACAGACAAAAGCATAAATCAAACAGGCTTGATTGAGCAAAATCTTTACATTTTGGCTACAATTCTTCTAACTTCTACTAAAGAGGTTGTGAGGGAAAGAAGCATATCACAAGAGAACACCTAAAGAATCAAAAGGGTTTATTTTCTTGAGCAATAAAAGAGCCACATCATCTGAAAACCCTCTCAGAGGCTGCAGCTGCTCAAAGGATGAGCAAGTGAAGATGTCACCACCAGTCACATCATTTCACCTCTACAACCACTTCCCAGCAAGAGAGATGAAGACACACTGAGCACAAACACACAAAGCAGAAAGTTTTCACATCTACATTTCATCTGACACCCCAAAGACATCTTGAATTCAAGAGGAGCTGAACAGCAATTCCCTGGTTTTGCCTCTCTCTGGTTTAAATACAGATTTCCACGCAGTTCTTCTGGAAATTAAGCCCCTATGGCACATGGCCTGGGGCCAGAGGGCAGGAAGAAAGATCAAAGCAATCATCAACTCGGATCAAATTCCATGTATGGAAGTATCTTTAACCCCTCCAAAGTAACCAGACTTATTACCAAGCTGGAAGGAATCTCAAGAAGCCACCCTGTCCATCCCTCTGCCCCAGGCAGGACCAGCCCTGCCTAACCCATTTCTAACAGTCTCTTGGCCTCTGCTTAAATGCCTCCAATAGTGGAGGTTTTTCCTCACACAATTCCTCCCTGCACGTTTATCCCATGGCTCCAACAGCTCCCACCAATGTCAGATACAGGAAGACCAAACTCCCTTCTGCTGCAGCTGAATTGGGTTATTTTTGCCAGCATTCTCTCAAGAATTTAATTTAGGGTGATTTATAATTTCCTTTTTTTGCCTAAGCATTACAGGCTACCTTTGTCTTCTCCTCTAGATCACATAACCTGCATTTTTTGGGTTCAAAACATCACTTTCCCCTGACAGCATCTGTGAGCTCACATTGCTAAGCAAAGGTTAAACAGCTACAGGCCATGAAGAACTCATAACACAATACCTGTAGTGTGCAATTTTCACTTCTTTTCAGGAATTCAACAAATCTCTCCACCACTCCCTGAGTGTTTATCACTTCATCTATTGGAGGATTCGGCTCTGGAAAGAGCAAGGCAGTGTCAAAACAGTGTATAGGCCTCATGCAGGGGAGTAACAAGCATGAAGGGTTAATTTAATTATCTTAAGTTGGACTGAATTTAGGACAGATCTGCAGAATCACTTTCTGTACAATTCATACAACTGTCAATCATTAGCAATAAATTATCACATGCCTAGTTTATAGATTTCTTGCCCCAAAGAAAGCTTCTGTACAGCAACACGTGCACAAACTCTTGCAAAAGACAGGCTGTGTCAGATCCCGTGGCAGGGATGAGTTATTTTTACCTTTGGAGAGTAATTTCCTGAATTTCTGAGTGGTTGCCAGCTGTAGGTCAGGGTCATCTGAGAAAAGCATCTCTACCATTTCTCCTGTGATCAATCCCTCCTGAAAAGATGCAGAGACAGAAAAATGGTCCAATTTCAGACTAAGATATTTAAGGCATCACACACGACATCCTGCCACGATTTGTGCTTAGCTAGTGAGCCAAAGATTCCAAATTTGAGATCCCAGCACACTATTTACTTCCTGATAGACTTTTCCAGTTCACTGCAGTAACACTTGCAATGCTGTTGGGAAGAATGGGTTAAAAGTGGAAAACTCTGGAGGAGGATTTTGAATGTGCTGCAGTGACCTTGCAGCTGGGAACAACCCTTGATAATCCAGTGTGAAGAGCAGGGTGGTGATTCCCTGGCACACACTGAGCTTTACAAGGCTCATGGTTCCACTGGTGTCCCACTGGGAATAAATCTACTTTTTGCATTCTAGCCAAGGGTTTGTGGCTGTTCCAGCTGCACAACTTACACTGATGTTCTCACAAGTGACAAAACAAAACTGTTGACATTTGTCAGGTACATGCAATCACAGAATCCCACAGTGGTTTGGGTTGGAAGGGACCTCAAAGATCATCTTGTTCTAGATGTCACCTTCCACTAGCCCAGGTTGCTCCAGCCTGGCCTCGGACACTCCCAGGGATGGGGCAGCCACAGCTTCTCTGGGCAAACCTTTGCCAGGGCCTGCCCACCCCCAAAGCATTAAATGTGAAGGCACAGCTGGAACAAAGAAAGGCACCTTACCCCACATGTTGTGGAACTAACGTAGGAATCCACAAGGAGACTATCAAACATGGAGTCATCCTCATTGATCAACTCCACATTCCTCCTTTTAAAGAGCTGGGGGGGAACAAAGCACATGAATTGTTATTAGAAAGCAATGATGAACAGGCTCCACAACTAGACATTCTTGTTCCTCAACCAAGATCGCTTCAGCTAAGACTGAAGGTAACCTGAATAAAAAGTCTCATTAATAACAACTCTCAGGACTAGTCTGGCACACAAATCCCAACAGTAAAACATGCTAAGTCTTGCCCTCAGATATGCAAATGCCCAAGTCACTCAGACACTGCTACAGGCAGTGCAGAATTTGATCTACCAAGTAAGGTAAACCGGGCAAAAGGCAGCTTATAGGTGATGCTCCAACAGAGGAAACATTTAGTCCCACACACATCACCTTGTGCTTTCATAGACCTTCAAGCCAAAAAAAAATACATCTCAGAGTTAAGAAATACTTTCACTTGCTCTTCCTGTTTCTTGAGGAAATAATCCCATTAATTAATTTAAAAAACTCCCAAAACACACCACCAAAAAACACCACCACCTTTAACAACAAGGATCTGTGAACTAAAAACCTCCAGTCCCCCAAGGAGAAAGTGCTCGGAAAGCTCTTGATGTGAGCTGGGTACAAAGAAAAAGAGAAAAGCAAGATCTCAGTTAGAACAGGAAAAATAAGAGGACTGCCAACAAACCTTAATGCACAGATCCTTGAAGATTCCAGTTAGGCAGCAGCACAATCTTGGTTGTGTTAAGGCTGTACACAACCTACTCAAGATGACAGTTACCTGTTGCTCTCGTTTCTGTTTGCGCAGTTGAATTCCTTCCTCTTCTCTTCTCCGTCGCATTTCCTCGGGATTTAGGGCTTTGTTCTTGTAACTCTTCATTCGATAGTTTTCTGTGCAGAGAATACAAAGAGGATTCTGCCTCAGAGCTCCTGCCACACTCTGCTCCTCTAGCCACGTGTCCTTCCTGAGGAGGAACTCAGCATGCAGGAAGCAGGGAATACCCAGATTAAACAGATTTATTTACTCAAAGTGCAGAACTAAACTCAACTTCTCCTGAAAACCAAAGTCACTTCGCCGGTATCATCATGGCATAAACACCACCTAGATGTTTTTCCCCAGGCAGAGGTTCATTGCAAGGCAAAAACCCAGCAGACCCAAGGCCTTGATTTTATAATAACAATAACCCCTGCAAGAGCAGAGCTGTCCAGGAGGTACAGCCCACATGTGTCCCACCAGGTACTGCTTCAATACCTGACCTACTTTTTCTGCTGGTTCACAGCTGACTAATGCAGCAGTTCCAACCTGATTCCCTGTGTTTGCCTCCAAGTCAGGGAAGTGACACTCCACTATCTGGCACAGCTAAGGGCAGCCAGGGCCAAGCATGAAAGGATGGCAATTCCTCCCTGCATCCAGCTGCAATCCACTGCTCTGAGCACGTCAAGCCCTTCTGAATCTCTCCAAACTCTCCTGTTTCTCTTACAGATTATTTGCACATCTGTGCCTTTCTCAGGGCAGGAAGGAATCAGAGTCACAACTAACCCTGAACAAAGTTACTCCTCCAGAATTCCCGTGGACACCGATACCTTTGTTTTCTCCCAACAGCCAAGGGAAGTGTTTTGTGAAAGTCTGCAGTGTTATCTCCTTATCCCCCACTTTCAAGCCTGAGGCACCCTCAGCCCCATGGCTTACAGAAAGCTTCTGACTTATCAACTGCCTCCAGCCACTCTGGAGCCCTTCCAAGATCAAGTGGAGAAGCTTCAGACCTGAAAACCCACAGCCAAGCCAAGAGAAGACATACACAACACACAAATGTCCAACGTTTCATCACCGGGGAACGAGAAAACAACTGGGAAAATGAAAAATTTAACAAAAGACTTCCAGGTCTAGGATTTCCCAAGAACAGCTAAAATGACACCAAACAAGATGCAAATCTAGAGGCTTTAGGGGTTTATATCTGTACAGTAGCAAGTTGTCATCTACATATAGATTTTAATTCAAAAGATGTATTTAAGTACCTGTTAAATGTTCTAGGCTGTGTATTTATATTGTCACCCCAGTGCTGATGGCTCAAGCAGCCACACAGGACAGCAAGAGTTGAAAGCTTAATTCTGAAAACTACTTAAGAATCTTAATCCTCCTTTTGGAAAGCAAAGTCTCCAATTAAAAGGTGGTTTTTAAGAAAAGGAGGAGGAAAGTGAGGACACACAGGATTACCAGGCAGTCATATAAATAGCCAAGGGACATATGACAGTTCAGCTGCCTCCAAACTGGCCCAGCCCCATTCAGCTCTGCAACCAGAGCTGGGGAACAGCCAGAGACACTCAGGAACACTCAGCACCTTGTCCTTTAAGGCTTTATTTTTTATTTCTTTTTTTTGTGCCAGAGCATCAAGAACACTGTTATCCTGCAGGGAAATCCCAAAGACATATGAAACCCTGAAGAGTGATTTTTCACATCACTGTGCAACACTTTCTGGCAGTAAGTTTCCCATTTTCCCTCCCACACTTTTATCTCTGCAGATGATTCCCATTGGCTTTTCCCAGTCCATCATGTGTCCATACTTGTATGACATGAGGATGCTGATTTGTGACACTGCACCCAATTTCCATGGCAATGGATGGATGTGACAAATGCAGCATCAGGACCTCACAGTGAGCTCAGTCAGTGAAGGAAGCACAGATTCCAGCAGGCTCAAACATGTGGAATAAAACAGCAGGATGCCAGGCATGGACAAATTCTGTACTTGCAGTGTTTCAGTACAAAACATCCAGTTCATCTGCAAGTCAGGCTTTGTGTTAATTATAAACTCAAATTCTATCAGTGGGAACCCACAAAACCCACTAAACCAGGCTGCTGGAGAACCTGGGCTGTCAGGAATGGGGAAGCAATCCTTATAAATTGAGGGATGAGAAGGCATTTACCACTTAAAAGAAAGGAGAAACAGTGTGAAAGGTTGCCTTTGAAGGCTGAGCAGAGCACTCAAACCCTGTGTAAAGCCAACAGAAACTGCAGCAGTTCAGCCAAAACTGTAATTCCAAGGGCCAAGATTATAATGGTTTCTTGATATTCCTCGATCAGGAATCCAACTCTGCCTCTTCCCATTTCTCTGCATGACAAAAAGTATTTGCTTCAAACATTTTATTCAGCTGCTGAATAAACCCTGGGAGCTGAGTCACTGCAGGGACTTTTGCTGCTGAGTCAGAGGGAAAGGCCAGGCCAGGAACTCACTGACAGACCTGATACTGCTCTTTTTAAGCCAAAACACCCTTTCACAGAGGGAACCTTCTAAGGTGTCTATTAATACCTGTGGCACTGCCTGGCCAGGAGGGCTGACAGGGGCTCTTCACAGCAGGGAAGGCTGCACGATTTTGCTGGTGTAAATCAATACACTCGGTGAACTTCATCAGTGTTAATCTGCCAATTAGTGCCCACTGGGGACATTCCCAGCCCCAAGCCAAGTGACCTCCAAAGGTCCCTTCACCCAAGTTTTCCCTGGGATAGTATAAACTTAGTAATTTTCAATGAAACCTCCCCTAAATTAGGCAAGTGGCAGCAACACACTCTGAGAGAACTACTGAGTTTCACAGGATGAGCCTTCCTGACCATATTCCCTGGGCTTCCCTGAAATCCCAAAGGAGCCTCCCTGCTGGCTAACACAGATAACATCTCAAGAGGATTCTCTTCTGGAAAAAGCGTCTCCACCACAACTTTATCAACTTCAACTGAAACTATAGACAGAAAAGACTAAATAGTCTGTACTACTTAAATACAAATTCAATGAAGTTGGTTGTAACAAATACATAAAAGTATTTGAATTATTTGTATACACTGTATAAAAACACAGTGCTGAATTGCTACCAGAAATTAGTCAAAACCAGATTCCTTTATTGTCACTTTGATAGTTTTGCAGTGAAGTAATAGGAAAAAAAAAGAAACAAAAAAAATCATTTGGCTCAGAAGATAGAGGGAAAAAGAAGCTAAACAGGAGAACAACTACACAAGAAATCCTGTCAAATAATCAGCAACTCAGGGCTTTTCCTACAGCCCTGGAACTACTCCAGCTGCCCTCAACCCCGGGAAAAGTGGCCAAATTCTGCCATGCTGTCCCTCCTGCAGGTCAGTTTTGTACATTTGCTCTGCTCTTTTATGTTCTCCCACGGGTTATTTGAGTGTTCACCACGAAGAAGCTCCCACAGAAGCTCTCCCAGAGCCCGTCCCCATTTCCCCAGGTCCCTGTCCCTGTCCCCAGGACACGCTGTGCTGCTAAATCCCTTATCCCTGCAGCTATTTGGCTCGTTCCCTCCTGGTTCAGCTCCCAGAGCCAGGGATGTGATATCACCGCTGGAATGTGCAACACTCGCTGAGGGCCAGGGCTGGGAGGGGGAAGGGACAGCCAAAAATTCTCTTTGGGGGAAACCAACAGTCCCACAGCTCCGAGGGGTAGGCCAAGATTAGGATTCCTTTGGGGATGTCTGTGCCCTGATGGGCCAAGAACCCACCTGCTCCCCAGCCCAGTTCCCAACACAGTAATTTCACCCGACCTCCTCCTGATTTGATCTTTTCACCCCAAAAATCTGAGGTTTGGGGGATCTAAATCCTTTTCAACCTGATTTATATATTCTGAGACGTTCAGGTTTCCTTAAGGGTGGAACAATCAAGCACAAGTGTCACCTGAGAGTCCCTTGCAACCGTCCCTAGAACAGGGATTAAATTCCACTAAATCAACTCAAGTTCAACCCACAAGAGCTACAGGTTAAAACCAACCAGAACCACTCAGAGATAATTACAGAGGCATATAAAATTCCAATAAATCCATCCTTTCCAATGTGTGCTTTGCCTCAGAAACAAACAGGACTGTGTGATTTGCTAAGCAGATTTATCTGGACCTCCCCAGCCCCAGAGCTGGAAGGCTGAAGGAATCAGGACTTTCACTCTTGCATGATTTTAATGATCAAACTCTCCCCTTGACAAAGTTCATGTTTGCTCTCTGAACACAAGCAAACAAAGCAAAACAGCCAATTAACTGTTAAATTCATCAGCCAAAGGAGTTTTATTAAGAACTGAGCATTACATACTGCTCCATGGCTTAAGTAGCACTATAAAGACATTTAAATACGTAATTTGCATAGCAAATGAAGAATGAACTGATGAGAAACTCCAACAGTATCCCCGACAAAAATGTCAGCACCTTCAGCCTGAAGGAAGGGGACCCTGCTGTCCCTATTTAGCCCTAATAACCTAAAATAATGAAACAAATAAGTCTTAAGTTTATTTTCAAATAAGTAATTCACTAGGATAATTCAAGCCAGGGGGATATTAAACTCTTGCTGTTGGAAAATTGCAGTGGTGGAGAGGATGGGAAGCTCCTGTGCACAAACTCCTCAGCTCCACACAAAACTGCTCCAGTTTTCACACACAACAGGCCCAAGGACATTTTACTCCTGTCGAGGTTTTACATCTCAAACCATGAATTAAGCTTTGAAAGCTGTTGAGGACTGGGAGGTGCAGCAGCCACTGCACACACGGACACTGTCACTGACTTCTCCTGGAACATCACAGGAGGGGTTTGGAGATGGCAGCAAAGTTCTTTATGACAAGCAGGGTCCCACCCCAAAAGGAATTTTAAAGCTTCACAGAATCCCAGAACGGTTTGGGTTGGAAGGGACCTTAAAGCCCACCTCATTCCACCCCTGCCATGGGCAGGGGCACCTTCCACCAGCCCAGGTTGGTCCAACCTGGCCTTGGACACTCCCAGGGATGGGGCAGCCACAGCTTCTCTGCCCAACCTGTGCCAGGCCCTCCCAGAGAAGGATTCCTTCCTAACATCCCACCTAAACCCACTCTCTGTCAGTTTAAAGCCATTAAGCTTTGAAGCAAGCCTGGTTAAAAGACAACATTGCAGGGAAAAAGAATAAAACCTTAATCAGCACTTCCAGAAGATCCTTACTGTGCTTTAAGGAGACCACAGCAGCTCCAGGCTTGGCTTTTCCACCTCACCCACCCAAACCCTCAAAAGAAGCCACCTCTTCTCCCTGAGCAGGAGTTCAGGTACATCAAAACAAAAACCCTGCTGGTATTAAAGCACTTTTTGAAGGGCAACACTGAGCTGTGATTTATTTGAGACCTGCCTGCAGCCTCTGGGAACCTTTAGGTGTATTTATTGGTGCTGCTCATAAAGATGGGAACAAACTCCTCCTTCACCCCTTCCCTGCACACCTGCCCGTGCCACCCACGGTCATGGTGACACTGGGGTTTGAAGTTTTATTTTATGGAAGCCACAATAACCAAAGCCCCGCTGGGCTATTAGAACCGTGAAGAGCTTACTTGAATCTGGAACTCTTGCAAATTCCAGGATTTAAATTAAACAGCGCTCTGAGAATTCAAACTGAGCAGAGCTCAGCAGACACACAGCCTTGGATGGAGGTTCAGCCTCTCAAGGGGTTTGACCTCGGGGGATGCAGCAAGAACAGCCCCAAATACCCCAAATACCCCAAAATCAGAATATATGCCCTGACACCCCAAACGTGGGGTATTTCACCACTAAACCCCCAAACCACAATATTGAAGCACTGACACCCCAAACCCAGGGTATTTCACCAGTAAACCCCCCAAATCAGTATATTAAAGCCCTGACACCCCAAATCCGCGCTATGTCACCACCAAACCCCCTCAGAGCTCCCGCCCCACCCCGGAGCGCCCCAAAGCCGCTGCAGGCTCTGCCTGGAGCGACAAAACCCCCCTTTCCCCGCCGCCCCCAGCCCGGCTCCCTCACAGCGAACCCCCCCGGGGTGACTCAGCGCCCGCCGCCCTCAGCCCCGGGCAGCCGGTGAGGGGCGCGGGCGGCGCGGGGCGAGCTGTGCGCGCTGCCCGGCCCCTCGGCGGGCCCCTCGGGGTTATCTCGTGTCTCCGGCGGTGCCCGGAGCCCCTGTGAGCGATCCCGAGGCGCTCCGGGCCCGCTGTGGCCCCTCACCCATGGCGGCGGCTCCGGTGGCGGCTCCGGTGGCGGCGGCCACAATATGGCGGCACCGGGCGGGGCGCGGGCCGGACGGCGGCCGCGCGGGGACAAACCTGTGCGCGCGGGGCGGGGCGGAGCGGCGGGGAGGGGCGGGGCGCCCCCCAGCGGGCGGGGGCGGAACTGGCCACGAGGGGCGCGGCGTGTCACTGGTGTCCTGTCACCTGCCACTGGTGTGCTGTCACTGGTGTCCTGTCACTGGTGTCCTGTCACCGGTGTCCTGTCACCTGGCACTGGTGTGCTGTCACCTGCCACTGGTGTGCTGTCACTGGTGTCCTGTCACCTGCCACTGGTGTGCTGTCATCTGTCACTGGTGGGCTGTCACCTGTCACTGGTGTGCTGTCACCTGCTACTGGTGTCCTGTCACTGGTGGGCTGTCACCTGTCACTGGTGTGCTGTCACTGTGTCCCATCACTGGTGTGCTGTCACCTGTCACTGGTGTCCTGTCACTGGTGTCCCATAACTTCTCACTGGTGTCCCATCACTGGTGTTCTGTCACTTGTCACCAGTGTCCTGTCCCTTGTGTCTCATCCCTTGTGTCCCATCCCTTGTGACGTGTCCCGTGTCCCACCCCTTTTGTCCCACCCCTTGTGTCCCATCCCTTGTGACCTGTCACGTGTCCCACCCCTTGTGTCCCACCCCTTGTGCCCCATCACTTCACACCCTGTCCCATGTCCTTGTCCCCATGTCCCCTCCAATCAGCCCACATGTGTTTTGAGCCCTAAATCGTTCTGGCTTTGTCGCCCCCATCCCACAGGGAATGAGAACACCCAGACAGGCAGAGACTCTGAGAGTTCCTTTAATTGCTGTTAACTGCAAGTCTGTAAAAGGTTTGGAGAAAGTCCTCGTTACAAAACTACCAGCTGTTAGAATTGTTCCTGGTTTTCACCCCAGCTAGAAAAGGCTCAGGGAGACGCGGAATAGTTCAGAACAGGGAATATTGCACGACCAACCCAAGGGTTAATTTGACTAAAGAAGAGAAGAAAGTGACACAGATGCGAGCACTGCCCCTCGAGCTCTGCCCAGGGACCAGCTGGGACTGCCACCAGCAAATCCCGAGGGACACAGCCCCCAGGCCCCTCCCCGACACCCCACTGGTGTCCCCTGCCCACCACAGCTAAATCTGAGCCAGGACAAGGTGAGGCTCTGCTGGAGCCACCTCACCCCAGGCAGAGCTGTCTCCAGTCCCCAGGGGTTTGGCAGGACTGGGACACTCCCAGCTGGAGTCACCTGTGTGAGCAGAATGTCCCCATGGGACAGAAAACCACAGAAAACCCACCCCAAAACCCCAACTCTTTCAAGTGCACTCCATTTAGTGCTGTCCAAACCCAGCAGGGCACCCACAGCTCGTGGGGCAGCCCTAGAAGGGGCAGGACAAAGGCATCACATACTAAACCACCACCCCAAAGGCCAGGGAGAGCACCAAGGGCACTGTCCCCTTGGGATAACTCTGTATTAGCAACATAGTGTGTCATTGAAGGGAAACTGCCCCCAAAAGAGGCCATGGGGCTGAAGGAAGCGTTGCAAGCAGTCATGGGGGCTTCAGGGAAGGAATCCAAGTGAGCACAGCAAAGCTTGTGGCCTTGGTGGCTGTGGGACCTGGCACAGGGGGGACATGAGGGGTCAGGGGGGGACACAGCCTCAGCCAACAGGTGCCACCCACATTTGGGAGCCTCTGCCTCCCCCCAGGCTGGGAGAGGGAATGGCCAAGCAGAGCTTAAAGTGGTCAGTGGGTCAGGCTGGGGCTTTGCAAGGGCTGAACTGGGCACCACAACGAGGGGTTTGGCTCCAGAGATGACCCAAACCCAGCAGGGCTCAAGTAAGGACAAGCCACAAGTACTTTGCTTGGAGAATTTGACTAGGAAGGACACAAAACCCAGTGCAGGAAGGTGGTGCAGCTGCAAAGGGGGGAGCAGCAGGCCGTGGCTCTTCGAGGAGCTGCTGCTCTTGCAGCAGGAAACAAGAGTTTCCACGAGAAAAAGCTTCCAAGACAAAAAGCCAGGCAGAAGCTCAGGGTTTGGCAGGGGGTTTGGCTCTTTCCAGGGTCAAAGCCACAAGCCAAGTGCCTTTTTTCCTTCAGCACCTCCAGCTTCCAGGCCCTCCCTGTGTGCTCCTCCCGGGCCAGGAGCGTGGAGCAGAACAGAAACAGCCACATCCAGGAGCCTCTCAGCTGTGGGTTACATGTGCACACACAAGCAAACAAGGAGCCAGCTGGCACCTGGCAGCACCAAACACCCCTGCCAGGGGTTTGAGTGCCCCAGGGACCCCTCACTCTGCCTCCACCCGCCACGTCAGGGTGGTCAGTTTTGGCCTGGCCACTCTCTGGGACCTACAGAGAAGACAGGCTAAGAGTGCCAGAGACCTCCTGCTTCCTCCTCCTCCTCCAGGATCTGAAAGGGTCACTTGAGTTGCCCACAGGATTCAGCAGGAATGAAACTCCTCCAGCCTGGAAGTGCAATCCCCAGCACAGTCACACACAAAGGAACAGCCGGTCCGTGGTTTGATTCACATTCGATGGTGGAAATGAGCCTGTGACACACACTGGAAGCAGTTGGTTTATTCCCAGTCTTCCCACTCTTCATCTTCCAGCTGCAAACAAGAGGAACATCCCTCGTTTTGGTTCTGGAACTTGACAGCTCCTCCCACCCAGAGCAGCTGCACAAAGCCTGATGTATCTTCACACCCCCACACCCTCCCAACACGGATTTTCCTGCTCTGTTCCCCTTGGGAAGTCTGCACACCCCACCAGGCCCTCTCTGCTCGTCCAGCATCACCCTGAGGGGTTGGTGATGGTTTTGGGAAGCAATTTTACCCTCCCCGACTCACCTCCCCAGACATTTCCACCTTGGACAGCGCCAGCTGCACCTCCTCTTCAGTCATGTCCAAATCAAAGTCCTTCTCCCAGTCCTCACTGATGTCTGTACTGGAGCCTGGAACCACAGAGAGCCCCACTGAGCCACCAGAGCTGCATCTGCTCTCCAGACACTCTGGAGCTGCCCAAGCAGGCCCCAAATCCTTGGCATTCCCAAGGGTCAGAGCTCCCACAGCCTGCTGGAGGAGGAAAAGCCTTCACATTCCCAGGAGGAGGCTGCCAGGGATGGGATGGACTGGGCTGTGCTTCCCTCACAGCAAGGGCTGGTTTGGGACAAGTGGGAGAGGTGGATGCTGAAACATGTCTTCTGGTCTGGGAGAACTGGGATGTGTCTGGTTCCAGGCACACAGAAAATACAATGGATAGGGAATGACTTAGGTATGAGAGCTGTCATCACCCTCAAGAGAAAGAACCTCCTGAGGCAGAGGAGCAGCAGAGACACTCCTGGGGTGACAGGCACAGGCAGGGAATCATCACATTCCCTTTCCCAGCCTTTCCCTGGCATCCAGGGACCAAGAACACCCAAGGACTAAAGGCCTGCTCTGGTCAGATAGCAGCCTTTTGATTTCTTGTCCAGGTTCATTCCACACACAGACCCAGTTCCTGACACTCAGCCACCATGGTGGATCTTGGGTTGTTGCAGTGGCTTTCAAAGCCCAGAACCAGCACACCCATGATCCTGGGAGAGCTGCAGCAGGCTCTGCTCAAGCTGTATCCCTGCAAGGAAAGGCCTGGAAACAGAGCCTGCCAGAGCTGTGACATGTCCCTAATCTCAGTCCTGGAGGAGTCTCACCCTCCATTCTCTTGAGGGAATATGGAATGGGGCTCAGGAGAGGGATGAGGACAGAGGCAGCTGTGGCACCAGCCCTGCTGAGAGCAGATTGTCACCAGTTGATGTGGCCAAAGTGATGTTGCCCAACAGCATAAGGATTTAATTCCACTTCAGATTCAGCCATTAGGATCTACCCTCTATGGGGCATTCTGGGAAAATCCCATCACCATAAAACCAGAGCCCTTTCCCCCAAAGCTGCCACTCCCAGGAGGTTCCCAGGCCCAGTGTGGCCCCCAATACACACCTTTCTTGCCATTGTTGGAGGGGGTGGATTTTCCACTATCTGAGTTGAGCTCGAAGACTCGTAGATCCGTGGGCCCTTCCTCTCTCAGAGTCTCTGTCCTGCCCTGGCCTTTGCTCTCCCCTTCTCTGAGCTCTGTACCAGCCACTGGCTCCGAGGATGCTGCTGATTCCTGGGCAGGTGCAGAAGGCTGAGCAGCTTCTGGGGGCTTTGGCAGGGAGCTCTGCTCTTCCAAGGTGGCCTCCTGCAGCCTCTGGGAGAGGTCTGTGGTCCCAGCGGGCTGTGCTCCAGTCTGTAGCTGTGCAGCAGGCACAGAGGCAGGGTTTGCAATCTGAGTCACAAGGGACACGCTCTCACTGCTCTCCGAGGGGCTCTGCTCCGGGGGGAGGGTGGCCCAGCTCCCCTCGGAGGGGCCCTTGGGAGCAGTGGGGTGGGATCCCTCCGGGGCTGCCAGGGCAGACTCTTTCTGTGCTGCTTCTGGAAATGTGATGTTTGCACAAGGCAGGGGTGACATCCCCAAGAACTCCTCTGTAGGGAGGCAGAAGAGAAGCAAGAGATGTTTCAGCAAGCACAGCAGCAGCTGGGCAGGGAGATGGATTTCAGAGAATCAAGGAGTATCCTGAGCTGGGAGGGACCCTCAAGGACCATTCAGTCCTGGTTCTGCACAGACACCCCAACAATCCCACCCTGTCCTTCAGAGTGATGTCCAAACACTTCAGGAGCTCTGACAGCCTTGGGGCTGTGCCCACTGCCCTGGGGAGCCTGGTCAGTGCCCACCACCCTCTGGAGGAAGAACCTTTTCCTGATATCCAACCTAACCCTGCCCTGACACAGCCCCAGCCATTCCCTCAGGTCCTATCACTGGTCTTCCACTGCCCCTCATGATTTGTGGGAGTGAAGAGGAGCCCCCCAGACAACCCCAAAATCTGGCCCACCTTCATCCTCCTCCCAGCCTGGCTCCTCCTGGTGCATGCTCTGCTCTGCTCGCTGCTTCAGAGCCTCCCTCCGGGCTTCATCCTGCGGGGAATGCACCGTCAGCAGCCACACAAGTCCCCAGCCCCTCCTTTACCAAGGCATTTCTGCATCAGGGACAGTCAGAAGGCAGCCCTGACCCCTGCTTTTTCAGGACAAGCACCTCCTGCCTCTGATCTGCCTTGGAGGGCTCCTTGGCTGCCGTGCCCACCCCCAGGGAGCCCCCGAGCCCTGACCCACCTGCTCCAGGCGATGCACTTTGTAGAAGTAGCGCTGCCAGAACTCGGCGTGGGAAACGGCCACGGGGACCTGGGAGTGACACGGGAATGGAATGAGCCCCTTCAGAGGGAAGTTCTGCAGCTGCTGCCGTGCTCCCCCTCTCCTCCCAAGCCTTGCAGCTACCCCTGGTCACCATGCAGGGCACCGTGTTTCCAGGTGCACAGACTTGGGTCTGAGACTCAGGCACGCACTGGCAGAGGCTCCAACACACACTGGAAGTTCCAGAGGAGCTCCTGTTCCAGGCCCGTGACAAGTATGGAATAAAACTACAACCTGCTGCCCAATCCCCACACAACCACAGTTGTTTCCATGCCAGCCCCAGGGCCCCCTGCACCACTCCCCAGGTGAGAGGCTGCCCACAGGGGTCAGGCAGGGCCTCACCATCTTGGTGTAGAGCGCCCGGATGGACGGGCTGGTTGCCAGGAGCTCTGCCACCTCCCCTTTCTTCTCCTCCAGGCTGAACTGAGCAAGCCAGGCCTCCAGCACCTCAGCAGGGCCTGTGTGGAACAAGCACAGGGATAACAGGCCTTGGCACAAGCAAGCAGGAAGGGGTTTGGGAAGTTTAATTGGAAAAGTGCTACTGGGGCAAAGGAGGAGGGAGATGTGGGGCTGGAAGCCCATACAGCGTCACAAGGTCATGGAGTACCAGTTTAAACTGGGCCTAAATTCAGCCTAAGCTGGTCCCTAACACAAGACACAGATGTGCTCTTCAGGAATAGTGATCCCAGCTGCAGATCAAGCCAGCAGCCCCACTGGGGAATTCCACATGGATCCCAGACGCCATGAGGGCCAGCTGGGCTGGGCAGCATCCGAAAGACCCCCTCAGACCTCTCCCAGACCCCCCCATACCATCAGGCTCATTGCAGTAGGTGGCTGGATCTGACTGGAGGCTGTAGAGACGTGCCTGGAGGAGACACACAGGGCAGAGCTGTCAGGGGAGGGGCAGCAGCAGAGCCCCAGGGACGGGGCTCAGGATTCCACATTCCCAGAGCTTCTCTCTGGGATGGGACACTCACCTTGGCACTGTCGTAGGGCTCGGTGGTACCTGAGGGTGTTGCCATCAGAGTTATAACATCACAGTCAATGGTCTTGTCTGGGGAGGGGGCAAATGTGTCCGAGATGACCCCCAGGAAGTCAGACAGCCCCTTCCTCACCTTCTCGGTGGCACCTGAGGAACCTTCTGTCCTCTTCAAGAGAGGAAGCAGCACAGTGTCAGTGACAGTAACAGTGCCTGCAGCAGCAGCACAAGGCTCAGAACGTTCTGGACAGGATCTTCTAACAAAGCAGGATGTCTCTCCCTTCAAGAAGGTGCTAAGGAAGGTGCTTCCTGGGCTGAAAGGGTGTGGTGAGAGACTCCTACCTCAGGCAGGCAGGATTTGTAACAGGTTTGTGGGGAACTGAGGCCAGGCTTTGTGGGAAGGACATAGGCAGGTTTGGGCCAGGCTGATATGGAGTTGGACTGTCACAGCAGCAGCTGTGCAGGGCTGAGGGTGAGAGCCATGGGGAGATCCAATGTCATACACAGTGACACTGCCAGGATCCCACCTGCACAGCACAGGGGAACCACAGGGAACCTTCCTCTGCTCTTCTACAAGGGCATGGAGTGACAGGACGAGGGGAATGGCCTGAAGCTGGAAGAGGGCAGTGTTCATGGGATATTGGGAAGAAACCCTTCCCTGGAAGGGTGGAGAGGCCCTGGCACGGGCTGCCCAGAGAAGCTGTGGCTGCCCCATCCCTGGAAGTGTCCAAGGCCAGGCTGAAGCAATTTGGTCTAGTGGAAGGTGTTGCTGCCCATGGCAGGGGGGTGGAACCGAATGATCTGTAAGTTCCCTTCCAACCCAAGGCATTCCATGACTCTGTGACCTCCAGCAGTTCTTCACCACTACAAGTTAACCCCCCAGAGTGCTCAGCACCAACCCTGCACTGCAGAGGAAACCTGAAGGTCATGGCTGGGGTTTTTGCAGTGTCCCCAGTGGCAGGACCACCCTGTGCCTCCCCCTTTTCCCTGTGCCAGCCCCTGCTCACCGCCAGCCTGTCCTTGACCACACTGGCTGTGGCTGCAATGGTGCAGGCCGTGTCATGCTGCACCACCTGGGTGAACTCTGCCAGGTCCCTCTTCATGAACTCCAGGGCTTCTGTGGACTGCAAGGACACAACAGAGGGATCGTGGAGCCTTTTGGTGCTCCAGCAACACCGAGCCTGTTACACCAAGCCTAGTGTGAGCCCATGCCCCTGTCTGTGCAATAGGTTAGGCCTGAGCCAACCAGAATTAACCCGAACAACAAGAGTTAATAACAACATTTGGTATTCCCAAACCACTAAAGTAGGAGGGTTCTTTCAAGCTGAGAATAGAAAAACACAGGTTAGGAAAAGCCTTGTCCTGAGTTCTGTGTATAATTAACACCAGCAGTGCCATCACAGGCAGGAAATTACACACCACAAAGGCCTCCCTGTTTGAGGGGTGAGTGTCCCACTACAGAGCCCTGGGCTGCTCCCCTGAGCCAGGAGACCCCTGCAGGGCACCCAGGCACCCCTGGACCCCCCTGGATCCCCCTGGATACCCTTGGATCCTCCTGAACCCCCTCGGGCCGTGGGACCCACCTTCTCCTTGACAGCCTGGTAGCTCTGCTGCAGCCAACTGCGCCACCAGCCCCCGTCCTCCCTGCAGGACACGGCAGGGACAGCACGTCAGGACACACCGACACGGACTGACACATGGACACACGGACTGACACATGGACACACAGACACAGACTGACACACAGCCACACAGACTGACACACGGACACACAGACTGACACACGGACACACAGACTGACACACGGACATACAAACACAGACAGACACACGGACACAGACTGACACACAGACACACGGACATACAAACACACAGACAGACAGACATGCAGGCAGACAGACAGACACACACAGAACCTGGGCCAGACCTTGATCCAGAGTTCAGAGCCCAGCTCCAGATCCCAGATCCATCCCCAGATCCCAAACCCAAACCCCAGATCCAGCCCTAGTCCCAGGTCCTGACCCAGACCCTGACCACAAGCCCCCGACCCGGATCCCGACCCCAAACTCCAGCCCCATAACCCAACCCCAACCCCAAATCCCAACCCCAACCCCAAATCCCAACCCCAGCCCCACATCCCAGCCCCATATCCCATACCTCACATCCCATACCCCATATCCCAACCCCATATCCCAACCCCATACCCCAAGCCCAGCCCCATATCCCAAGCCCAGCCCCATATCCCAAGCCCAGCCCCATATCCCAGCCCCATGCCCCATACCCCACACCCCCCAGTCCCAGCCCCGGGCCGTGCCCAGCTCACCCCTCCGCCATCTTGGCGGTGTGACGTCACCAATATTTACCGACCCTCACCCCCGGTGCGCCGTGACGTCACTTCCTGTCCCGCCCCCGGTACGGCGGCCGGGAGGGACCGGGAGGCGCCGGCACCGGCGGAGGTGAGCGCGGAGCGGGGGGCACCGGGCAGGCCGTGCCTGGGAGGGACGGCGGCACCGGGAAGGTGATTTCCTGGAACAGGGAGGGATGGCGGCACCGGGAAGGTGGTTTTATGGAGCAGGGAGGGACGGCGGCATCGGGAAGGATAAGTCCGGACGGTCCTGGGCGTCCCGGAGCATCCCCGGTGCCTCCTGCGGGCGGGGGGCTGGCGCTGTCCCTGCTGTCCCCTTGTGTCCCCCATCCCCGCTGTCCCCTCTGTGTCCCCCTGTCCCTGCTGTGACAGATGTCCCCTCTGTGTCCTGCTGTCCCCTGTGTGTCCCCCCATCCCTGCTGTCCCCTCTGTGTCCCCATTGTCTCCTCTGTGTCCCCCTTCTCTCTGCTGTGTCCCTGATCTCCCATCTGTGTCCCCCATGTCCCTGCTGTCCCCACTGTCCCCTCTGTGTCCCCGTGTTCCCACTGTCCCTTCTGTGTCCCGCTGTCCCCTGTGTGTCCCTCCTATCCCTGCTGTCCCCCCCGTCCCCTCCGTGTCCCCCCATCCCCTCTGCCCCACGGTGGGGTCATGGCAGTCCCTATGTCCCCGCTGGCCCCTGTGCTGACCTTACCCCGTGTCCCCCGTGCCACAGCCATGGAGGTGCAGTCCTACTACACCAAACTGCTGGGGGAGCTGAACGAGCAGCGCAAGCGGGACTTCTTCTGCGACTGCAGCATCATCGTCGAGGGCCGCATCTTCAAGGCTCACAAGAACATCCTCTTCGCCAACAGCGGCTACTTCCGAGCGCTGCTCATCCACTACATCCAGGACAGCGGGCGCCACAGCACGGCCTCACTGGACATCGTCACCTCCGAGGCCTTCTCTGTCATCCTGGACTTCCTCTACTCCGGCAAGCTGGACCTGTGCGGGGAGAACGTGATCGAGGTGATGTCGGCCGCCAGCTACCTGCAGATGACCGACGTGGTCAACTTCTGCAAGGCCTACATCAGGTCCTCGCTGGACATCTGCAGGAAGATCGAGCGCGAGGCCGCTTTCTACCAGGCCGACAGCGGGAGCGCGGCGCGGGAGGGCACGTCCTTGGCGCCCAAGGGCCAGGGCTCTGCCCCGGGCTCGGCCCTGCAGGAGAAGGAGGGGGCTCTGGGCTGCCAGCGGGACCCCCCGTGCGGGGGCTGCAGCAGCTGCCACCCCCTGGAGCTGGTGGTGCGGGACCCCCTCGGCGGCGACCCCGCGGACGGCGTCAACTCGTCGCTGCCCAAGGGCGTGGAGCCCAAGGTGGAGTTCGAGCCCGACGAGGGCGAGGTGGAGGTGGGCGAGCGGCTGCCGCAGTTCCCGGCCCCGCTGGCCCTGGAGCACATGGAGGAGGGGCAGCCCGTGGACCTGGCCTGCAACAACTACCACATGAAGCAGTTCCTGGAGGCCCTGCTGCGCAACAGCTCGGCGCAGAGGAAGGAGGACGTGGTGCACCACTTTGTGAGGGGGCTGGAGGGCAGGCCGGAGGACGCAGGGGTGGCCGTGAGCTCCATGGTGGACATTCACAGCGACTGGTATGGTGAGGACACAGGTGAGAGGACTCTGGGGGGGGTGTGCAGGCTGTGTGATGCAGGAGGAGACGGCTCGGTGGTGCCCAGACTCCTTTTGTTGCTCTTGTTCTTGTTCAGGGATATGGTGCTGAATATTATGGCATAGTGAAATAAACTCTTGTTGTGGACTTCCAAAGCAGCTGTACTTGTTTGTTCAGTGCAGCCCGTGGGAGGTGAGTATTCCCCAGAGCCCCTTTGGAACACAAACTGGAGCTCGGTGGGGGTGATTCTTCTGCTCTAATAAACAAACTCATTTGAGACCTCTTTGAATGGCAGGTGAATTTTTAAAGAGGATTTTTCTCTCGTGATGCCTGTGTTCTAAGGAGCAATCCAGGAGGAGCTGAGCTGCCCCAGGAGGGATCTGCTGCAGGACCTGGCACAGCAGAAGGAGCTCGTCCCACCAGAGCTCCTGCCAGCACATTTGCTGGGCGATGGTCTCTTTGCCCTTGCTCACAACTTCAGAGGGCAGAAAGCAGCTTAATCCAATACTAAGGGACACCTGCAAGTCCTTTAAAAGCTTTAAACTCTGCGGTACTGCATAAAGATGAGACTTTTTAGAGGCAAACTCACTTTTCAGCTGTTGGTCACCGAGGATCCACTGCTGTCCCAAGCCCAGCACCTGTTGGAATATCTCAGGAATATCTCCTAGGAGCAGTCTCAGGGACCTGGAGAGGAAGAAAGGCATCTCCATATGCATTTCTCCTGAAGTGGACAATAAAGATTTGGGCACTTTATCTGTTTTTTCATAACTGCCTCATCCAAACAGCCCTGTGAAGACAGGAGGTGGCTCTGACAAACTGCAAGTGGCACAGCCATGGAGGATGTGACAAATACCACAGTGCTGTGGGCACAGACAGGGCTGGCACTGAGTGTTCTGCTGTACCCAGCGAGTTTGCAGTCATGTCATCTCCAGCTCAAGCCTGCCTGTGTGATCCTGAAGCCAATGAAACAGATAGATTCTCTCACTGCTTTTAGGAACTGATAAAATCACAAATCCAGTGTCACTGTCACCAGAAGCTCTCAGAGCTGCCACAGACCATGCCTGTGGTTTATGACATGTAGCAAGGCAAGAGCATCAAACACACAAACTTCAGTTCTCTTCTTCCTCTCTTAAAATCAACAGACTGTTAATAAATCATTAAAAGGGAGATGCTTCCAGAATTTCATAGAGAGCATCAGGTGTCCTGCAATGGAGCAGAGATGTTAGTGGTAGATGTGCTTTAAGTAGGAGTGAGGGAAAAGAAACCAAACCCTGCATTCCTTATGTTTCTCTGCTAAAACAGGACTTTGTAAGCATGGAGCAGAGTGAGAGTTTCTCTTCTCAGCTTTCACTGGTGCTGCTGCCTCAGCATTTTCACAAGACATCAGGAATGAGAAATACAAAGTCCTGGCAGAAGAATGTTGCACTCAGGCTGGCACATGAGATAAATACTACTTATAAGTGGCCACATCTGTTCTCATCATCCTTGTCCCCTTCACAGCAGATGGAGGGTAAAGAGGCACCTCTAGAGAGCCTGGAAGCAAGTCAGGACTAAGAAGTGGCTTTGGGTTTTATTTTTAGTGGAGCTTTAAAGAGCCCAGCAGGGATTAGCAATACCTTGTGAAGGTCCAGAATTGGGCGGCATGACTCTCACTCACATGTCATTAATATTAGACACACCTTTTGATAGTGGGTTGGATAAACCTTAATAAAGGGATGTTCTGCAGCCTCACCTGTTTGTGGAAGGGCTCAAGGCTTGACATGCACACACTGAATCAGTGCCTGAAACAGAGAAAATTAATCCTTTAGCATCACATCTCCACCCTCCTGCTGGAAGGGAAGCTCACACCTGGCTGATGCTGACAGACTTGGCAATGCCCATGTTTATGTCAAATGTGATCTTCAAATTTAGTTCTCTTCTCGCACCTGACTCCATAAATTGGGTATTACTCTGATTTTAGGAACAGTGAAATATCACCAGCAAATGTACTGGAGCCCTTTATCTTGCTGTTCCCAACAGGAAGGCTGAAGTGAGCAGCAGTAGAAACAAGCACTGATATTTTGAGATGGGTTCCCCACATCTAAATATAAAATCACGTGGGACATTGTGCACTGTTCTTACCTGCAATCTGTGGTAAAGATTTTACTTTCTGATGCTGTTTCATGCTAATGGTTTAATGCTAAAAATAATGAGGTAGGAAACTTTCTGTGGCTGAGATGGAGCAGAGACCCCACTGCACTAAAAGACTGGGGGCACTTCATTAAATGGCTCCTTAAAATAAAATGAGTGTTTTCCTGTGGTGGGTATCAGCTGTGTGAGGCTGACTGGGGCATCTGCCTGAGGAAATTCCAGGTAAGCCAAGCCCAGGGAGAGGGGCAGAGCATCTCCCTTGGCTGGGATTCAACACCAGTGGGACAAGAACCCAGCCCAGCAGTTCCCAGTGGCGCTGCACTGCCTGACCCCGTGTTCTGTGTGTGCTTTCCCCCAAAGGTGACGTGCTGGTCGTGCCCATCAAGCTGCACAAGTGCCCCTTCTGCCCCTACACGGCCAAGCAGAAGGGCATCCTGAAGAGGCACATCCGCTCCCACACCGGGGAGAGGCCCTACCCCTGCGAGACCTGCGGGAAGCGCTTCACCCGCCAGGAGCACCTGCGGAGCCACGCCCTGAGTGTGAGTCTGGGGCAAAAAAAGGCAAAAAAAAGGAGAGTTGGGGCAAAAAGGGGTTTTTTTGGGGCTTATTCCAGGTGTGTTTCCCGAAATACGGCAGGTGAAATGAGCGTTGCCAGCGCGAGATGAACTTAGGGAGGTTTAGTGGTTATTGACACAGAAAAGTGGCAGAGATGAACTTGTTGGCACCAGTTTGTAGGTGTTAAAAGGGACATTCTTCATTCAGCGTGCTGGGTGGTGGGAGGAGAGCTCCTCTAACCAAAGGACAGATGGACAGGGCTTTTTATTACACACAGTTTACATATTCATTAGATGTTCTCCCTTAATACATATTCATTAGTTTGTTTTACATGGTCACACCCCTGGTGGAAGATCTTTGGTCCTTCTGGATCTTCTTGGTTGCCTTAACCCCAGTTCATGAGCAGGCACAGTCATTGTGTTCCACCACCCCAAACTGGAACGTTTGTGCTTTATTTTATCTGGGTACACAGAGCTTAGTTTGCATCCTGTTTGTTTCAGTTACATCCCTTATCTAACTCTCAAGGACTTCTCCAAGATTATATTGTTCCTTATTTGGGCTTTCCAGGATACTGCAAGTAAAGCTTTTATTGCTCCTATCATTATTATTCTACTAATATGTTTAAGCACTGATATTTGGTTCATTAATTTTTTGATATTGGGTTCATTAGATATTTGACATTTGGTTCATGAGATTGGATATGAAGAAGAAATCCTTCCCTGGGAGGGTGGGCAGGCCCTGGCACAGGTTTGCCCAGAGAAGCTGTGGCTGCCCCATCCCTGGAAGTGTCCAAGGCCAGGTTGGAGCACCCTGGGATAATGGAAGGTGTCCCTGCCATGGTAGGGGGTGGAACTGGATAAACTTAAGATCCCTTCCAACCCAAGCCATCCTGTTATTCCATGATTCTCATACTTACATGGCCCAAATCTTCGTGGCTGGAAATATGACGAGATCATTGTCCCTCTGGCTCAAGTGTAGCTGTTTTCCTGCTCTGGGAATCTTTACCAACCAGCAGGCTGCCTTTTCTTCCCTACACTGTTTTCCTTTTACCTGCAGGTGCATCGCTCCAACAAGCCCATCATCTGCAAAGGCTGCAGGAGGACCTTCACCAACAGCCTGTCCCAGGGGCTGCGGCGCTTCGGGCTGTGTGACAGCTGCACCTGTGTCACCACCACCCATGAGGACCCCATGCCCATCAACCTGAGCCTCGTGGAAGCCTCCTCAGAGGGCCCAGAGAAGGGGGATGCTGACAACGACTGGCCCATCTACGTGGAGTCTGGGGAGGAGAACGACCCCGCTGACGACGAGGATGGCGATGACAAGCAGGAGATCCACAGGAGTTTGTCAGACAGAGAGACACTCATGTAGCAGTGAGAGGGGAGAGGGAGCACTGGGAGCCTCCCTGACAGTGGCCAGTCTGCAACAGAAAACTGCACATTTTCCCACTTAGTGACACTGTGCTGGTTTTTATTCCTTTTTTTAATAGAACAGTGGGGAGAACTGGAATTTTTTAATACTTTTTAAGTTTTCAGTGCTGTGCACCAGGAATCTGTGAAGAATCTTCTGTCTGGGGTTCACAGGGGTCGAACTTGAGCGATTTCTCTGCCTCCTGGTTTTGGTTTTGCAGGTGGAACATCTCTGTGTTGTTTTGGTAACAGGTTTCTTCAAATAGTGCTGTTGTGGTCCTTAATCCCTGATCTGAAAGGGGCACCACCTTCTCTCTGAAGATGACATGAAATGTAGTTTACATCTCTTACCTTGGGACTTTTTAAACCTTTACATTGTGAGCCTTCTGCATTAGGACAGTGTTCTCTAAATTGTAAACCAGAAGTGTTTGCTTAGACTGGATTTGACCTGGAAACAGGGGCAAAAAAAGCAGGATGACAAAAATGTGCTGCTGCTGAAAGGATAGACAGTAAGAAAAGTTACATTTCACATGTCCTTAATTGCAGGAATTTGGAGATCAAGTCTCTCTTCCTGAGTTTTTACTGCATCTTCCTCTCAGAGAGCTCAGGCTACAGATCTTCAGATGTGTCTTTAATGTCACTTAGACATCAGTAGTCTTGGCTTAAGAAATATTAAGCAAATTATGGTGTCTAGTGGCCTGATCTCAGTTTAGACTGAGAGAAATGCCCAAATTCTCTTTTTACAGGAGGAGTTAAAAGCTGTTGAGCAGGTTCCTTGGGAATTCTGACTCTGCCAGATTAAAAAGTAGTTCCACAGCTGGTGTAGCTGAAGAGCAGTGAATTACCAAGATCTGAGCTATGCTAGAAAAGAGCTCTGAACACCCTTTTTGAATCCCTTTCTTTCTCTTTTACTGTAAATTCTTTTAGAATTTGGGGATTCTTCTCATGGTTTATGTTGTTGTGTGAATTTATCTGAGCATTTATTTATTTTTTTAGAAAAACCTTCACTGTGGGCCTCCTGTTTCTTTGCTGGGACAGCTCAAGGTTTTCAGAGGAGGTGAGATTTGTTACCTTTCCAGTGGCAAATTGAAATAAGCTGTCAAAAACCAGGCTGGGAAACTTGAGAAAACACACCAGCAACAGAAAGCCTGTTGGCTTAGGGGTGACCTCCTGTTCCCCAAGGAAGAGACAAAACAAATATACTGTGAAATAAGACTGTTAATGCTTCTTTACTCTGCTGTTCACGAGTGTTTCATGAAAAGGCAAATTTGATGAGTCTTTCTCGAGCACAGGCTGGATCAGAAATCTGTAGACAGATTTGGCTGACAAAGAATGAGCAGTTCCTCCCACTTAAGACAGTGTTTCTTGAGGTTTTGGAGGGTAAAGACTTTACTCTAGGCAAACCTAAAAGACAAAGAGCCCTCTGATTTAAGCAGGTTGGGTTGGATTATTTTCCTGCCTGGTTTTCTTTTACATATTGATAAAGAACAATTGAGTTTCTCTACCTGCTTCATCCTAAGGGAAACAGTCCCATCACAATGTCAGGATTTACTTGTGAGAGGTGATTCTGCCCTCACAAGGGTTCATTGCCCCACCAGGCAGGATGAGGAAAGAAGAAACAAGGTTCTTTTTAAACAAATCACTTCACTGGTGGTTGCTGAAAAGTGCAGGAGATAAAGAGACTTGTTTTGAAGTCCAAGGCCTTGATGAGTGTCACCTTTGCAAGATCCCACCACCACGTGCCACTTTTATTTTGTGTCCCTTAATCTGGGTAAGTTTCAGTCATTCCTGTCCCAGGTCACCTGTAAATTCGAGTTTGTAGTAGCTGAACAGTGTCATAGTGACACATCATCACAGAAGAGCCTCACTGGGACAAGACCTTTACAAAATTCACTGCTCTTGACCCTATTTTAGTCAGTCTGAATTCAAAACATCCCAGGGACAACTTAAGCAGGTCCCAGATTTGGAGCTGAGCTCCTCTGGAAATCCTGCTGTGGTTTTGGGTCCTGGGTGCTCTTGAAAGCCTGAGCAAAACGTGGGCTTGTAAATCTTGCTGGAATATTTGGAAATGCCTCCTCCAGCCTCCCAGGGCTCGTCTTTTGGACTTCTGGGTTACTGCTCAGTTTTTGGTGAGTCCATCCAACATCAGAGGGTTATTTGTTTGGTATCTGCTTGTCTGATAAAGGAGGGACTTGTGCATGTGAGAGCACATGAAAGAGACACGGATGATCTGTGTTTGTTGGGAGACTCCCTTGCTAATGGAATGTAAATAGGGATCCAAAATGATATTTAGTGACCAAACATCCCCATTTCTGGTCACAAAGGTGCCACCTCCTTGTAAATATTGGTAGAAGCCACTAGACATGGAATATCAGCCAGGCCTGCAAGGTCTGAGTGTTGGAAGGGCTGCAGGAATGTCTGCAGAGACCTTTCCCTTCAACCTGCTGTCTTTGGTCTTAGAGATTGTTCTTGTGTGTCTTGTGCCTAGAGAATGGAGCTGTGAGGGGTCAGGGGTGGGGGGGTTCCACGTGGAAAGTCACCACCAAACTCGTGTTTCCTGTTGGAATTGTCATATTGTGCTGCTTTGTTTTCTATGGAGTCCTTCAGCCTTTGTATGTAGAAGGGGATGTAGCTTATCCACATTCTTGTGACCGGGTGTTCACGTAAATCTGTTTTCTTGTGCTTCCCACTTAGTTCTTTGGATGTTTTTCCCTGAAATCTTCCACTGTAGATCCAGCCTCTACAAGCTTTGAGAAAATGACGTGGCTGTTTTGAAATGGTGCTTGATGAAGAATCAGAAAGGATGTTTTTAGGGAAGTTATTTCTGAAATAATCTCTTTCTCAAAGGTTTTTAAAGGCCGTGCAGACGACATATCTTCAACTCTTAGCTCGATGTACTTGACTTTGTTTAGGAATATACATTTTAATGTATTTTTGCACATAATTGCACTGTATTTCACTGAAGGAATACATGCTGCACTGGTATTTGTAGCTCATTTAACCTCTTGGTGCAAGCCCTTGTAAATCTTCCAAATGTGGTCATTTAATTTCCTGATGTTTTGTAAGAGTTTCATAACTGAAGTCCTTTAGTCCAGTTACAATGACAAATTCTTATAAACTGAACCTTATTTGTAGAAGTGACTGAACTATATTTGTGGATCTTGGAGCATTCTGGAGTTTTTTGATTGTCTAGAAAATAAAACTCTCTGAGAGGGTTGCTTTGATTTTTTTACCATTCAGATGTTGACTGAGTAAACCTGAGAGTGTCTAGATTAAGGCTCACGTTTCAATTTCTCAAATTAAAATTAAAAATTAATATATCCATTTAATTAATCCAATTAAAAAATGAATATATCCATTTCTAGGGACAGACAATTTGCAAGAAGGTTCTTCATAGGAAAGGACTGAAAGAATCCTGTCCACTTAAACCCCAGCCAAGTGGATTTTTGGAAAATGTTTTATATTATTAACACTGATTTGACTTTTTTAAATCTTCACAGTTTTATACTAACTTAACTTTTTAAACTCTGTAAAGGTTTTCCTTTTTCATGCTGGGAAGCAGTCACTGATCTGCAGTGATGCAAATGAAGGAAAGTCAAATCCAGGCTTTGATTAGATGAAAATTGTAATCTCATTCTTAATTCATTTCTAGTCAGGCTTTCAACAGCCACTGAAGTTGTTCTAGTGTAGCTCTTGAGTTTTCTTTAGCAAGAAACACCCATGGATATTTAAAGGCAGAAAATGCAGCATCACTGAAATTCCTGAGAAACAGTTATTTTGAGGAAAACTGAAATCTTTGAACTGGTTTAATTACGTTTGGTCACCAAATAAACCAGATATACCAGGCTCAAATAAACCAAGTGAGAAACATACATTAATAATTTTTGTATCAGCGAGAAGAATGTAATTTTTTTTAGAGTAATTTGTAAGTTGTTCTCTGAAAAGCAGCCTGTTGTTCTTGCTGGAGCAGCTCCTTCACACGGCAGCCAAGCCTCTTCCCAGTGGACAGACTCTCCAAACAGCACCTCAGCTCCAAGTGGAACTTCCCTGGCTGGAATGAATAACCCTAAAATTCCAAAATACACACCAAAAGACTGGCTACATTCCTGGGATCAGCGGGCTGTTTGGGGGGTGTTGTTGTGCAGAACAGGACAAAACCAGCCCCGTGTGTGAGACAAGCCAGGTTTGCTCCGTGGCTGTTCCTGGGCTCTGAAGTGCCCCGAGTAAAGCACTTGCAATGTCTTTAAAAACTCTAATTAAGCTAATTAGATTAGATACCACTGCATTTTTCCCTATTTTTTTTAAATTCTATTGCCTGTTCCTGGCAGACAGAGAACCCTTGAGCTCCCATCCACATTGATACCAGCAGAGCACCAATTACCTGAGATGTCAGGTCAGTCAAACTCAACAAACACCTACGGAGAGTTCTTTTCAAAGGCGAGTTTTCAGCTGATGAAATAATTCAGGCATTGATCTGGAGGGGAAAGAAAAGAACGTGAGACAAACAGAGATGCCACTTGACAGGCAAAATCAAACTTTAGGAGGAATTAATTCCTTCCAGTATCTGAAGGGGCCTCCAAGGGAGCTGGAGAGGGACTTTTCAGGACAGGAAAAGATGGGTTCAGACTGTCAGGGAGCGGGTTTAGGTTGGATTTTGGGGATAAATCCTTCCTTGTGAGGGTGGGCAGACCCTGGCACAGACTGGGCAGAGAAGCTGTGGCTGCTCCAGCCCTGGAAATGCCCAAATCCAGGTCGGAACGCCTGAGATTTATGGAAAGGAAGGCCAGGAAGGACACAAAGGACTCTGTTAAGGCAGAATGGAATAGAAATTAATGTCCCCAGCATACAACTGGGGCGTCAAACCCACGGAAAGGACCCTGGCGGTAGGAAAAGGAAGGCATAATTAAACCAAATAAAGCCAGCACAGGGTGAAAAAGCAGCTGCAGACATGCCCGAGACCCCAGCCCCGAGCAGGGCACGGGGGTGTCGCTTGTCCCTTGGGGCGAGCCGGCCCCACCGGGGGTTTGGGGCGCCGCTTTTTGGGTTAAAACGCGACAAAAGGCGTGGGAAAGGCGAGTAAAGGCGGTGCGTGGCGCCTTTAAGTGTGTCCCCAGCCCTCGGGCGTCTCTGCCCAGCGCCCACGTCAGCAAATACCTTTTGTTTCGGTCTCCTCGCAGGGCTCGGAGGCTGCGGGAGCGGCGAGAGCCCAGCGGGGCCGGGCCAGCCCCGCACGCACCGCGCGCTGCCCCCGGCCCGGCGGCGGCTCCCGCAGCACCCGCAGCACCCGCACGGTGAGCGCGGGGCCGGCCCCGCTGCTGTTCCGCTCTGCGGCCACGGGGAAGGACCGGGCGGCCGTGGGGACTCACGGTGGCCGGAGAGGGATGCGGGGGCTGCGGGGAGCGGCGCTGCCGCCCAGAGCCGCCGGGTACCGCCCGCAGCATCCCGGTGCGGCTCGGAGCATCCCGGTGCGGCTCGGTAGCGCCCGCAGCATCCCGCAGCATCCCGGTGCCGCCCGGTATTGCTCGGTGTGGCGTCCCCGCCGGGCGCCATTTGCAGCCCCGGGTGCGGCAACAAAGGGCTGAGCGGGGCGGGGGATGCGGGGCGGGCGGGGGATGCGGGGCCGGGAGCGGGAGCGGCCCCGGCAGCCCCCGGCTCTGGGGCGGTCAGTGCCGGCGATGGGAGCTGCGGGGCCGGGGCCGTCGGGCATCCGGAGCATCCCGAGCATCCCGGGCATCCCGAGCATCCCGGGCACCGGGAGGGTGGGTGGGTGCGGGATCGGTCCTGACCGATGCGGGTGAGCCCCCGGGGCGCTGGGCAAGGACTGAGCCCACCCCGCAGCCGGGGGAAGCGCTGAGCGCTCCTTCCCAGCCCGCGACCCGCGGCTGTGCCGGGCGGTGTAAGCGCCGTCCTTTCGGGATGCGCAGTAATCCCGCTGGGACATCTTTTCGCCTCTTTTGGAGTTGTTAAGTTACTTCTCTTGGGTTACTTGGAAGACAACGCTGGGAATGCGATAAGTTTTTTTAAATGACAGCTCGTCTCTTTGGATTAGGGTTCAGCGACACTGATTGACATTGTCATGATGATGTTTGTTTTTCCCTTTACAGCAAACCTTCCCCTTCCTCCCCGCCTGGGATGGAGATTTCTTCCCACCAGTCTCACCTCCTGGAGCAGCTGAACGAACAGCGCAAGCAGGACTTGTTCTGTGACTGCAACATCCTGGTGGAGGGGAAGGTCTTCAAAGCCCATCGCAATGTGCTGTTTGCCA
>JAWWEE010000058.1:4400166-4411243 GCA_035221455.1 Xenops minutus
GACTTGTTCTGTGACTGCAACATCCTGGTGGAGGGGAAGGTCTTCAAAGCCCATCGCAATGTGCTGTTTGCCAGCAGCGGCTACTTCAAAATGCTCCTTTCACAGAGCTCGAAGGAGACGAGCCAGCCAACAATAGCCACGTTCGAGGTGTTCTCTCCAGAGACCTTCATGGTTATCCTGGACTTTGTGTATTCAGGGATATTGTCTTTAACTGGTCAGAATGTCATCGAGGTGATGTCGGCCGCCAGCTACCTGCAGATGACAGATATCCTCAATGTGTGTAAGACCTTCATCAAGTCCTCTCTGGATATTAATGAAAAGGAAAAGGATCATTACCTCAGCCTCTCGGCCAAAAGCCCCAGCTCTGAGCCTGCCCGCCCCACTCTCTACCGCTCCAGGAGGAAAGCAAAGAGCAACCCCCGGCGTTCCTACTCCATCCCAGATGAAAAGCCCAACGTGAACGAAAACTCCTGGAGCAGCTACAGCAGCTACCTGTCCTCCCAGGTGATTCTGCAGCGGGCAGAGACCCAGCTGTCGAAAAGAGGCAGGAAACAGGGCTCGAGCAGAAAGCGCCGCAAGCACCTGGGCCTGTCCCAGGGCCGGGAGCTGGGACAGGGTAAATCGGACAGAGCGGAGCGGGCAGGAGCCTCGGAGTCCAGCCCCATCCCCAGGGTTGGGCAGGAGGCTGAGTTGGATGCCGAGAATGACGTGGATCGTGAGGATTATGGGTATCACCACGGATCGGAGGTGGTACCCAAGAGATGGGCTGTTACTCAGCTAGAGCAAGAACTTTCCAGAACTCCTGAGTTCATGGAGTTAAAGGCAGAAGAACTGTACACCTCAATGCCCACAATTTTAGGTGTAATGAGTAGTTGGAACGAAGGTAAAAAATAGAAACGGTTTGGAAAAGTTTGGCTTGGTCTAGAAGAATTCAGATGATGTTTTGGAGAGGATTTGTACGGCTGCATGGAAACCAAAATAGTGCATAGACTTAGAGGTGATTTTATCTGCTCAGGAATGACAGACTTTGCAGCCAGAACAGGGCATGGGGAGTGGGATGGGAGAGTTACCCAGGTATTCTGTAAAGTTAAAACAAAACGTGCCTGATTATTTGGGCCCAAGTGGAATTTAATGAAGGCTCAAGAGCTGTAATTGACTTGGGGACGTGAAGGACTGAATTTCTCTTGTAGATCCCCAAACCTGGCAGTAACAGTTCAATCTCAGTCCAACCCAATTCCTTCACATGAGAGGTCCTGCCATTGCTGGGATGTTGCATTTCTCTTGGGGTCCCACCAGCCCAAACTTCATGTTTGGCCACAAACATAAAGCATCCAAACTCCTGATGGACTGGCAGCACCTTCCTGAGAGGGTGGAATAAAGCTGTATTCTTTTGGAAGTGAACATATTATTCACATTATAATGGCATATTCTGAAGACTTCAGGCACCCTCATATATTACACAGAGATTATAAATGTCAAAGCTATGAACTGTTAGCTGATGGAAGGGCTAACAGTTCAGATACAATGATATATGTAACAGCTACATATTTATGATCATCTGTGTGTCTAAGAAATACCCTCAGTCAGAAAGAAAACACTCAAAAATGACCATTTAACGTGTTCAGTGAGAAATACAGGCTTTGGGGGACAGATATATTTTATATCTGTGTATATGTATATATCCCCAAAGTCCATATTTTTTATATTCCCATGTATTTATACATAATATAAATGTATAATATATATATATGTATTTTTCTATAATATATGCTTTATGTGTTATTCTGCATCACATAATTTCAGAGTTATTCTGAATGGGAAGGGACTCACAGGGGTCATCACTGCCCCTTCCAGGGACTGAACCCACCCCCTCCCTGTCATCACACGCCCCAACCAGCCGAGTTAAGGACTCTGACACTGCCAAACCCACGAAAACACGCGGGGATTTCTCCCCCTTTAGCTTCGGGGGGCAGAGGGGACACTCAGCGTGCCCCTGTGTGAGCTGACAGCCCTCCCTGTGCCCCTGGCAGGTGAGCTGCCCCGGCTGCGCTTCAAGTGCCCGTTCTGCACGCACACGGTGAAACGCCGCGCCGACCTGAAGCGCCACCTGCGCTGCCACACCGGGGAGAGGCCCTACCCCTGCGAGGCGTGTGGCAAGAGGTTCACCCGCCTCGAGCACCTGCGCAACCACTTCCAGACGGTAGGGAAACCACGGGCACGGCCAGAGCTGGCACCACCGAGGGGTTTGGGGTTCTTGGTGGGCCGTCCCCTTGGTAGCAAGGGCATAACTAAGGGAGGATTCCATGCCGTGGCTTTATGGAATCAGGTGCGTGGAAGATGAGGAGGGGAGGTGGCTCTTGCTCTTCCTTTGGGGTGCTTAGAAGACAGCAGGTCTCGGTGTGTTGGCCTCTCTTATCTATGTGAGCTGAGGCCTGATCTGGGAGCTGCTTTCCAGAGGTAAAGGAGCTGTTTTCTTGAGGGAAGTTGGTGAGATTTTATTGTGCTAGTTATTTTATTGAGCTATTCCCTGAGTTTTCGATTGTGTATGTCTGTTTTGTTTTGGTTTTGCCCTTTTTTTTTGGTCTTTTTCGCCCTTTTTCCCTTTTGGGATTGTTTGGGATTCTTGTTCTGTATATACATAGTGTTTAATTGTATATATATGTAAATATATGTGAACATACATATTTTTTACTACAATTTTCTTCTCTTTTCTTCCCTTTTGGGAGGGGGGAGCCTGTGCAGCCAATGGCTGGGTTTGGTAGGGAGCCAACCTAAACCACTACACATCAGAAAAGCTCCCCGGCTGCGCTTCAACTTTTCAACTTAGCAAATTATACTTAAAAGCTCTTTTTTTTTAGCACAATTCGCTGCATTTCCACTTTCTAAGGAAATAACAAGCGTGCTGCTGGCTGGGCAGTGACTTTTCGTGTTTTGCATCCCTTCAGATACACCAGGCTGGCAAACTGATCTGCAGGAAATGCAAGCGGCAGGTGACGGAGCGGACGGGCTGCGTGGTGCAGCAAGGCACACGGCGCTACAGACTGTGCCACAAGTGCTTGGCAGAGGCCAATTTCGACAGCACCCCCGAGGACTGTGATGCAGAACATTCCCCTGCCTCCCCCACGGGGGACAAACAGCCCAAATGGGCTTTGGAGGAGGAACAGAAGTCGGATGAGGAGACGATGGAGGAGGAGCCGTATAACCTGGTTGTCCGACACACTAATGATGATGTCCCAGATGAGGTAGAGGAAAAGGTGAAACCAAATCTTAGGTAGATATTTGTGTACTCGTTACTTGTTGTATTGAGGATTAAATTACTCGTGTCCTACCAATTAATGCTGGTTTGCTACTTTAATTGAAATGAAATGTTGCTAAAATTCTATTTTCTGAGGCAAAATTTGGACTAAACCAAGTTGTTTTGTACTTGCAGACACGGAACAGTGTAACCACTTCCAAATATCATCCAGAAAGTACTGAGAATGGTAAGATATCCTGAGCTGGAAGGGACCCACAAGGACCATCAAAGTCCATCTCTTCACTTATTATCTGGAAACTATTTAGAAGAATTGGTTTATATTTCATCAAAGACTTGCTCAGAGCTCCTGCTCATAACGAAAGTGTGAACCAATTTACAGTTCTACAAAGGTTCTGTATGGTACAGATTTTTTTAAAAAATGAAAATTTGCTATGAAAAAGTCTTACTGAAGTGGGCAGCTAAGAAACTTTAAAACACCTTTTTTTTTTTTGCTGGCATTGTAATTAACTTGTACATACACTACAAAAACTTCCTAAGAAAGGAGCAAAGAAAACAAGTGGAATTCTTCCTGCTGGAAGAATTTGTTTACCAGAGCTTTGTTTTTTCAGAGGACTTCTTATAGCTGAGAAAAGCATGGTTAGAGAATTCCCACAGCCAGAGTAGAGTAGTGACCAGAGCATATGTAGTCACTTGGGTAGTACGGCTTTGCCTTTTTTGTACTGTGAATTTTATAGAAAGAGACACCAACGTGGTTCCAAGGAAATAAAAGTGCAATCACTGGAAGTACAGTTGTCAGGTTTTTTCCTTTTTTTTTGGTTTGTTTTTTTTTTTTCAGGACTGATGCCAAGACTCTTTAATTTCAGTGGGACTGTTGTGACTTAGATCATGGAGCTACTTTCCTGCTCATATACATTTAGGATGCTTGACAGCATAAGAACATGTGTTTCTAAGGACAAAATCTCTCAGAGGTTAAACAACCTTTGTAACTCTGGAGTCTCTTCAGCTTTTTTACTAATCATATTTTTCCCCCCAGTCATTTGGATCAGAGAACCTGCACTTGGTAGAGAAACTGAAAGTGCTCAGTATTAAAATGATTAAAAAATACATCTCAGGGAGAGTGTGTGGTACAAACACTCTGCCTGGGAGCAGAGAATGGCATTCCCAGTGGGTATTGTGATAAAGAGCCACTGTTTGGTCTCTTGTCTCATCTGATGAAGTGTTTTCTTTCCTGTTAGCAGCTTCTGTAGCCTGAGGTTACTGCCAGGCAAGTGAAAATTCCCTGCAGAGAATCTGAGAACAGGCATATTGATTCACATCCAGGTTCTCCCTGTCTCCAATAGTTGTGATTTAACTTGGAAAAAGTGAGAATGGGGCAAGCCTGTATAACAATTCCCTAATGCTCTCCCAAACTCCAGCCTTTTTCAGTTGAAGAGATTTCCTTAACTTGGCATTTGTACATTCAGTCACCACCCATGCAGGTCTTTTCTAAATATTTCACCCCTCTACCCTTAAACCCATAAAAACTTCCTACATGAACAGTATCCAGTATTTCTAAAAGCAGAGCTCTTCATTGGTTTACAGCCAGACACACACGGGGCATCTCAGTATTTGTCTCCAAAGGTAAATTTTAACTATGTTAATTTTTTCCTCACTTTTCAGAGAGCTGGGCAAAGGGAAAGGCTGTCCCAGGGCTGCCCTCAGCCCCTGCACCCACAGCCCCACTGATGCCCTCACCCCCTCTGTCAAAATCATACTTATTTCATACCATGAAACTGGAATATTGCCATTCTTACTGGCACAAAAAGTCCACTCACCTTAGCAGGGGGCAAAGTACAAGTGTAATTCAGTGGTTCCAAATTCACCACTCAAAATCACACACAAATCCATGAATTCTCTCAGCCCAAGTTTTATTTCAGCGTGCTTAAAAAAAATAAGGCTTGATTTAAAAATAAGAGGGATTTTATCCCTCAGTCTTTACAAACCAAATCTGTTTAAGATGACTCTCCTAGACAAGACACTGCCTCCAGAGATGAGGCATGTGGAGCATTTACTGTAACAGAGCTGTGCTCCTCACATTTAAATACCAATGTTAGGTAACACCTTTGCCAGCCTGTGATTTAAAACAACACACACTTTCCATTACCTTTGATTAATTTTGATTCAGTGCAGTCCACAGTCCTTTGACATTAAAGGATTGTCTGTGTTATGCTTTCTAAAAGAACAAGGGAAGCTGATCCAAACCATGTGCTTTCTAAAAATGAAGCAGTTTTCACAAGATGCAGGTGGGAGTGAACCTGCAGAGAACCTGGAGCAGCCCTTTCCAACCTGATGCATCCCCTTCCAGCCCAGCAGCAAAGCTGCCAGCTTTTTAGGGGGATCATAGGTGAGATGAGGATTCCAGGTACATGGTCACATGCTGTAGGATTTCACGTGGAAATTTTATTTACAGCCATTCAGCACCACCTGCTGGCATGATTTTTGGGTTTTAAGTACTTTCAAAGGTTTTTTAATTTGTGTAATTTTTGGGGTGTCTTTCAGAACAGCTGGAGTTTTTTCTACATGGAATCTGAGCCACTGCAGCTATATTGGATTTATATAAAATGGAGGAGGGATGACAGCTCAGAATTAGAATAGTGAAATGTGCAAATGAAATCATGTAGATGAACATTATCTCCTGCCACCCTACAAAAAGGGAGTATTTTAGTTAGGACCTTCCCTATTTTCTGTATTTCATGCAGCCCTAACATATGTATCAACCTTGAAAGCTGACTACCAGCATTCCTGGGAGATTTCCAGCTCCTAAAAATCTTTTCCTCTCAACATCCTCCAAAGCTCCAACTACCTCTTTTATTCTCTGTCTCACCATCCTCCCATGAAAACACTGGCTGACATTCCCTGCAATTACTTCCTTCAATTTATGATTTTAACTGTCCAATTCCTTAGTTACTTCCACAGGGATTACAGTTTTAGGGGACTTTTGCCAGCCAGTGACAAATCTCCACTCGACCCCACTCTTCTTGCTTTAAATATCAATGATGACAAAGACTTCTGGCTTTTCATCCTCACAGATCTGCATGGCTGAGTAAGTTATGGCTTTGACCTCTGTGCCCTAGAAAAGAGACACAAACCCATGGATTTCCTAAATGACACCCCTTGTTGCAGTTACACACAGTTCTTACCACCTCCCTCAAATGCTATCCTGTTTCATAGTTCTTCTCCCCAAAAAACTCTATTTCTTCTGATGGAAGAAAGGAGCAAGACCAAGCAAAAGGCTGTGCCCAGTTCTGTGAAACCCAGACACACATACACATTCTGAATGGAGGTTGGTTTTCTGTGTTACCAGCACCACAAAAAGGAAGCCAACTGTTGAGTTTTGCTAGTGCTGAGGCAAAGTCATGCTCAGGCCAACAGTTTCAGGAACATATTCACAAAACCCACAGAAGTTTAGAGCCTGTGATTCCACCCAGCCATGTTTTAACTTGGATATCTGGAGAACTGAGGTCTGATTGGAAAGACACCACACCTCCCCATTCTAAACAGAGAAGATGGGCAGAGGAAGCACTGCATACCTGTGGGTGTTTGCCCAAAGAGAACTCTTCTCCCCACCTTTAAAAGCAAAAAGAAGAGAGGTTGGAACCTTGGTAAGGTTTACCAAATGTTATAATTATTTTCACTGATGAGTATAGAACAGTGAGATTTTCATTTAAAGCCTCAAAGGAAGCAAAAAAAAGTCCCCAATCCATGCTTTAGACGATGGTTTAAACTCACCCAATTGATCTTATTTTGAATTGCATTCGGTCGATGTGGAGCACTTTTACCTCCTGCAGGAAAAAGGAGAGGAGAAACATTTCAGTCACATCTGCTATCTTGAGGCAGGAATTGTCACTAAGTCCCACTTAAAGGGGTCATATTGAGATGGAATCTAAATCCAGAGTATCTGACATGCACTGCTACTTGGAACATCAAGGCAGCAGAAGTGCCCCTGATGTGTAACAGCAGCAAATAACTGGTGTTTGTGGTAACAAAGCTTAATGATTTCTCAAGTTTTTCTGCCCTGGTAGTTCCAATTCTCCACATGTTGTGATTAAATGATCTGTTCATAGAATCATGGAATGGTTTGGGTTGGAAAGGACCTTTAAGCTCATCTTGTTCCCCTCCCTGCCATGGGCAGGGACACCTGCCACTGGACCAGGTTGCTCCAAGCCCTATCCAGCCTGGCCTTGCATATGTTGTGTTCCTTTTTTATCCTAAAATACAATTTCTCTCAGAGCTGGAATTATCAGGGAACAGCCTTGTCCTACAAATGGAAAAAGATCAAACCAGAACACTTACCCTGGGTACAAAGAACTCATTAGCACTGAATTTGTACAGCCACTCGTCCAGGAAGTGGAAGAGGAGAGACAACATGTCGTGTCCTACATGGTTGAAGCAGAGATGTCAGTTTTTGCCTCAGAGCAAGAACACCCAAACATTTTTAAGAGGACATCAGATGCTCAGCTTATTAAAAGACTCAGATTAGTGGTGTTTAATTAACAGCAGTAACTCTGCATGTAAAGATTCAGCTTTTTGGACCCCTCCTCCCTCAGGTTTCATAAGTCTCCCCATGAGAAGTCAGCAGAGCCCCACCTTCTGCCTCTACCTCCACTGTATCCACAGGCTCCACGGTCTCTGTATCCGTCATGTAGCCAAACATGGCCATAACACACTGCTCAAACGCCTCTTCCAACGTGTCTCCCCAGGCATGGAGCCTAAAAGGACATGGCAACACTTACAGGGCTGTGACAGGAAGAAATAACCCCAAAGTAACATGCAGGTGAGCAGTCAGAACAATCAGAATTGTTGAATGTTGAGAAGAGCAGGTGAATGAACAAAAAAAGCTTTGCTTTTTAGGAAGAGAAGGGTTTGTGAGAAGAGTTTCTTTGAATATGGAAAATAAATGTTTTACAGCCACCAAGGAAATTCTTCCTTAACATGGCTAATTGATGTCTATAAAAGTAAACTAGGCAGAAGACATTTGGGTTAAAAGAGATTAAAATGAGTTTTCAAAAGACATTTCCAAATAACACAGAGGCTTAGTCAGAAGCACCATAGGAATATTAGAAAAGAAACGAAATGTGATTCTATGTTCTCCCAAAAGCAGAAACAAAAGCATCAGAACACCCAGTGAGTGACATTTCATAGTTCCACAAGGTGCTACATCTGCAAACAGCCCCCAACAGCTAATCCAGACTGAGAGCAGTGGAAGAAATAACAAGTTTATACTGAGAAATCCCAGCTGCCCACACTTACTGCACATCTGCTGTGTGATCCAAATCTGAGGGGAAGGAAAGAGGAAAGCCATAATGTCACCAAAATTATTTTAAAATGAGGATTAAAAAAATACATCATCACTATCTGATTGTCTAACAAGAACTTTTTGCATTCACATTCAGACATGATAAATCTCTTTTGCAGTATATTAGAAAAACTTAGCACAAGTGGAATTTGGGATTACTTCTGCCAAAGAAGAAAATAAACCCTGTTTAATGTGATTGTGTCAGTGCCCTCTGTGTCCAGCCCTATGTGCAGGGTTTGGCTGTTGTAACCCAACAGGCTTCCACAAGTTAACTGCAATAAAAAAGAAACTTTAACCAGGACTAAGAGTTTATCTGAAGTCTGCAGGATGGAAAATTATTCATGTAGGGGATCAGATTAGCAAATATTTCCAACTCAGTGAGAAAATACACCTGTCCACACCCAAGAACACCCACTATGCAAAGAGAAGAATTTAAAACATAGTGTGTAATATAAAATAGAAGGCAAACTTTACTAATAAATCATGGTTAACATTCAGAGGAATGAGAGAAATGCAGAATTCCAGCAGGTTGGCAGAAACAGAACTAATTTGGGATGTAAAACAAATGCCACACCATGATCACTTCAACTAGAAGGTTGTCCTGGTGCTGTTTGGAGAGTTCACACACTATTAGTGGATTCTCAACAACAGTCTCTAAAGCAAACAAATTCCAGTGGGTGTAAAAAGAAGGATAAAACCTCTTTCAGTTATGGAAACTGCATGACTACTGTAATATGTCACAATAGTTCTGCTCTGCTATCAAATAAAGATCTGAACACATCCTAAAAATATGAATTCTGACAGAGCAATAGGCAGTCCCTCCAGGGTTTTTAGATGCAATGACACCTGGAGAAAGTTCTCAAGGAGAGACTTTGATTTATTTTTCTCACCATTTTTTTAGCACCAAAACAAGAAAAGCATTATTCTGTGATAAAGAAAATTGGAGGTATCTCTCTACATATACCCTGCTATTTTCCTTGCCCTCATGATTGCAGTGTCACATGCTGCATCAGGAAATTCTTATTTTAAAAAATATAAAATATATATTGTATGTAAAATATAGAAACCAGATATCAAATAGGAAAACAGGTATCATATAGAAAAACAGGTATCATATAGAAAAACATATTAGATGTGTAATAAAATACATAGAATATCAACATATCCAATCTATAGCTACAAAATACATACTCAAATATACAAAATATGCAAATATCATTATTTCAAAGACTCACATTCATATTTCTTACAGAGTGGGGGGTACTTGGCCTTGACAGCCTTCTGCTCCTGTGTCAGGTTGTAATCCCTCTCATCTGCTGCCATGGCTGTGGGATCCACCTCTGCCTCCCTTCCTGGTGAAAGGGAACACCCAGCAGCTCTGCCTCCCTTCCTGGTGAAAGGGAATAATAATAAATACACGTCATTTCAGTTGTTCCTGCCCAGCTGGGAGGTGGGAAAGGTGGGAGACATCCCCACACTGCCCATCCCAGGAATGTGCTCCCCTAGGCAAGACTTACAGGGGGCTTTTCTTTAGGGGGGAAAAGTCTCAGGACAAGGATTAGAGTTAAACCTTCGGATCTAAAGGAATGTTTTTGGCAAATCTGTCTGTCTCACAAGTGCAGAGGGTTTCCTGTGTCCCTTTCCTTGCAGGTTTTTAAAAATAAAACAAACAATAAACTCTCAAACAACTGCATCAACCCCCCATTTCAGAGCCTGGTTCTCAGCCCTGAGTTGGTGTTTCATGCAAATACTCATTTGTAGAACACAAACTGAACAACTTGATTAACTCCAGGGTAATTAATTCCCCCCCCAGATTCCCAGACACTCTTTGTTTTGTGCATCTCACGATTTGCCCACAGATGAGCCCAACACCTCCCCAAACAATGCAAATAACACATTTATAGATAACCCCATTAAACACGGACTACTTTAAAACTGGAGCTGGTTCTTCCTCAAGGCTTAGAAACAACACATTTCCAACTTCAGGTTTTAGGCAAAGATCTCGGTATGCTGCCCAGAGAAGCCTGAGCTGAGGAGCCAGGGCTGCTCTTGGGGAACAAACCCAGATGCCGATTTCATATTTGATATTTGCTATTTGATTTTAAGCCTGTCGGCCGTGGATGGTGGAGTCCCACTTCATTCACCCTCAGCAACCACCCAGAACCAGCGAGTATCACGCCTGTAGAGCTGCACTGAATTGTAGGGGGGGGGAAAAAGAAGATATTGCTGTTTATAAATAATTAATACCAAGCCGAGGCCAGCCGGGGGTGTCAGGGCAGCGCTGTTGGGGGGGCAGGCCGCGCCTCGGCCCACACACGCTCCGCTCCGCTCCAGCCGCGCTCCCACACGCCGCGGTCACCGGAGGGAGCCACGGGCACGATTCTTCCCCCGGGGAATGCGGGATTAGGATCAGGATGCGGGATCAGCGCCCACACCCTCGGCCCCTCAGCGGGGTGCGCGGCCCCTTTAAGAGCCCGTGAGGGAAG
>JAWWEE010000058.1:4411841-4494810 GCA_035221455.1 Xenops minutus
GGGTGTCCCCGTTCCTTTAGGGTGTCCCCCTTTCCCTTGGGGTGTCCCCGTTCCTGTAGGGTGTCCCCCTTTCCCTTGGGGTGTCCCCGTTCCTTTAGGGTATCCCCCTTTTCCATGGGGGGGTCCCCCTTTTCCATGGGGGGGTCCCCCTTTTCCATGGGGGGGTCCCCCTTCCTTTAGGGTGTCCCCTTTTTCCATGGGGGTGTCCCCCTTTCCCTTGGGGTGTCCCCGGTCCTTTAGGGTGTCCCCTTTTCCCTTGGAGTGTGCCCCTTTTCCCTTGGGGTGTCCCCTTTTCCCTTGGGGTGTCCCCGTTCCTTTAGGGTGTCCCCTTTTTCCATGGGGGTGTCCCCTTTTCCCTTGGGGTGTCCCCATTCCGAGGGTGAGCTCCCCCAGGTCTGCCCGCCCACCTCCTCCTCCTGCAGCCCAGTGTGCTGGCAGATGGGATGAGGACGTGTGTGAGAGCAGAAGGAGCCTTGGAAAACTGGATTTTGGGAACGAGTAGTTCAAGGCTGCACCCAGCCTGGTTTGTTTAACAGCAGCTGCTGGTTCTGCATTTAAACGTCCCTGCATGGCTGGGGTTTGCTTCCATGGTACTCTGTGCACGGAGTTTCTGAATTTTAATTGTGTTGCTTCAAACAGCAGCATCATCATCATCATCACTGAACCATCACAGAATGGTTTAGGTTGGGAGGGACCTTTAAGCCCACCCAGTGCCAGCCTCTTCCATGGGCAAGGACACCTTCCACTAGTCCAGGTTGCTCCAAGGCCTGTCCAGCCTGGCCTTGGACACTTCCAGGGATGAAATTTGACATAGTTAATATTAATTTCGAGCTGTATATCCAGAATAAAAGCATTAGCATGTGCAACAGGGAATTTTTAATTATCTAATGACTACTCCAATAGAGCATCCAACAGCAAACCAGGGTGTGATGTAGTTGGGTCTAATCCATTGCCTGCTCACACTGGTGGTGTGTCTGTAAATACTAATTCATAAAGGCTAATTAATTGTATGTATTTTTTTCCAAAACCACTTCAGCAGCCTTTGATGATGCAGTGGAAGAACGTGTGATCAACGAGGAGTATAAAATATGGAAAAAGAACACCCCCTTCCTGTATGATTTGGTGATGACCCACGCCCTGGAGTGGCCCAGCTTGACTGCTCAGTGGCTCCCTGATGTCACAAGGTAAATTGATCCCTTTGCTTTCTATTTAAAGCAGAACAAACGGTAAATCCAGGATCATCTTTTGTTAAAGTAAGGCAGTGTGTGATTCCTTTCTGTCCCAATAACCCTTGTCATGCCTTGCCAACAGTGAGTTGAGGACACTGAATGCCAGAGATAATCAGTACAGACATTTTTGTTTTGGGAAAATGTCTTCTGTTATTGAGAAGACATTTTCACACATTTGATTTTAATGTTTTTCTTCTTCCAGCATCACCCACCCCTTTAATAAGCAAAAAGCTGATCAAAACCAAAGTTAGATCTAATTTCTGAAGAACCACCATTTTGTCCTAAGCTTCCATAACCATGTTCTGCTTGTGGGGACTGTTCTTGTCCCTCTGAGCTGGACTTGAGGAGCTGCTAAAGCCTCTTAAAGGAAGGCAGGGAAGTGATGGTCTGTTGTGCTGAGAGAGTTTTAGGTTGAGATCACAGAATCCCAGACTGTTTTGGGTTGGAAGGGAATTTACAGATCATCCTTCCACTATCCCAGGTTGCTCCAACCTGGCCTTGGACACTTCCAGGGATGGGGCAGCCACAGCTTCTCTGTGCCATCTGCCCAGCCTCACAGGGAGGAATTCCTTCCCAATATCCTGTCTAAATCTACTGCTTTCAGTGTGAAACCATTCCCACTTGTCCTGTCATTCCAAGCTCTTGCAAAAAGTCCCTCTCCACCTTTCTTGTAGGAGATCTTGAGTTGTGGTAAGTGATTTCCTCCGGAGGAAGCAAGTGTGGTATTGGAACAGGAAGCAGCAATAAATTTAAAGGTCCTTATAAGTGTTAGAACCTGTCATAAAAAAATGTTCCAGTCAGCCCAAAGTTTGTGACTCATTTTGTTTCTCTTCCCTTGCAGACCTGAAGGCAAAGACTTCAGTATCCACAGGTTAGTGCTGGGCACTCACACTTCAGATGAGCAAAACCACTTGGTCATAGCGAGTGTGCAGCTGCCCAACGACGATGCACAGTTTGATGCCTCACACTATGACAGTGAGAAAGGAGGTAAGGGCCCAAAGGACTGGCTGTTCACCATGTTTTCCTTCCCTTCTTAGTAGAAAAATTGTCTTTTCTAAAAGTTCAGGCAGAAAGATTCATGTTTGACTTCTCAACAGAAGGAATGTTCTGTTTCTAAGTGCTACTCCCTTATTAGGGAGATTAATAGACAAATATGCCCCTCAGTGCATAAACACTTTGGTTTTTGAATGCATGTAATGTCTTAATACTCTAATGATGAAAACAAAAAGTGGAGGCTTATTGCAAAAGTATTTGTGGGAAAGCCTCACCCCTCCTTATTTCTCATCAGGAATTGACAATGAATTCCATGAAGTGCTGCTTATTGTTATTTTTAATATCACTTTTGCATTACATAAACCCTTCCAATAAGAAAGTCACTCATGTAAAAGAATATTTTTATTTTAGAGGAGTGTAACACTTCAAATGTTTTTCATTTGTCTGAGTTCTGCTGCCTGAGAGCTGTGCCAGCCCCTGCTGGGTAAAAGATCCTTGTGTGTTGCTCAGTTTATCAGACTGAATTTGATGTTTCCTGTAACCTTGGTGGCTGTCAGCACTGCCACGAGTTACAGTTCTCGTGTTTACTGGATGGAAACACTTTCCACCTGGTGAAAGTCCTTAATGAGCCAATGTTTGCTCTTCCTTTTACAGGAAGTCTGGATTGTGCAATGAGTATTTTGATCTTTGGGCTTATTAAGAGTTATTCATGAATACAATGTTGTCTAATAAATACTTGGTTTCTATTCTATTTTGGTATTTCTCAAAAATACACACTACGATTTAAAAGCAATCCAAAACCCCTTCTTTTTGCCTGAATTGTGCTATGCAATTTTGTTAAATGCTAAGTTACTATAACTTTATGTATAAAGATAAGGGAATTTAGCAATTTGTATTTCAGGCCTAATTGCAATTTATTTTTACCATAATTAGTCTATTCTACAGTAAGAGCTTGGCAGCACCAGTAATTGAGTCTGAATCCTTGGGTCTTGATTTGAAACTGGCTTATTATTCCCAACTCTTTAATTCTTATTTCTAGAGTTTGGAGGCTTTGGATCAGTTAGTGGAAAAATTGAAATTGAAATCAAGATAAACCACGAGGGAGAAGTGAACAGAGCACGTTACATGCCACAGAACCCTTGTATCATCGCCACCAAGACTCCATCCAGTGATGTGCTGGTCTTTGATTACACCAAACACCCTTCCAAACCAGGTGTGTGCTGCTTTCTTCATTCTGTGCCTCAGATATCAGCCAGCCCTTCCCAAAGGGAAGGTCAATGTGGTGAAAAAGAGCTTAAAAAGTTGTGTGGCTTATCTGGCATTTGGGACTTTAGGGCAAGGTGGGTGTTTAATGTGAGGTTATTCTGTATGAAGCTTAAGCTCGTGTATCCAAATGTATCCATGGAAAGGCAAACCTGTTCCTGTTTGCACTTTCCCTGCTTGTTTTGTCACCTCACTGTGTGTGATGGTATTTGGGGTGGTAGAAGGGAAGGGTTTTTTGAAACTTGCCCTGCCTCATTGCAGATCCTTCTGGAGAGTGTAACCCCGACCTGCGTCTCCGTGGGCACCAGAAGGAAGGGTATGGGCTGTCCTGGAACCCAAACCTCAGTGGGCATTTGCTCAGTGCTTCTGATGATCATGTGAGTGCTTGACATACAGCTCAGGTGCAGCCTGCACTTTGTGTGCCTGGGGAAGGTCAGAAATGGTCTGGTTTTGAGGGGGAGCAGGTTAAGGAGATCATCTGCCTAAAGATGTAATTTGGGAATGTTTTTGTTGTTTTAAAGACCATTTGCTTGTGGGATATCAGTGCTGTTCCAAAAGAAGGCAAAGTGGTGGATGCAAAGACCATCTTCACGGGCCATACAGCAGTGGTGGAAGATGTATCTTGGCACCTGCTCCATGAATCCCTTTTTGGATCTGTTGCTGATGATCAGAAGCTCATGATGTGAGTGGGGGAACCTCTTCACAAACATAGTGCTTTTCCTTGGTGAAATGGGCTATAAACCTTTGTTTCAATGGCATGGTTTCCCTTCACAGTTGGGACACTCGGTCAAACAACACCTCCAAACCCAGTCATTCCGTGGATGCTCACACAGCTGAAGTGAACTGCCTTTCCTTCAATCCTTACAGTGAGTTTATCCTGGCCACAGGATCAGCTGATAAGGTACATCTGCCTTGAGCTTGGGACATCCTTGTCCAGTTTCTGATGTGTAAGTGTGGATGTGCATGTTGGTTACTTCAACAAAATATGTTTTTTGGGTTTTTTTCCTAGACTGTTGCTCTATGGGACTTGAGGAACCTAAAACTGAAGCTGCACTCCTTTGAATCGCATAAAGATGAAATATTCCAGGTATAACAAAATACCTTTATTTTTTATGCGTATAGACTTAGTTATGCTTAGAAAAATAGTCTTTTCCACTCTCTTTTTATTTAATGTACTTGCACTTTAAAACTCATTCTTTTTTCTCATCTGCTTGTCATTTTCTGGGTTGTTGTGGAGCTCCAACACATATAAAAGTGCCCAGAAAGCCAGAGTGGAGCTGGGAAATGCTGAGGAGCTCGGACCACAGCAGAAGGATGAAATGATAGCAGTGTAGAGTGCATTAAATTATTCATGGCAGCAGATTGAAGCAGGAGCCCCAGTGAAATGGCTGCAGTGTTTCCATGTCCTCAGCCCAGTCCTGGAGGAAGGTTTAACTGGTTCCCGTTAACGGGATCCCAGAAACACCCTCTGACAACAAACAATTGCTAATTTTACTGGTGTAAATATAGAATGTTCACCTCATGGGTAGCACGTGCTTAGCAGATCCAATATTTCCATCTCCAGCTTGTGCCTTAATCAGAGGAGAAATATGTAGAGATTTTTTGGTGGAAGGATTACTAGTTCAGACTGTAATGTCTAAATAAAATTACACATGGGATTTTGAACTGCCATGTTAGTGTGCAGAATTCTATGTTCTTTTCTAATCCTGTGATCCTATTAAGTGAGGTGTTTTGGAGAGCTTTATCTCCAGCACAAGTAGTAAATGTGAGCTTTTGGGCAGTTAAGCTTAATTACAGTGATTTCTTTTCATGTGAGAACTGTACCTACTGCTGAAGGAATCCCTGGGTTATATTTGTGCAATCCTTATTAAGAAAAGGAGCAGCCAGTATCCTTGGGGGCTGTTTGGACTTGGTAATACATGGGCTTTGTTAGAGGAGAAGGTTCCAGGTGGCACCTTTTTTGGTGCTGAAAGGCCTTTTTGGTGTGTGAATGTTCCCAAACTGCCTCCTGTGTCCAGTGTTATTAGTGGGTGGGTTTTTATCCCAGATAATTGTTAATTTGAATTCTTGTAGAGCTTTCAGGATACAAAATGAAGTGGTGTTTGTTGTCAATGTCATGTTACAGCTTCTCAAAACTCATTTTCTGATTCCATCCTTGTCTGTAGGTTCAGTGGTCTCCCCATAATGAAACTATCCTGGCCTCCAGTGGCACAGACCGCAGGCTAAACGTCTGGGACTTGAGGTAAATCCCAAATCCCTCACACTGGCCCCACAAAATGCTGTGGATTCAATTGTGTCACACTTCAGAAAACAAACCAACCCCCACCTTTTCTTTATTTTCCCTCACTTTTTTTTTTTTGCAGTAAAATTGGAGAAGAGCAATCCCCTGAAGATGCTGAGGATGGTCCCCCAGAGCTGTTGGTGAGTCTTTTCAATCTCATTAATTATTCTGACCAATTACTCACTTCTACAGTGTGGATTTGTGACCACTCCCCTTTTTGTTTCCCCAATCCTAGTTCATTCATGGTGGTCATACTGCAAAGATATCTGATTTCTCCTGGAATCCCAACGAGCCCTGGGTCATTTGTTCTGTATCAGAAGATAATATCATGCAAGTCTGGCAAATGGTGAGTTCATTGGGGAAGTGCAGGAAGTGGCAGGTGAGAGATGGTGTTGAAATGCCTGGATTTCAGCATTCCTGCCTTTGTGTACAGCTCTCAGAGCTACTCATTTCGTAGCTTGGCTGAAATCTCAGAGGGACAGTGAAATCTCCTTTAGCTTTGGTCAGAACAATGGTTTCCAAAGACTCAGAAGCTGGTTTGTGTTTAATAAAAAAAGGAAATGCTGTGCAAAAGGAAATTTTTCTCTTCTAGGCTTGAATAAAAAGTGTGTGAGACCTAACTGATGAAATTGACGTTTCTGCTAGTTTTGTTTAGTCCTGAAGAATAAAATATTTGTAAGTGGTACAAATGCCCTTCTGAGGATGGAGAATGGGAACAGTTTGCTGGCCCTACATTCCCAGCTGTTGAAGGTTTTGGAAAACAATCTTGACCTTTGACAAGACCATACTCCTAATTTTGTTTAAGTATAAATTTTGTTCTTGGCAGCTTTCCATGTAGTTCTTTTGGAAGGTGCAGCTAAGTAGAGGATCTACTAAATACATACAAAAGAGTGGTTGGTTGAAGTCAGTCTTGCAGCGGTCTCTGCTCTAACAAGGCAGATTCCTAAACTAAAATCATGTAGAGGATACTTAGGAAATGTTTTGGAGGCATGGCTGTTATGGAAAAGGTCACTTGTGTTGCTGCTTTGATGTTAAATGATGTTGGGATCAGGGGTGGGTGATACATATCTGCAGCTGAAAAACTGCCAGAGCTTTTTCAAGTGTTGTAGAGGGTGGAATCCTGTCCAAAGCGTGGGAAATGCTTCCTCAGTCCCTCCATCCCTGTCTTGCAGGCTGAGAACATCTATAACGATGAAGATCCTGAAGGAAGCGTGGATCCAGAAGGTCAAGGATCCTAGATGACAACCCTTTCCTCTTTTTAGTCTTTTTCCTTCTCTCCCCTCTCAACCCTGATATTGACTTAACACTGGTTTTGAGACACACGTAGACTTTGTGTTCAACCATCCTCCTGTAGGTCCCATCACAGGCTTTTTCACCCAGACAGTGAAACCCACCCCTCAAAAAAGGGCTCAGCCCCCTCAACCAGGTCTGTGCTGTAGCTCCTTGGTCAGAATTCCTGCAGCAACCTCTCATGTCAGGCTGGCTGGCCCATTTTAGCTGCCTTTCATCACAGAGCAAGCTTGGCTTTGTTTTTTTTTTTTTTCTTGCTCCAGCCACAGCCTTTTTCCTAATTTAAACAAAAGTTAAATTGGCAGAGCTGCCCAGTGGGTTTGAGCCAATGGAGATGATACAAGTGTTAATCCACAGGCAGCTCTGAAATGGTGTGGATGGGCTTGTCCTCCTCGATACAGCTCAGAAGCCTTGGAATTCCTTTAGTTACCTGTACCTTGTGGATTTTTCTGCCCTTGCAAGTGCAAAACAGACTTGCAAGTTCTGACTTGAAGTGAAATATCTCTTATTTTTTGTCTCTCCTGGTAATTCTGGGGTCTTCATTCCTTCTTTCCTCTCCCTTTTCTCCCACCTGCTGGGCGACGGCGGTTTGGATTCATTAGCTATTCCTGCAGAGCATCGGTCACCTCCCACGTTTGTTTTTTTTTGCTCTATTGTGTGTTTCTTGAGCTGTGTTTTTCACATAATGTTTCTTTCCTTTCTGTGAAATGGTTTTTAAGACTTGGGACCCCCAAGTTGTAAAGGTGTATGTTTGTACCAGCGGGTGGTCCTGCCCGGTGCCCTGAGCAGCGTTGGCAGCTGGTGTGGAGCAAAACTGCTTTTTTTAGGAGTTAGTCCTTGCCCACTGGTTCCTGCACGTCTTCCACTCGGGTGTCCCGTGCCACCAGCAGCCTGTTACTCTCCATCTCCTCATGACTAATTGCGTGTAAGTTCTTCAGCTGGAATAAAGTTTTTCTACGTAAATGCTGCGGAGTTTGGGGAGTTCTGTGCTCGTTTCTTTATGCATTAACTGCTTTGTTAGGGACCTGTTCAGGGAGCAGGGAAGGGAAGGGTGTGGTCTGCACCTGTGTGCTGGGGTAGGTGCTTTTTCTTTTTTAACACATGGATCCTTCTCCCCCTCTCGTTTTTGTTGTTTTCTTTGTGGAATGAGTCAATGAGCACCTAAAATCCCCAAGCAGCCACAAAAGCACTGAGCTGTTCCTTCCCCCTCAAGCCTGTCTGCATTTTGGCTCTGCCTTCAGCCCGTGCCCCAGAGCTATTTTGGTTAATCTGCAGCATGAATAGATTGATACAAACACCCTGGTTTGACACGCAGACTTGGGATTTTGAGACGCAGCTTTGAGAATTAAAAGCCTCCTTAAACTCTGACCTTTATTTTCAGTGTGAGACTCGATATAAAGTGGAAACCTCTTACCCACCACCTCGTTCTGTGGAGCACATCCCAGTACAGCAGAGACCCTTGAAATACAAAAGAAAACCCTGTTCAAGGGCTAAAGCTTCTCTTGCATGTAAACTTTAGAAGTCAGCCCCCCAGAACTTTCTGTGCAGGTTTCAACAGTCCATCTATGGAACGAGACAAGATAACATTTTCCCAAACACAGCAAAACATAAATCTGTTACTCCTCATCCGTGTCCATCAGTGCAAGGATTGTTTGCTCTGCTCCTCTGTGGAAAAGCAGTTTTACTACATGAGCAGCAGCAGCACCTGGAGAAATACACCCAGGGAAAGGATTGTGTGGTATTCCCGGCTCCAGGCAGCAGCTGTGCAGCAGGCAGGATAAGCAGCACGAGGAGACATCCCTTTTAAATCCTCAGTCCATTGTTTTTGCTACAAAGAGGAAAATTCCATAGTTCTAACAGTCTTGGTCTGCTTTTTCCTCCGATTTGCAAAGGTGTCCGTAGATTTCCAAGCAGCTCCTGTAAGGGGAGAAAGGAAATTTAGGCTATGGAATATTTACATAAATGCTCTGGCTGGAGGAAAAAGGGAAGGGGTGCTATTTCTGGAAAACATTCTTTTCACAGTATGGAATAAAAGGAGTTGGGAAGCACTTCAAGAGGCTCAGTGCATGGGTGTGTGGGCCTGGCCCAGCCCTTCCAGAGCCCTTGGCAAACAGGATTTGACAGCAGGGAATGTCATTTTTGGTGTGAGCTACAGTAAAAGGCAGCTCAGAGCTGCACTTAACTCTGAGGTCCCTGGAGCAAATGTGAAACCTCATTAAAGGTGTCCTGACACCAGGGAAGCCTCGTCTGTTATTGCTTCCAGGGATGGCAGTTTGTAGTTTCCAGGAGTTAAGATCTTGAGTCCACAGGGTTAAATGCTGGTTTGTGATTTAGGAGGACCCCACACAAACATAGGGTGGTGGTGGAATCTGGGCTCAATCCTAAATGCAGTTTCTCCTGTGAATCATCTGGGTGACAACACAGGCTCGGAGATCTCTTCCTTGTCATGCTAAAGTCTTACCTGGATAAAGGCAAGCTGTTTGGGGTAGGGAATATCCTGTGGCGTGTTTGGGTGGAGAAGGGGAGAAAGGAATGCTAAAGGAACAGTGAGGCTATGGAAAAGGGTTAAGAGTGTGTACAGCTGAGGCTGGAGTCACGCAGAACAGCTCCAGCTTTGGGGAGTAAAACAGTCCTCAAACTCCAGGACATTTTGTGCAGCTTTGGGAAATCCCGTGCAAAGAAGTCCTGAGTGAAACCAGCAGTGGAGTTATGAGCAGAAGACAGTTCTCTCCCATTGGGGAGCACCCACAGCACTGCTTCCCAAACCTAAACCTCAGCTCCTTTCCACATATTCCTCAGGAAACCACCACTTAAGCTGCCACACCTGCTTCTTGGGAAGCAGCTCCACTCCTCAGTGTGCAGGAATTCCCAGCAAATCCCAATCTGCTGCTTGGCAAAGGGGCTGAAGTTCCTGCTGTGCTGCCCCACCAGGCCCCTTGGTCACACACCAGCCTGTCCCCAGGAACCAGGAGCTTTAAAAGCCCGTGGTGTCCCCCAGCTCTGGGATCCCCCCCAGCACCTCAGGCTCTGCCCCACCATCCTCCTCCTCTTCCCAGCCCCTCTGCATTGCAGGGACAGGACACAAACACACTTGTAGATGGAGAGCTCCCGGTGGAGGCTGGTCCTCAGCTCCTCCAGCTCCTGGTTCTTGCGCTGCTGGAGCTGGACCCCGTTCTTCAGCTCCTTCAGCCTGTCTTCCAGCTCCTCAACCTGCTCCTGGAGGGAGAGGACGAGACTGGATTAGCTGGAGGAGGAAGGCTCCTGCACTGCCCTGCTGCCCACGCTCTCCTCAGGGTTCTGCCTCTGGATGCTGCTGGTCTGGACAGGCACAGCCAGGCTGACCCTGACCAACCACCCTCTTTGAAATCCTCTGCAAAAAGGCTTTGTTTAGTTACAAAGGTGGGAGTTTGGGCCGGGCTGGGATGCCTTTTGTCCTTAGGCTTCTCCCAGCTGCTTGGTTTTGTCCCCTCAACTACTCTGTGCGTGTGTGTTTTGAGAAGCTGCCAGAACTGTAAAAACCCATGAGTCAGAAGAAGATAAATGAGGAATTTGGGAAAAGGAGAATGTGGAGGCACAGCAGGGATGGTCCAAAGTCCTGTCTCCATGGGGCAGCAGCCCCTGAAACCCAAGACAAGGTGTGATGAGTCCCCATTCGAGCAGGGAGGAGCTGCAGTGGAAGGGGATCACCAGTTTCCAGAAACTGCTCAGGGCCAGGCTGGGAGGAGGCAGAGAGCGTTGAAAGGGGGGAGATTAATTGTGGAGCCTCTTTGCCAAATGTGCTCTTGTAGATATTGAATTGCTTTGTCCCTCAGGCCAAAGGGCCGGGGGTGGGGGACAGGCATGGCCAGGCAGAAATAACCCCCTGAGGAGGCAGCCCAGCCCCTGGGCATGGGAGGTGAGACCCTTCCTGGCAGGGGGAAGGGCAGAATCTGCCCCAGCAGGACCGGGGTTTAAAGAAAAGCCATATTTATGTAAAAATGGCTTTTCTGAGTGCCTTGGCTCAGCCCTGTGTGGGGAATGTGTGGTGCCTGCACTCAGCAGCATCGCTCAGCTTTGGGAAGGAGCCCTCCAAACCCTCCACCTCATCCCTGCTGGCTGGGGCCATTCCCAAGGGACAGACCAAAACCAAGAGAGAACATATTCAGGAGAAACCCATTCCCCAGGCTGGGTGAAGCCCCAAAACTTCCCCACCACATCCCTGGCTCTGCCTCATGCCCAGGGGCTGCTGCTTCGCCTGGTCTGTGCCAGGGTGGGGGATAACTTTGCTCCCAACCAGCAGGAGATTCTCCATCCTCCTCACCCTCTCCATCCTCCTCACCCTCCTCACCCTCCCCATCCCTCTCCATCCTCCTCACCCTCCCCATCCTCCTCATCCTCCCCATCCACTCCACTCCTCCTCTGGGCTCTATGAGCACAACCTGCAGCACCCACACCTCCCTGGCTGCCAAGAGGAGGGCCGTGGGGTGCCCAGTGGGGCACGTACCCGGTACTGCCCGACCTCCTCATCCCTCTTCTGCTTGACGAGCACGATCTGCTCCTCCAGGCTGCGGTTCTGCAGCCTCAGCCGGCTGGCCTCGCCCTGCAAGGGCCTCAGGGCTTCCTTCATGCCCTGGATCTCTCCCTGCACCTCCTGCAGCGCCCTGGCCCCGGCCTCTCTCCGCTCCAGCAGCCTCAGGAGCTGTGGCTCGTAGTGCTCCTCCAGCCCCCGCCGGCTCCGTGCCACGAAGCTCTCGAACTCCAGGGACAGGCGCCGGCTCTCCTGCAGGTACAGGTTGTCCTGCCGGCACGGCGGGGCCTCCAGGCGCTGCCTCAAGACCTCCTTCTCCTTCTCGCAGGTCTCCTTGAGCTGGGACAGCTCCCCCGAGAGCTGCCCAGCCTGGGTCTCCAGCTCGCCCTGGTAGGCGGCGTGCTGGGAGAGGTCGTGGCGCCGGCTCTCCAGCTGGTACTGGCAGGCCACGCAGTCCTTGGTCACCCTGAACAGCTTCTGCTTGATCTGCCGGATCTCATCCTTCAGGTTGTCCCTCTCCAGCTCCACCTTGGCCAGCAGCCTGCAGGCTGCCTGGATCTCCTCGTGGGCGTGACGGATCTCCTGCAGCGCCGGCTCCCGCAGCTGGGCCAGCTCCGCGATCAGCCTGTCCCTCTCCTTCTCCAGCTGCTCCACGATCTCAATGCACTCTTGGAAGTAGTTCCCCAGCTCTTCCAGGGTCAGGCACGGATGTTCCGTGCCGTCTGCATCCAGAGGGCTGCCTGCTCCCTCTGCATCCATGTCCAGCGGGATCCCTGCCCCGTCTGTGTCATCTGGGATCCCTGCCCTGTCTGTGTCCATGTCCAGTGGGATCCCTGCTCCACCTGTGTCCTCATCCAGTGGGATCCCTGCCGCACCCACATCCACTGGGATCCCTGTCCCACTTGCATCCACATCCAGTGGAATCTCTACTCCATCTGCATCCATGTCCAGTGGGATTCCTGCCCCACTTGCATCCACGTCCAGCGGGATCGCTGACCCATCCACATCCAGTGGAATTCCCACTCCATCTGCATCCCCATCCAGCAGGAGTCCTGACACATCCACATCCAGCGGGATCCCAGTCCCGGCTGCATCCTCATCCAGATGGGTCCCTGGCATGTTTAGCTCCAAGGAAGTGTCCCTGCTGGCCACCTGCAGCTCCTGGCTGGAGTCTGGGCTGCCCCTGAGCAGGGGTGTCACCCCCACACCCCCTGATGGGTCTGTCGGGGTGTGTGGATGGTCCAGGTGTGGAGCAGCACCTGCAGCCGCTCCCTGCGAGGCTGAGGATGCTCCAGCTTCATCCAGCTGCAGCTCTGGAGGGGGCTCGGGCTGTGCCATCAGGTCCCTGCAAAGGAGAGGAGATGTGAACCAGAGCAGTGACAGGTCGTAGCCCTTCCTCCCACCCTCTGAGACCCCTGGAGCAGGGAGAGCTGGGGGTCCCACCTCACCCTCAGGCTGGATGAACTGGGCAGGGCTGTGCTCAACACTCTGGGACCCGAACTGTCCAAAAGAAGGGAAGAAAAGCCTCTCAAAGTGCCCAGAGGGAGGGATGCAAACCCAGATCCAAAACCCACGGGCTGCTCCGGTGCCAGCAGGAACAGCCACCGTGTCGTGGCCAATCTCCCCAGTGGCACCGGTGTGACCGGTGTGAGCACTCCCTGCAAAACTTCCCGGGATTTTAACCATGTGGCATAACCTCACGGCAAGGGAATGCGCTGCTGAAGCAGCCCAGGCAGGCTCCGGGATGGCTGAGATGGAGCAAACCCCCGCACACCCAGAGCGAGAGGCAGCGCCTGCAGCGGGAGCCGCTTTGCAGAGTCATCCGATCCCGGCATTGTCCCCAAGTCACGGCACCTGCAGCTGCCACCACCGAATCCTCGCTCTGCTGTTCTCCCTGGCGCTCTTTGGGGTAGGATGGAGGGAGCAACCCCCGGGGACGAGCCGGGTCTTTCCCCGCTGCCCTCGGGAGCGGGGCCGGGGGGCTCTGCCGGGAGGATGCTCTCACCTCCCGGCCACGCCGCTGAGCTCATGTCTAGTCATTCCCTAAGGAATGAGCCCAGGCTGGCACTCCCAGGCAGCCCGAGCAGCGGCTTTAAGGAAAGAACTGATTTTCACCGGTACTTTCTCTCCTAATAAGGCAGTTTTCGGCACTGATGACACATCGCAGCCTCGGACGCGGCGGCCCCGCCGGCTGGAGAGGGGGCAGCGCCTGGAAAGGTGGGGAAAGGGCTCCCCTGCCCCGTTTTCCTTTGCCCTCCTCTGTGCCAGCCCTTATTTTTCAAAGTTCTCGGCTCCGCTCGGAGTGGGCAGGGCGGGAGGGGAGGACACAATGCAGCCTTCCCAGCGGGGCCGGGGGGTTCGCTCCCACCGGGCACCCCAGCGCTCTTGGGTACCCCAGAGGGACCACCCTGCTCACCCCCGAGGGTCTAGCAATGCCGATCCTCAGATCCCCCCACCCCATCCCCGCACCCCAGGCTTTGGCAGCCCCCTCTGCTGCCCCACGCCCAGGATCCCTCACCCACGGCGCCCCCCGAGGGACCCCAGCCCCTTCCCCACGCAGCCCGGGTGGGCTCTTACCTTCGTCCCCTGGAGCCCAGCGCCTCGGGCTCTGCACTGCACATGGGCTTCGCATGGGGCGGGGGGTGGGTATTAATAACCGGGGCTGGAAATCAGACTCCCCGCAGCAGCCGCTTCGCCCGGCCACCGCCTGCAGTGCCAGCTGCGGGCGCTGCCTTCCTCCGCCCCGGGGAGGAGGAGGAGGAGGAGGGCGGGGAAGGCCAGGCTGGCTGCATCCCTGGCAGAGGCAGCCGCAGGGACGGGCTGCAGCCAGCCCTCGCCCCCAGGGAGCAGCCCCCGCAGCCCCCCACTCGCCCCGGCTCTCCCCACCCGTGATTTACGGGCGAGGTTTGGTCGGGGTGGCCTCGAAGCCGCCCCTTCCCGCGGCTCTTTTCCTGGGATCTGCAGGTCCCCGTCCCGCCGGGGGCCCGGGCAGGATGGGGGGCGCTGGGGTGGGAGGGTGGGATGGCCGGGATGGGTCCCCCGGGGCTGGGGGGGGCTGGCTGTGATGGAAGGGGAAGTGCCAGAGGGTGCAGCACGTGGCCAAAATGCGTGGCCTCATCCTGTACCCCGAGCAGGGTGTGGGAGGGTGCTGGGAGCGCGGTGCCTCAGCCCCGTGGGTGTTGGTCACCAGTGTACTAAACACCAGTGGCTCAGGATCCTTTCCATGCCCCAGGTTGGCCCTACAAACGCCCCAGCAATGGCACAGCGCGGGCTCTGCTTCCCCTTCCGCCCACAGCCCATTTCGGGGATGGAGAAGGTGATGTTCCCCTCTGCAAAGCCCCGTGGTGGCCACGGTGACACTCCTGGATGTCCAGCAGTGACTCTGCCCACACCGAGCTGGTTTTCTGCCTCTGCCGACCCACCCTCCCTTGGTGCCCATCCCCATCCTCCCCTCTGTGCGGATCCCAAACCAACCCTTGGGCCATCACACCACCAGCAGGTATGTATATACAAACCACACATTTTAGATATATGTTCCTGTGTCACCATGGGTGCATCAGCCCTTGCTCAGTCACCATTTGGCCCAGCCACCCTTTATGGTGTTGCCCCCCATCCTACCTCTGCCTGTGCCCGCTCCTGCTGCGCTCAGGAAGTCAGCACTCGCCTCTCAGGAAGTCACCAGCTTACGTGCCCCAAAATCACCCAGCAACACACACCACGGCTTGCCACTGCCACCCTGTCCCCACGTCACTGCCACCCACACCTTGCCCATGGCTCTCCGGCCGCCGGGCTGCTGAAATCAGGGTTAAAATAACAGCGCCCGTCCATCCTTCGGGAACAGAGCTTTAAAAGGAAAAGGGAGATTCGAGTGGTTTTTTTTTTTCCTCTTTTTTTTTATGGATCCTGTTGCTTTTTTCAGCACGACACACCTTCTTTTTCTCTCTCTTCTTTTTTTTTTTTTCCGTGAAGTGCCTCTATTTTTGACTCAATCAGAGAGGAATGCTGTTAATTCGCACCAGTTGGGTGTATAAATAAATACGTATCTAGAGCTGAACCTGCCAAGGGGACAAACCTGGGGGTCACACGGTCCGGGTCCCACCACCCCTTGTAGGGGCTGCGGGGGACGATGGCAGCAGTGCTGGGGTTTATGTGAGGAGCTGCCAAGGGCAGGGTGGGGAGTGAAGAGGCTCAGCTGTTCCGTAAGGGGATACCCCAGCCCAGGCCCCGGCACGGGATGTTTTGTGGATATAACCAGGCAACAGGCGGCTCCGGTGTCAGTGGCTGGACCCCAAAGTGCCAGGCAGAGCCGTGGGCACACACTGGGGTGTGATGGAGCAGGGAGACACCGAGCAGCGTGGACTTTGCTCCGGTAAACAGAGCTGGAAGGGAGTTATCGGTGCTGAGAGGGGAAGGGAAAGGCAGGAGGGAGCCTGAGGGAGTTTGGGAGGTGGAGTGTTCCCAGCACGGACCTGGCAGGTGGCAGAGGGGGCTGTGGGGGGCAAAGAGCAGCCGTGGGGCACTTCGCCTCCCCTCCAGTGACCTGTGTCTTCCTTCCTGGTGGATTTTTCCTCCACGCGTGGCAGATCTGCCCCAAGGGCATGGAGCTGGCACTGCGGTGTCACCACCGTGGCACCCCCACCGTGGCACTGCCACGGCAGCTCTGGCTCTGTCCCCACAGTCTTCAGGGACAGGCTGGAAGTGCCAGGGAAGTTGCCCAACTTTGGGCCCTCCTCAGTCAGAGGCTCTGGCAGTGCTGGGGGACTGTGGGGTGTCCAGCCTGCCCAAATCCCATGGGATCAGCCAGCTGTGATGCCGGGTGGCACTGCCAGGGCACTGCCCTCGCTCCGGGCTCTGTTTGCCAAGGGGTCCGGCTGTGGCAGGGGGAGCAGCACCAGATCCGGCCCCTCGGGTGCAGGAGCTGCAATCTGATCCCAGGGGGAAAGTGTGATTCATGGCCGGAGCTGGGAGCACTTCCAGGGAGGGATCCTGGCTCGGAGGGCAGCGGCACCGTGTGCCCACTCCTGCCCAGCCCTTGCACAGGAGCCCCTTCCCCCCGGCTGGGTGGGGGTCCCTGGGTGGTGCCACGGTGGCAGTGGCTGTGTTGGATGGCACCCAGGCTTGGTGGGTTGGATGGCACAGGACCCTTGGGACAGCCTGGCTCGCTTTGCCTCCTGCCTCAGAGTGGGTCTGCCCTGCCGGGGGGCTCAGGGTGACACGGGGGTGTCACTGTGGGAGCCAGCAGAGGGTGAGCACTGCGGCTGAATGCCAGGAGCACCTGGGGGCTCCTCATGGTCTCACCACGGAGATGTTAGACCCATCCCAAAACCCCTGGTGCACCAGCCCAGGTGAGCAGGCTCGAGGGAGGTCCTGGAGAGGGAGGTGGGGTCACTCAGCAGGGATGGAGGAAGAGGAAGAGGAGGAGGAGAAGGAGAAGAGCGTAGTGTGGGCATGTGCCCAGCTGGGGCAGGGGTGAGAGGGAGAGCCCAGAGGCGCCGCAGGGACCTTGGGAGCTCCACGGGAGCAGGGCCAGCCCGTGTTCCTGTGCCACAGGCGCCAGCAGCTCCCACTTATCTGGGTGCTGCTTTCCCAGCAGTGAGAGAGACGAAGAAAGCACCATTTCTGCCACAGCTGCTCACAAGGCATACACTGGCCCAGCCAGCAGAGCAGAATGGGGCCAGATGGGGGGTCTGGCTGCAGGTACCGAGCACCAAAACCCCCACCAGCACAGCCAGTGCCACACTGTGCCCCTTGTGCTTTATCTCTGCTCAGCCCAGATACTGGGATCAAACATCTGCCTCAAGGCTGCCTGTCCCAGCAGCTCCCACGGCAGCTCCCCCAGCACCCCGGTGTGTTCTTGTGCTCCCAAGGGGGATGTCACACCCCAGCTCTGGGGCTGCCACTTGCAACCAGCCCCATCAGGCCTGTTCCAGCCTGGGGGGCATTTATGGGGCACATCATCTGCCATGTCCATGACATCCCACACGCTGGGCACTGAGGCTGTGCTGTCTTCCCTGCAGGCTTTTCCCTCTGGATTGGGATGCTCACACAGAAGCAGGAGATGCCTCTTGTGGCCACCAGGCTGGGACACCACAGACATGGGTGATGCTCCTGGGCTGTGACAAAGCCATTCCTTCCAGCACGAGGGATTTGGGCAGAGAGCAACCACTCCTGTTTATTCATCCCATCTCCGTGTGCGGGGCACCTGAGCAAAGAGCCCTTTGCCTTCCCTCTTCCCATGACTTTTACATCCCAGACATCCTTTCGAAAACCCCATTTTGACAACTGGGCTGATTTTCAGCATCACAACACCCAGTCCCCGCATCCCAACGATCGCTGGCGGGGTCACTGCTGCCCGAGCGCCCGTGCTGGGTTTTTCCATATCCTGGGGCAAGAAACAGAGCGCAGGAGCTCGGGCTCTGACTCCTGCAGAAGGGATCGGGAGTGAGCAGCTCCTACACGGGGTGCAGCGGGGTGGGAAGCAGCACCCACGGGGCTCCAAGGGGCCGGGGCGGATGCAGGAGGACCTTGTCCCGGCCACTTGTGTGTTAATGAGTAATGAGGGAGCAGCCAGGGCTCCGTGCCCCGGTGAGGGGACGGAAATGTGGGCAGAGGATGGATGAGCACAGCCCAAGGCACCGGCTGCAGCGGGGCAGGAGCTGCTGTGGCTGCTGAGACACGCGATGCCACAGCAGCAGCTGATGTGTTTTGTCACCCTTAGGTGCCATTTGAGATCTCGGTGCCTGAATCCCACAGGAGACAGCAAGGGGCTGTCGGATGCTTTAGAAAGCCTTCTAGTCATTTCCAGGGGCTGGCAGACTCCTCCAGGCACACGGCCAGCCCCTTGCGAGCGTCCGGGAAGGATGCGGCTGAAACACAGCGAGGCAGCTTTTCACAACAGGAAACTCAGGCACCCAAACCCCACGGAGCCAGGAGAGTGGAAATGCACCAGAATCCACCTGGCTTCTTCAGAGGATCGTTCCCCTGGCATGTCCTGCCACCGACCTGCTCACTGCTGGGATGTGCAGCAGCTCCGGCCCGGGTTCTTGTGCATCCTGTTGTGCCCTCCCAGCTGGATGACAAAACCATGGAATGGTTTGTGTTGGAAAGGAGCTTAAAGCTCATCTCATTCTGCTCACCTGCCATGGGCAAGGACACCTTCCACTAGCCCAGGGTGCTCCAAGCCCTGTCCAACCTGGCCTGGAACACTCCCAGGGATGGGGCAGCCACAGCTCTCTGGGCAGCCTGTGCCAGGGCCTGCCCACCCTCCCAGGGAAGGATTTTTTCCTAAGATCTAATCTAAATCAGATCTGTGTGGTCATGCTCCTGAGCAATGCCAGCTTGTACCAAGCAGTGAAATCTTTCCCGGGGGCCACTGCCATTCCCAGGCAGCTCCCAGAGCTCTCTCGGCCCCAGGCAGAGGTTGGGAGAGCCATGAATTCCCTCCCTGCCGTGTCATTCCATTTGCAGGAGCTGATGTATTATTAGCAACAAGCAGCAGCGTGGCACGGGCTGCAGGGAGCCTGGCAGTGCCCTCAGGTGTGCCCAGGTCGGGGAGTGCCCTGTCCCCCTGGGCGCTGCCATCGGTGGTGACACGGGAAGTGTCACCCTCGGGCTCTTCAGGGTAGGAACCGCTGGTGGCTGCAGGGTGGCAGGGCAAGGGCAGGACAGGGCTGCCATCCCCGGCTGCTGCGCTGGGGACAGGGACAGTGCCCGGGGATCTGCGGGACACCGCTCCGGGAATGACGATGCCGAAATCCCTCGCTGCGGTCCCGCACGGATTTTTCCCTGTTTCCCCCCATTTCCTCCTGCCGATGCTCAGCACCTCGGGGAGGAGATACGGAGGGTCCCCGGGAGTGGGACCGTCCCCCGCTGTCCCCGCGGGGATGGGGGGACAAAGCCGGGACCCACCGGGGCTGCCGGGGGGACACCTCGGGGACCCGCCGGCAGGCTCGGGGGGGACCGCGGTGACACCACGGGGACAGCCCCCTGTCCCCCGCCCCCGGGGCCACCTGCGGGCGGGCGGGGAGAGGCGGGGGCCGGTGCGGGCGGTGCGGGCGGTGCGGGCGGTGCGGGCGGAGCTCCCGCAGCCCGGCCCCGCCTCGTAAGAAACTTTCCGTCGGCGCCGGCCCCTCGGCGGGATCCCGGGGCTGCCGCCGGAGCCGAGCCGAGCCGAGGCGAGCCGGGCGGGCCCGGCCCTATGGGCAGCGGCTGGCGGCGGTGCGGGGCGGTGCGGGGCGCTGCCTGCCATGTCCGCCGGGGCTGCACCTGCGGCGGGCGCCGAGAGGGACCCCGAGCCCGACGGGGCTCCGGGCGCTGCTCCCCCCCGCAGGAGGAAGGGCAGGGCGAACTCGCTGCGAAGGGCTTTCAGCTGGCTGCGGGGCCGGCGGCGGCAGCAGCGGCAGCAGCGGCAGAGCAAGGACGGAGGCACCGCGGGAGGCGCGGAGGGACCAGGTGAGGAGCGGCCGCGGAGGTGGCCACGGTGGCGCTGAAGGAGGAGTCACGGCGGTGGGCAAGGAGGTGGGCAAGGAGGGGTCGGGGTGGTGGGCAAGGAGGGGTCGGGGGGGTGGGCAAAGAAGTGTCGGAATAGTGGGCAAGGAGGGGCCGGAATAGTGGGCAAGAAGGGGTCAGGGACGTGGGCAAGGAGGTGTTGGGGTGGTGGGCAAGGAGGGGTCAGGGTAGGGGACAAGGAGGGGTCAGGGACATGGGCAAGGAGGGGTCAAGAGGGTGAGGAAGGAGGTGTCGGAATAGTGGGCAAGGAAGTGTCGGAATAGAGGGCAAGGAGGGATCCGGGATGTGGGCAAAGAGGGATTGGAATAGTGGGCAAGGAAGGGGTTGGGGCGGTGGGCAAAGAAATGTTGGGGTGGTGGGCAAGGAGGGGTCGGGGTGTTGGGCAAGCAGGTGCTGAGGTGGTGGCAACGATGGTGGGTAAGGAGGGGTCACGCTGGTGGTGGCAGTGTCGAGTGGTGGCCGTGGAGGTGGGCAAGGAGGTGTCGGGGTGTGGTGGCCAAGGAGTGCCAGGAGGGCAAGGTGGTGGCCGAGGAGGGGTTGAGGTGGTGGCTGAAGGGTCATGGCAGTGGCCACGGAGGAGTCACAGTGGTGGCCATGGAGGTGATGAAGGAGAAGTGTTGGACACAGAGGTGGCCAAGAAGAGCTGAAGGTGGTGGCCAAAGAGGGGCTGAAAAAGAGTTTAGGTGGTGATCACAGAGATGGCTAAAGAGGGGACACTGTGGTGGCCAAGGAGGGGCAGAGGTGCAGCAGAAGTGGCTGAAGGGGGGTGAAGGAGGGGGTAGCCATGGTGGCCGTGGCCACGGGGGCTGTGCTGGCCGTGGCTGTGGTGGCAGCAGGCTGGATCTGGCAGTCCCTGGTGCAATCTCGCCCCTGCCCCAAGGGCTGGTGCCGGTTCACTGGGTAGGTTCTCTCTCAGCTGAGTCAGAAGGTCACTGGGGCTGAGGGAAATCTGGAGGGACGCCAGCCACTGCCACCTCCTCCTCCTCCTCCTCCTCCTCCTCCTCCTCCTGGGCAGGGTGTTTGCGTGCTCCAGGTGTGGCCCTTCCTGCCCTAGATATGGCCCTCACCCTGTTTGTGGGTGCTGCCTCCACAGCCCAGCCACGTCCCTGCCACCTTGACGGGGCCAATCCTGCGGGGGAAGGTGCTGCAGGTCCCTCTCTCTTCGCCACCCCAGGGCCATGTTATGGGGACTGTGTCCTCAGCCTGGGACCGTCAGCAGAGCAATGGGGTGCTGGTGTCTCTGGTCACACTGGGCTCCTCAGCACTCTCGTTTTGCAGTAGGAGGTGTCCCAGCAAGGCAGCAGTCACTGGAGGTATCGCCCCAAAAATGCCCAGCCTCTCCCACCCCACGCTGTCGGGGACACCGTCCATGTCACAGCCCTGCCCTCCCTGCAGGCACCTCTGGCAGGGACCTCTCGGTGCTTTTGCCAAGGGAGAGGCCACTTGTGCGGCACCCAAGCGCAGCAGGATGCTGTCAGCTGGGGCTTTCTTCCTCGCTTTGCCCCAGGGAGCGAATTTCCAGGCACCCCAGACCGCATGCAGGCGCGTTTCCTGCTTGGAGAAGCACACGGAGAGCTGTGATAGGAGGGGAGTGGCTGTGGAAAGGCAAGAGGGTCTTGGGAAGGGGCTGAGCTCTTTCCTGAGCCCGTGTGTGGATCCTGCCGTGTGTGGATCCTGCCACGGCCCAGCACTGAAACCTGAGCAGAAAAAACGAGATGTGCTGGAGCATGTGATGTTCCTCTTCGCGGTGCAGAAACGCCCCCAGCAGCTCTGCCAGCCCTGTTTTTCCTTTCTGTTTTTTCCCCTGAAGTTGTAACATTCACCAGCTAATCCTCAAAATGCGAAGTCACTGCCCGTCAGGGTGGCAGCTCGGGCACCTCCAGCACGTTCATGATTCTGTCCCTCCCGGCACACCCTGCCAGCTGTGGCTCTGTCACCTCCTTATTCCATTAGATAGCCCCGTGTGATATCCTGTGATTCCGTGTCCGGGAGAGCAGCCCTGAGCTCCCACGGTCCGTGCTGGTGATGGGGGGTTCATGCAGTGCCCCAGCCCGGGCTGCAGGACCTCCAGGCTGTGCCCTTGGCAACCCCCCTATGCCATGGCACGGGAGGTGCCCCGTTCCCCCCGTGTCGCCGCTCGCTCGCCGCTGTCCCGGGGGAAGCAGTGCGGGTGTGCAGCGGCTGCAGCTTGCAAGGCACGACTGAATCACCCTCCCTGTGCAATTCCAGCGTGGAGAGCACGCCAGGAACCCCTCCCTGCTCCTCGGGACACTGCCAGCACACGCCGGGGTTCCCAGCATCCTTCCCCGGGAGATGGGGGGATAACACTCCCCTGCGGGATGGGGGTCAGGATGGCTGGAGCGGTGGTTTGGGCTGAGCTGGGGAAAGGGAAGGAGTGTGAGCTCCGTGGGTGGATGGTGGATGTGGTCCCAGAGCTGAGTGCTGGGGCTGGCAGCATCGCTGGTGCCACACGTGGCTCTGACCTGCCCAGAGGGTGCAGCAGCCTCGCTGCCCACATCACGAGCCTCCCTGCAGCAGGACCGGCTGGGAATTTTTCCAGACATCAGCTGGGAGCTGTGGGAGGGGGAGAGGGGAGAGCTGCAGTAGGGCCTGGCAGGCTCTGGGTGCCCTCAGCTCTGCCCGGTGTCCACGTGGGGCTGGGCAGTGGTTTGGATCAGACCTGTAACCCGGCAGTTCCACATCATCCCGCTCTTCCCACGGGTGGATTTGGTCGTGGAGGGGGGGGACAGGGCAAGTCTGACCATCCCTGGTGTGTCCTGGCAGTGGGGAAGGGAAGCAGGGTGTTGGGATGGCTCGGAGGTGGGACAGAGGGGAGCTGTCCCAGCAGACCTGGATCGGGGCTCCTTGCTCAGCCTGGGGAGGACCCGGGTGCCGGCGAGCTCGGCATTGCTCAGCACGGCAGCAGGAGAGCATTTCCACCTTGCACCAGTCCCGTGGGTCCGGCTATCAGGGCTCCATCTCTGGCTGCCCAAAGAGCTGAGCTGTGTAGAGGGAAGGCTCGGTAATCCTGCTCATGGGCGAGTGTCAGCTGCCTGTCCGGGGGAACAGCAGCGCCTCTGTGAGCGGGGGGATGGCTCCAGCCCAGCTGGAAGGGCATCCCCTCCTGCTTCCTGACTGCATGCTCTGCCCTGTTTGCATGAATGGGCCCTGCTGGCTGGAGCATCCCCTTTTTATGCCAGTGCAACCTTTTGCCACAGGATAAGTCCCTCTGTGAGCTGTAACAGCCCATCCCGGTGGGAGCCAGGCTGCCAGCCAGGAATGTTTTACCTGTACACAGCCTGTCTGCTCTGAGCAGCTCGGTGGCCCCATCCCCGTGGTATCCCAGCACCTCTCCATTCCAGGTGTTTATTTCCACAATAACCTCTGGAGGCAGAGGAGGGATTAACCCCTGGGATGGGAACTGAGGCAGAGAGGGCAGCTGGGCTGTACCAAGGGTCTAACACGGAGAAGGGAACTGGGATGCTCAGCTATTCCCACTCCCTGTGCTCCCCAAGCTGGATTTCTGGGGGCAGAGGTGTAAAGCCAGCTCTGGGATGAAGGATGAGATGGTGCTGGGGTCCTGCTGCCTGCCAGTGCTTTTAGTCTGTTTTCTGGCTGCTGCTTTATCTGGCTTTCACAACATTCTTCTTAATTCCTTGATGAAGTAAAGGAATCGATGTTCCAGAAATATTAAATTAGGGTTGGCTTTTTTTTTTTTTCTTTTCCTTTTTGATGCCAGCTTAGTCCAGCAGCAATGATTTCCTGACTGGGGCTGGGGAATAGTGATGTTAAAAATAAAGTTTTCAATGCTCACAGCTGCTTTGTAACAGCAGCAAGTGCTTGCTGGAACCAGAGCTTTGCTGTGTGTGTGGGGAGCAGTGGGTGGAGGGGCTGGGCTGAGGCTCCATGGGCTGGGAGGTGTTTTCCAACCTCAGTAGTTCTGTGACTCTGTGCTGGTCACTGTGCTTGACACCATGGGGTGGTCAAGGGTGCATGTGAGCCCTCCAGGAAATTTGGGGCTGAGCTGTCCCTGTGTGTTGCTCTGATAATAACCAAGATACCAAATCTCCCCAGACACTTATTTCCTCTGCGTGGCACTTGGTTTGGTGTAAACACAGGGCTTGTGTTTAGTCCTGGGCTTCTCAGCCCCAAGGAGAGGGGAGAGGTGCAGGCACAGCTGCCTCGCACCCCCTGCACCCCGGGACTGTTCCCCTGCGTGTGTGGGAAGGAGTTTGTTCATCTGCAACAGGCAGAGTGACACTTCAGAAAATGTGAGCAGCAGGAATCCCCTGCCTGCCTGGCCTGGCACCGGCGAGCAGCTCGGGAACAAAGAGAGGTGTGTCTGCAACCACAGCTATTCCACCTGGAGACAACTGGAAGAATTACTCTGGAGAATAACGTTCCATAAGAGCCGATAAAACTATTTCAGCGGAGTCATATTTCTCTGTAGAAGGAAGGTCTGATTTCATAAGACAATATCATCATTGACTTTGACTCCGGCAGCGATGGGAACATAAGCCCTTGGAAGGTGAAGAGCTGGGCAAGGATGAAGTGAAAAAGCATTTCCCTGCCAAGCAGGAGCCGGAGCCTTGGGCTGGTCCCTGTGGCTCCTGCTGTGCATGGAGAAAATCCACCCCAAGCAGAGCAGGGAGCTGCTCCCTCCACCTCTGCGGGCTGGAGCCGGACCTGTCATCGGCAGAGCCGGCCTGGACTCCGGCTTGAGCAGGAAATCATTTGAAACCCTTCTGGTTATGTATTTCTGTTAATGATTGGGGATCTCAAGTGGGGTTTTTGTGTTACCTTTGCCTCGCTGAGCTTTACTTCCCCGTGAAGGGAACAAGGGCTGAATTCCTTTCTCATTCAGGCAGCTCGGCTCCCACTCCGTGTTTGCTCGGAGACGGGATCAGGTGTAGAAAACACCACAAGGATGGGATGAGACACCAGGAGGGACACATAGAGCACCAGGAGGGACGGATCTGTCCCCTGTGCCAGCACAGAGAGGTCCCCACGTCCAGGCTGGCTGCTGTGACCAAGGGAGTGTGTGATTTTGGAGCGATCAGATGTGCTTGGGGCGGTCACACTGTGCTGACCAGATCTGTATCTCACGAGCAGCTTCTCCCCGCCCACTCCAGCTCTTATCAGAGTTCTCTCAGTGAATAAAACTGGGGATTTCTGGCCTGCAGAGGAGATTCTGCCTGGAGTCAGCATCTCCTGCCCCCAGTTCCCCATTCTCACTCATCCCTCCACAACTGGGTTTTGTAGCTGTGCTGGGATTCGCGTGCTGGGGGAGCTGTGAGAGCTTCCCATCCTTCCTTTGGGCTCCCTTCCTTCCCCTTTGGGCTCCCTTCCTTCCCCTTTGGGCTCTGCTGAGGCTCTAACATGGAGCGAGGAGTTGGAGTGCTCAGCTATTCCCACTTCCCTGTCTCCCTGAGCTGTATTTCTGGGCACAGTGATGCAAACCAGGTCTGGGATGAAGGATGAGAGCAGGCTGCCCACAGGTTTTAGGGGGATTTGTGTCCCGGAGCAGCGCTGGGGCAGGTCAGTGGAGTCTGTGGGGTTGCTGCAGCCCCCATGCTGCTCTCAGCCCCCCAAATTCAGCAGGGACTGAAATGTGAGGCCCAGGAGGAGCTGAAGCTGGGGCTGGATTCCACGTGGCAGTGAGTTAGCCCATCACAGTTGTTGCAGCTCAGAGAAGCCACTTGATATTTTTGGCACACGTGGGCTTTGCTGGGTTCCTGGGGCTCAGCTCCCTCTCAGAACCCCCCTGGCACATCCCAGGCTGTGGCTGGGGGCGGTGACATTTGGGTGCTGGTGGTGGCTGTGTTTGCTTGGCAGGTGCTGGCACAGAGGGCGTCTGTTTTGGGAGTGGAGAAGGAAGTGTCTCCCTGTATCTGGGGCAGTCACAAGCTCCAGCCTCTCCATTTCTCTCAGGGAGAGAAATAAAAGTGCTTCACTGGGAGAGCTGTTCTCTGTGGCTGCAGAGGAGCCCCCTGGGCCACTGGCAGGGGTCTGAGCAGGATGAGGGGTCCATGCATCCTGTTTTGGAGCTGCTGTATGGGGATGGATGCCCAGGGGATGCCCAGGAGGTGCTGGGCAGTGGGAGGAAGTGTTGTCCCAGGCTGGAGATGCTCCTGGCTGACCTGACTCTGGCAGCCCAGGGAAAAATCATCTGACTGGGCAGAGACCTCTGATCTGTCACACTTGTGACCATGACCTTGTTTAATCCCAGCTGCCCCAAGACAGAAAGGCTGGCCCTTGAACTGGGTACAGCCACTGATGCGAGACAGGGAATAGTTTTCTACCGGATCCCCCCATTTCCTTAACAGTTCCAGCAGCCGATAGGGCAGCAAACACACAGGGACACTGGAACAGCCACGTCTCTGTGGCATGAGACTGTCCCTGCCCAGCTGAGCGTGCCCTGGGCACCCAACCAAGCTGGTGAGGAACTGAACCATCAATATTTCCATTGCGGAGGAGGAGACTGAAGTCCAAAGATTAATTCAGTGCCGATCACCTTGGGAGGTCAGGACAAAGCTGCTGGTTGATCTTTAATTTTTCCTTTCTTTTTTCGTGCCACCTCCCCGGTTTTGTGCCTTTCCCACAAAACCCTCCTTCCTATTTATCCCAGTCCCTGATGAATCACCTAAGGAACATAAACACTGCCAGCAGGAATGGCCCACCGCTGCCTGGCTGGCTGACCCCTCCCTGCCCTCTCAGCATTTAATGTTCTAATTAAAAATCAGGAGGGAAAGCTGGGCTTCGGAGGGGGCAGGCTGGCGTACGCCCTTCGGAAGGGGCCGTGGCAGGGCTTGTCCGGGCAGCGTGGGCAGCTGTTGGAGCAGCAGTGCCTGTGCATGGAGCTGCTCATGCCCTGCTGGAGCGGGGCTGGAGCGGGGAGAAGCCGAGGAGGGCACGGGAAGGTGCTGGCAGCGTGAGCCATGCCCTCGTGCCTCGCCCCAGAGACAGGAGTGGCCGTGGGGAGGGCGGTGGCGGGGGGTTAAGTTAACACCCACCGACGGCTGCGTGGGTGCCGGCATGTGGGTGCTCGCCCTGAGCTTGGGCAGCCGCCGGACCCAGCCCGTGCCCTCGGGCGCTCTGCTCCATCCAGCCCTGGAAGTCCTGCCCTAGCCTTGGCCACGCCATGCCCATAGGGGTGGGACCCCCAAAACCCCTGAGAGGGGGTGTCGTAGCCGCGGTTCTGTGCTCGGGGACAGCCAGACGTGGTGACAACTCGGTGGAGCGAACTCGGGGGAGGTTGGGAGCACGTCTAGGGGCGAGTGCCCTGCCCGGCTACCCCGATGCCCAGGGATGTTTGCCGTTCGGGACGGGCGATGGGGGTGTCTCCCTCTGCCCGCTCAGCCTGCCTGCATCACCCAGCCATCCCTGCCGGAGGGATGGGGCTGGGAGGGTGCTGCGGGATCCGACGGGTGCTGCCGGCAGGCCCCTCCTCTCTGCCTGTACCATTGGCTCCGGCACAGCCTCCTGCCAGCGCTGAGCTCCGCCGGGGCCGGAGGGATGGGAGCCGGCGGCTGAGCGCCGTCGCCTGCCGGGGCCGCCCGGGCTCCGCGATGTAGCTCCGCGGTGCCCTCCGCCCGCCCGCGGTGGAGGCGGCGGCGGCTTCATGGGCAACGCGCACCGCAAGCGGAGCCCGGCGGGGGCCAAGCCCGGCTCCCCCTGGCCCTTCGGCCGCGCCGGGAAGCCGAGGGCAGGTAGGAGCCCTCGGGTTTGCCAGCGGAGGGGCCGCGGGGGCCGCCCGGCTGTGGGGAAGGTTCGCCCCCTGTGCGCTCCTCGACGGGAGGCCGGGCAGGAGCCGGGGGGATGCGGGCGGAGGGTTCGCTCTGCCCTCGCCGGGCTGCGGGGGCACGGCCAGACCCCCCGACGCCGGGGCTGGGGCTGGGGAGGACCCTCCGGCTGCAGGAGGGGGCTGTGCTGGCATGCCGGGGACCAGCCATGGGCTCGCTCTGGGGACGGGATCAGCTGAATTAGCAGCTGATTTGTTTTGCGAGTGGGATCCCAGCGCTGCCGGGATCCCCTTCCTCCCCAGCCCCCTCTCCCTGCCCTGCCTCGGTTTCCCTCGTTGCCCCCGGGGAGCGGTGGATGTGGGAATGTTTGCAGGGAAGCACCGGGCTGCTCCCCCCGTACTCGTCACCTCGCTGAGCGTGTCCGTCTGTCCGTCCACACCCCCATTGCTCCGCTGCCGTGTGCTCTGGCTCCACGGGTGCCGCTGGAAAGCCCAGGAGGAGGCGTGGGGCAGGGAGAGCTCTTTTCAGTAGGGAAGGGGAGTGGGGGAAAGGGTCCCACGCCAGCCTGGACCCACATATGGAACCACCAGCCCTGTGGGGTGCCCAGTGAACTCCCTCCGTGTTTCCTCCGTCAGAGCAGGGTGGTGCCAGCAGGGAAGGTCTCTTGCAGTAATATCGTCCCCATCCTGGGGTTTTTGGTTCCCCCACTGGTGTCATTAAACTGTCCCTGTGTCCCCAGCGTGGCCTGAGTCAACGAGGAGACTTGACAGGTGTGTGGGCAGGGAGCTGGGTTTGTGAGAGTGGGGGTAGCAGGACCAAGGGGGTGGTAACCAGCTGGTTTTCCCCTGCCATCCCTGTGGGATCCCGGCCCCTCCATCCCTCCTGCCCTGTCTCTGTTTCCCTCAGTCCTTACAGTCAGCAGCCACCCAGGTGTGTGAGCTGAGCTGTCCACGGAGTAAACAGGGGCTGAAGTTAACTCCACACAGACTTGGGGAGTGCAAAACTGTGTCAGAAAGGTGGGGGCCGGCATGGGGAGACCCTGCCCGTGCACGGGGAGAGGGCACCAAAATGCCCCGGCCAACAGCATCCATTTGGCACCCAGGCAAGCTGAGGCAGGAGGGTCCACGGCCATGGAGGGACCGCAGGCTCGTCACTGCCCACCTGTCCCCACGGGCTGGCTGCAGGCTCCTCCCTGCCACAGGCACCCTCTCCTTGTCTCCATGTGTCACCAAGGGCTCGGTGCCACCGGGCAGCCTCTGTTGTGGCTTCATCCCTGGCGCATCCTCAGCCTTTCCGTGTGGCATTCCTAACCAGACCATCACCTTCTCTCCATCTCCCGCCAGCCTTGGGTACCCCTCGCCAGTCCCTGACCCAGGACCGTGCCACCAGCGCTGCCCTCCGCCAGGGCTGGCCGGGAGAAGCCCTGCTGTGGTTTGGATGCCCCGGGACGGGCGGGATGTCGGGACTGTGCGGTACAGCCGGGACAGGTCCCGGGGCTGGAGGGGCTGGCACTGGGGCCAAAGGCCGTGGGGTGGAAGGTGCTGAGAAAACATGGGGCGAGTTGTGTTTGTTCTCTGCACCAGCTCCATGGCAACGGCGCGGCGGCCACAAAGCCAAAGAATTTGCATTGTGTCGCTTCAGCATTTCGGAGGGCGCAGCCGGGATCACCGGCTGGGGGCAGGGTGTGCCAGCACCCTCCGGATGGGCCCCACTGCTGCTCCCACCTCTCCCTGGGAGCCCCTCGGTGCCGCTGCATTTGGGGCTGGAGGCTGATTCCATATGGCGGGCAACTGGACCAGTATCCCCCAGTTCCCACCTATTCAGTGATTGGAAGAATAGATTTGGCCCCGACCGCGCCCATTGCTGGTGTATCAGGTTCGGGCTGGCATGGGCAGATGTCTTTGTGCTTGTGCCATGTGGGCATCCAGCGCCTTCGGAGCCGGAGGAGAAGGAGCAGTGATGCCCAAGGACAGGGTGGGCAGGCAGGAGCATGGCTGGGGGCTCTGGGATGGCTCTGCCTGGAGCAGAGATCCCACTGAGGGCTCTGGGATGGCTCTGCCTGGAGCAGAGATCCCACTGAGGGCTCTGGGATGGTTCTGGGGATGGTCCCTCCCTGAGCCTCCCACTCAGCCCCACCAGTGCCAAACCCACACACCCTGTCCCCATGCTGGAGCGGGGCCCGGCTTGTTCCAGGTGCATCCCCAGCCTCTCCTTCCCGGGCTTGTCTGTGGCAGGAGCTGCTGGGGAAGGTCCTTGAGCACCAGGGAGGCTGAAGCCTCTTATCACCTCCTTATCGGGACGCCCCGCCGGGCCCTGCTGAGTCAGGGCGGAGGAACGTGGCTCTGGGCCAGGCTGTGCCCGGCAGAGTCAGCGGGGATGGGGATGGGGATGTGGCCGCAGGGATGGGGATGCTGCTGCGACCGGCTCTGGGTGCCTCCCATCACTGGGCTCTGGGGCAGGTTGCAGGGGCAAGTCGTGGAAACCATGGAATGCTGTGGGTTGGAAGGAACCTTAAAGCTCGCCTTGTTCTACCCCGTGCCATGGGCACTTTCCACTAGCCCAGGTCGCTCCGAGCCCCATCCACCCTGGCCTTGAACATGCCAGGGATGGGGCAGCCGGATGGCCCAGGGGAGGCAGGTTTGGAGGCAGGTTTGGGGCAGGGATGGGGCAGGGATGGAGGCAGGTTTGGGGCAGGGATGGAGGCAGGTTTGGGGCAGGGATAGAGGCAGGTTTGGGGCAGGGATGGAGGCAGGTTTGGAGGCAGGTTTGGAGGCAGGTTTGGGGCAGGGATGGGGCAGGGATGGAGGCAGGAATGGGGCAGGGATGGAGGCAGGTTTGGGGCAGGGATGGAGGCAGATTTGGGGCAGGGATGGTGTGTGGCCAGAGGTTCCCCAGCAGCAGCGCTGGAGCATCTGGGCAGCCCCGGCTCCTGCCGGGCAGCTCCAGGGCGGGCTGAGCAATCCTGGGCTCTTGTCACAGCCACTCTCCGTGCCAGACCCACGCTGGGCCGGCTCCGCAAACAGCCGGGGGAGCGGATAAGGGCAGGAGCCCAGCCCAGCGGGGGACATGCCGAGATTTATACACAGGCTCTTTCTCCAGGCACCGCCAGCCCAGCACACCGGCCAGCATCCTGCTGCGACCGGGAGATCCGAGCCCTTCCCGGTGCCCCCTCCTGCTCCTGCCGCAGGGGAGGAGGTGAGCTGCGGGTGTCCTAAGCAGGCAGCTCCTGCAGCACGCAGCTCCGACATGCTGTGCCCTGCCCGCTTGGCATGTGCCCCGTCACCGAGGGGCAGGGCTGGGACCTGCCCTTTGGCTGCGGGTTATCCCGCACCCCGTTTTGGTGGCAGCCCCGTCGCCCTCTGACACCTTTCCTGTGATCCCACATGGCCCTGTTGGTCCCCAGCGGAGGATCAGCAGCTCCTCAGTGCTTCCTCGGGACAGCCCCGCGGGTGGGAGTGGAGTTGGGCACTGCCTGCAGGACGGTGGATCCACACACGGGCAAACCTGCAACGTCTTGTCCCTAATCTGTCTCCTGGGTTTGCTCCTGCGTGGAGCCAAGTTCCTGCTGTGACAGGCAATGCCTGCCCTGCGAGGAGCACCTGGGTACCCTGCAAACACCTGGGTACCCTGTGAATACCTGGGTACCCTGTGAACACCTGGGTACCCTGTGAATACCTGGGTACCCTGCAAACACCCGGGTACCCTGCAAACACGCCGGGCGTGATGGCACATGCCGTGGCATCACGGTGGGAACCAGGGCATGGGGGCCAGGGGGTGACAAAGCTCTGGACTTTGGAGGGAGGAGGTGCTGGTGGCCTGTCCCTGGCCATATGTGCCACTGGCAGCCCCGTGTCACTTCCGAGGCTTTGCCTGTGGCCCTCTCCCACCCCAGCTCCCCATCTGGGATGTTCCCGCCCGGATCCGGCTCCTGGCAGGGGAAGGCTGTTATTTACCTTCAAACCTGTTTGGTGGCTTCTCTGGGGAGGGGACGAACACGGGGTGGGGGTGTGGTGGGATGGGCTGGTACAGGGGCTGGGACTGAGGCACAGCTGGGCATTGGGGTGGTCCTGCCCCCCTTTGCAGCGCTGGGACCCTCCCCGGGCTGCTGCCAGACCCCTGCCTGGGCTCTGTGATAACAGGGAGGAGGAGACACTGCGTGTCACTGCAGGGCTGGCTGTGGGGCAAGCGTGGGACAGCAGCGAGGTCAGGGCCTCTTGCACAACCCCGTGTGCTCCTGCCATGGCAGCAGCCGTGGCTGGAGGCGACTGGAGCCATGACTCTGCTCCGAGCGGGATTTCACCCCATGCCAGCTCCTTCCCCAGCGCCTGTTGGCTCACTGAGGCAATACTGGGCAGTTTTCTACACTGTGATTTTAGAGGAAGAACAAACGATCCAAGTTTGTTTTCCCAGCTGAATTAATTTTAGTTCAGCCTCTGCGTGGGATTGTGTTTGAGAGGCGAGCCAGCAGCGCGGGTCGGGTGGTGTTTATTTGCTTGGTGGAGATGTTTTCCTGGCCGGAGCAGCAGCCCCCCAAGGTTGGCCGAGGGCAGGCTGGCAGTGGGGGGCTGCATGGCCAGAGCCACCGTAAATATTATTGTGCTCTTATCCTGCCTGGAGAGAGCACAGTCCTGTGGTACATCCCAGGGTGTGGATCCTTCGCAGAGACAAGGATTTGGGGAACAAGAGTGGCCAGGCTGGTTGTCTTCAGGGTGCTCCAGCGAGTGGCCAGATGCTGGAGCAGGGGGGCTGGATAGGGTCCCTTCCAACTTGGAGTATTTTGTGATTCTGTGATACTGGAACAGAGGGGCTGGATAGGGTCCCTTCCAACTTGGAATATTTTGTGATTCTGTGATACTGGAGCAGAGTGTGGTGGCTCCTGTAGCCATGGCAGGTTCTGTGTCCTGATCGCTCCATGGGACTCTGGAATGGGGCTCCTAGTGCAACCCATTAGTGTTATCCATGCTCATGGCATCTGCAGGCAACTGGGGAGCAGAGCGGTCCCCAAAACCTGGGCACACACCTGGATGGTGCTGGGATTAGCATGATGGGAAGGAGCCCCAGGGTGGTGGGAGAGCACCAAACCCATGGGGCAGGGGGGCTTCTTGCTGCCCTGCTCTGGCTTCCACGAGAAGGGAGGCAAAGGCTCCATCCCACTGAACCAGAGGACCCAGGTGGGCTCCCCTGGGGACCTCACAGCCCCTTCCTGCCTGCCTGCCAGCTCCCCCCTCCTCCCCATTTTTCTCCGGTGAGTCAGTGGTGGTGAAGGGGCGGGCAGGAGCTGCTGCCTGTTCCCTGCCTCCTGCTGCTGCCTGTTCCCTGCTTCCCTGCCTCCCGCTGCCGCAGGACCCGCCGCTGCGCGGGGAGCAGGCAAGTCGAGGCAGTGCCGAGCAGGCAGAGATGGATGTTTGCAGCTGAGCCTGGCCAAACCTGCTGCTTGCAGGAGGCACAGGCCTGGCGAGGAGGGGGACAGGAGCAGGGATTTCCTCCTCTGGAGCTCCCCAGGTGAGGAGCAGCATCGTGGGAGCTGGGATGGCACTGTGTCCCACTTGCAGCATCGCTGGTTCCTGTGAGGTCTCACCTCTGGTCTCTCCCTTGTGCAACCCTTCCCATTCCCACCCCAGTGCCTCCAGCCTTGCTCTGCCAGCACAGAGAGGAGCAGGAAGAGCTGGAGGCGAGTTGCCTGGAGTTCCCTGTCCCTTCCTATTGCTGTGCCTTGCTGCAGGGGTGCTTTGCTCCCTCCAGACCGCCCCTGTCACAGCAGGTACCAGCTCTGAGTCAGGGAGGCCATCCTTGATGGAGTGCCTGGTGCTGAGAACCCTCTGGCTCCTTCTCTGGGAGAACCCCACTGCCACGTGTGGACGAGGCACGTGTGTCAGCTGAGCCCGGAGGGGACGGGGTGATCCAGGATGCATCGCAAGGAATGCACAAGCACAAGGGCTGGGACAGCAGCTCCGACCGGGCGTGTTGCTACCGGCTCCGGCTGCAGCTGCAGCAGCTTCCCCAGCCTCAGTCGCAGGATCGGGGCTCTCCTCCTCATGGATTCCCCCTCTTTTCCCGTCCTGTTTGTGGCAGGGTTCACCGTGTGCTGGCAGAGCCGGGGCGAGGCCGGCTGGATGAGGATGATGTGGTAGCGAAGGTCACAGGGAGTGGGAGGAGGAGGAGTGGAGGCTGCTCTTCACACACTGCCAGAAGGCTCCTCCGTGGCCAGGATAATCCCAGCTCTGCCCTGGATTATCCTTTGGGAGATTGCAGGCACCCATGCTGGGCTCCTCCTGCCCCAGCTGCAGCGGTGTCACACTCAGGAGAGGGATGTTCTCGAGCTCCTTTGTGTCCTCCTGGGCAATGGGCCACATGCAGGGAGGGGCAGCAGGAATAGGCTGTCTGCCAGCACCTGGGAATGTCCTCACAGCCCTGGGAGCAGCTTCCATGTGTGCTGCCATCGGCAGACCCACGGGGCTGGAACTTGGCTGTGCCTGGGCCCTCTGTCCAGACTGTCCCCCTCTACTGCAGGGGCTCCCAGAGCTCCCAGTGCCATGAAGAAGGGGCACCCTGGATGCAGCCCCATCCAAGCAGGCAGAGATGGAGGGCTGGACCCTGCCCTGTGGAGCCAGGATCAGTATCCCTCGGCTCCCACCAGCCGTGGCCCTCGCTGGGCTCGTGATGGGCTGCCTGGAGCCAAGAGGACAGTGCTCATGGCAGCACGTGGCTCTGGCTTTGTGCATCCTCAGCCCTTTCATTGTGTCCCTTTTCCACTTGTGTTGGGGAATGTCTGCCTGCAGCCACCGGCACCTTCTGGCTGAGCCTGTGGGCAGCGGGGCCCATCCTGCCCATGCTTGAGCAGGTGCTGGGTCGGGCATAGCCGGGGTGCTGCTGGTGTTTGGTGTGATGGCCACGGAGGAGTTCCAGGGAAGAAATCCCTGGTGCCCAGCTGGGAACACAAAGGTGCCCTTCACAAGGTCAAACTGTGCCTTGGGCTGCACAGTCACTTCCTGGGGTCTGCTGTGACCCTGCGCTGGGTGACCCTGCTCTGTCTGCAGCCCAGCCTCTGTCCTGCTGCTAAAACCCCTGGGCACAGCCCGTGGGGAGCTGCCAGGGCAAGGAACAGGGTGGGTTTGACACGTTAGCTCCCAGCTGGCATGAGGACACAGCTGCCTGCTGGCAGGTGCTCTTCACCTTTTTGGACAAAAAATGGAGGGGGATGGATCTCCCAGAGGTTCTGGGCACCAGGGCTGATTCCTGAGGTGGCACCAGGGTTCCCTGGCACCACTGCCCTGGGAGCATGGAGCAGCTTCCTGGTGGGGTCTGTCAGTGCCAGGGAAACCTGTGCCAGTGCGTGACTGCCTGGCATTTCTGCCCCTGCCTTTGTGTGCCCCTGCGCCAGCAGCTGGAGCTACTGGTTAGACTGGTCTGAGACCTGGTTTTCCCCCAGCACTGCCAGCCCTTGTGACCGTGACGTGGCCGGGCCGGACACCCTGTCCCTAAGGACAAACACCCTCTGCCCCACCATGGCTCTGTCCCCCTGCTCTGGCCCGAGCTGTGCCAGGAGCACAGCTCTTTTGGCAGGGCTGGGGGGGCTCTGGTGGGCACCATGGCCCGGGGGCCACTGGGCATGGGCAAGGAAAGGGAATGCCAGCCCTGCTGTCTGTGCTGTGTCATATCCCAAGGGCCGGTGCTTGCCGGAGGAAAAGCCTCCCAGTTCTTCCCAGTTGGCCGCACAGCTGTGGAAAGGAGCAACTGGTTTGCGGGGAGCAGCGTCCTGGGGGCGGGTGGGGGTGTCCCAGGGCTGCACGAGGGGGAGATTGGGGAAATCCTGGCCGTGAGCCTGGAAGAACAGATCGCTGTGGTCCGTGCCGTGCGTGGGAGGAGGCGGGAGAGCTGCGGGAGCGAGCGGGAGGCCAGAGGAGGGGCCCCCGCTCTTCTTCTCCCGCGACCGAGGAGCGCGGTGGGCGCAGCTGAGGCTGTCCCCTCCTGCCACCACGCAGCTGTCCCCGGGCTGGGCACAGCGTCCCTGCTCACAGGCAGCTGCACTGGAGCATCTTCGCCTGGCCGAGCATCCTCCCGCCGTGCGGATGAGAGCGGAGGGAGCAGGGTGGGCGCCGCTGGCATCCGCCTCGCCGGCACACGGACAGCCCAGGGCACAATAGGCTGAGCCTCCTTGGGGGGTGGCAGAGCCCCCCTCGCCCGGGCACCAGACCCTCTTCTCCCCGGCCACCATGGTGGTTTTCATGGGCAGGAACCTCTCGTCGCTTCTGGCTTTGTTCAAGAAGAAGGGTGAGTGAGCAGCTGGGAGGGAGGGAGGGAGGGAGGGATGGAGGGAGCAGCGCCTTGTCCTTACACAACCCCTGCCCGGCAGGACCCCCGCGGGTCACCCGCAGCGGGCAGGGGGGCTGCCATCCCCGGGGGAGGGCAGGGAAGGTCACCCCAGCCCCGGCCTCGCCCGCCGGGAAGTTAATGGAATAAATCACAGCGCTCCTCTCTCCGGGAGGCAGCTCCGGGGGTGTCTGGAGGGGTCAGGCAGGCAGGATGCCCAAACTGGGGGAGAAGAGGGTTCAGGAACATGATGCTGGGGGGGCTTGTGGGTGTGTCGTGTCTCCTGCAGGGACCTTGCAGCAGCAGAGGGGACCCCCATGGCAGCAACACGGGGGACCCCCATGGCAGCAGTGGCTGTGCCGGGCTGGCCGTGCCGCTGTGCCCACTCGTGCCGTGGGTGCTGGCAGAGGCAGGGGCCGGCATGGCGGCAGGGCAGGCGTCTCCATTGTTCCAGGCCTGCTCCTTTGTGTGCCGGAGTCAGAGCACGGCAGGCTCGCTGCCTGGCCCCGAGGGGACGTGGGGGACACAAGGGACTGGTGTGTGGCACCGGCGGTGTGAGCAGCAGGTGCCCACAGCCCCGGGGTGCTGCCGCCAGCCCCGACGGCTTCCTGTGCTCGCCCTTCCCTTCCTCAGCCTCAGATTGTTTTTCATCAGGCAGGAAAGGTTCGAGGCTTCGCTCAGGCAGGAGCGGGCAGGGCTGTGCCCACGGTGCCGCAGTGCCCCGGCTGGGGGATGCCAGGGCAGCCCCTGCTCGTAGGCACCCCGAGGTGTGGTGGTGGTTGTGGGGAGGGGGCTGTGAGATGGGTGGGGAGGGCTCCGTGCTGTCCCCGGTGTGGCAGACAGGGTATCCAACAAATCAGGGGGTCAGAGCAGGGATTTGGGTCCCGTGTGGTCTCTGCAGCTGGTTCTGCCTCAGTTTCCCTCGTCCGTGCAGCTCCCAGCCATGGGATGGGCATGGGCTGCGTCCCTGCTCTTGAGCTGATGAGCAAGGCCTGGGAATGACGCAACACTCCAAAGGGAAAGCCATCATCTTTCCATCCACATTTAATCCCCCTGTGCTGCCCTTTCCCTGCTCAGCTTCCCGCAGCCCTGCACAACCCACTGCCTCGTTTGCTCCTAACCAAGGCGCTGGGGAGGAGGGTGGTCCCATAGCCCAGCACAGCTCCAGCCAGTGGGGAGCAAACCAGAGGAGACAGCCCGACTCCAGCACATCGACCGGCCAGGCAGAGCCAGGGGATTTGATTTCTCAGTTTGGGGCTGAGCGGGATAACATCATCCTAGGATGGTTGTCATCACCCAGCACCTCTCCCAGCTGCATCCCGTGGGTGGGGGGGTGTTGGTGGGAGCAGGGCCATGCCCCTCCAGCAGAGCTGACCCCTCTGCCTCTGCAGGTGCTGCCAAGGGCGAGGGCGAGAAGCGGCTGAGTGTGCAGTACACGGCGGGCGAGGAATGTCCCGACAACGTGTTCTTCCCCAGCACGCGGCCCCCGCACCTGGAGGAGCTGCACAACCAGGCTCAGCAGGGGCTGAAGTCCCTGCAGCACCAAGGTAGGTGTCCCCATCCCTGGGGACAGGGCAGAAGGGCAGCTGGCTGTCCCCAGCTCCTGGCTGGCCGGGCAGTGTGGGCGGTGCGGTGGGACTGACCGGAGTCCAGCGGTGACTGGGGTGTGCAGGGGGCTCTGCCAGCTCGGCAGCTGCTTCCCTATCCAGGGGCTCCCCCGGCTCCCCTGGGAGGATTTACTTCCTTCCTTCCCTCCACAGAGAAGCAGAAGCAGACCAAAAGTGCCTGGGACCACGGGGACACCAGCAGCCTCCAGGTAAGCCCTGCTGAGGAGCTGTCTCTGCCTCGGGGTGCTCTTGGGGTGCCCTGGGGGGTGAGGGGACACAGCATGGCTCCTCTGGTCTCTGCCTGGCATTTGGGGCAGACAAGGGAACCAGCCAAGCTGGCAGGGCCATGGCTGGCAGGGTTGTTGGGCAGGAAGGGGCCGTGTGTCCCCATGACAAGCCACTGTCCCTGTCCTGTACCTCGACACATCCTGCCCTGTGGGGCTCTGCCAGGGAGCCCCACCTTCCCTGCATCCCTCCATCCCCCTGTTCCTGTCCCCCTGAGCAAGGTGGGGGGACAGGATGGCACAATAGGGACTGTTGGCCATATCCAGCCCAGTGTCTGTGTCCCTCCCAAGTCGCTGACAAGGAGAAACTCCACTCTCTTGGCCAAGCTGGGCTTTGGCACATCCCCAGGCTCTAACCCTGCTGCCAGTGCCTCACCTGCCAGTGTTTGCTCAAGCCACTGCCTCTCCCTGGCCCTCAGCCCCCTTAATGCCTTGGAATGGAGGTCTGGAAACCCCAGGGTGGGCAGAGCCACTGGCAGGGTGAGGTGGAGGGGCCAGGTTACCCCTGATGTGTCTCATCCCAAGCTCTGCCTGTCCCAAGGGGTGGTTTGGAGGGGTGGGAACACAGGAGGCTGTGCCTGGTGTGGGGCTGTGCCACTGGCTGTGCCCATGGTGGCACATGAGTGCTGGGGGTGCCCAGCCTGACTGCATCCCAGCCTGTCTGTCCCTGTCCTTTGCCCCTCTCCCAGCCATGGCAGCCCTCCAGCCCTGGGATCCAGGTCACAAGCAGGCTGGGTACAGCCACGGGGTCAATTTTGGCTGGGCACGGCAGTGGGGCTGGCAGTTCCTTCAGGTGCTGCTGCAGTGGGGCAGACCCCAGCTGTCCTGTTCTCCGGGGGGCTGCGAGGCCACGTGGGGTCCCAGGGGCTGCTCCCAGCCCTGCTCCTGGTGGGAGGACTTTGGATGCTGGCGTGGCTGACTCAGCCTTTGGCCCTCGGAAAAGCTTTTGTCTGGGCTGCAGAGTCAGTTCGCGGCAGGGAAGGGGCCTGTCCGGGGCTGGGGCAGCTCCGTCCCCACTGCCCGGGGTCCACTGAGCCCCCTGTCCCTGTGTCCCCACAGTCCTACGCGTCCTTGGAGGATGACAGTGTGTCCTTCCGGAGCCGGACGGCCTCCTGTGCCACGGACAGCACCTCTGAGGACGCCCTGTCCATCCGCTCCGAGATGATCCAGCGGAAAGGTACCGGGCTGGGGGGCTGTGGGGTGGGGGGGACACGAGCCAAGGGGGTGCAAGGGGGGTCGGAGCACATGGCAGTAAAGCCAGGCTCTGCCTTGGCGTGGCCATGAGCCAGCACAGGGATTTTGGGGCCCTTGGGAGAAATGAGAGCAACTCTGGCTGAGTCAGAGCGTTGGGGCTGGGCGAGGGGGATGGACAGACAGACAGACAGCGTCTCCTCCCTGCTCCTGCTGCCTCTCCGGGCTGTTCCATGCTCACCCTGGAGCATCTCTGTCAGTGGGGGTATGCTGGGGACAGTGGGAATGCCCTGGCCAAGGCCCCCCTCACACCTGCTGGACCCACTCACCTCTCGTAGGTTCCACCTTCCGACCGCACGACTCCTTTCCCAAATCCTCAGAGAGGGCTGGCAAGAAGAGGAAGGACAGGAGGACGACGGTGCTGGGCATTCCCCACCATGTCCATAAGGAGCTGGGTAAGCATTGGGTGATAGGGGGGGATTTTTAGGGTCTGGTCCTGCTGCACAGGCTCTGTCTGCCTTGGCTTGGAGCATCCGCCTTGGGATCACGCTGAGGTCTCCTCTCCCTGCCCCAGGTCTCAGGAACAGCCACGAAGCCAAGGGCCACGCCGAGGCTGATGGGCACGGGTCAGCAGGGCACGGGGGCAGCCAGGGGGTGCAGCCCTTGCTGAACGGCGGGCAGGTGTCCGGCGACACCGTCCGCATCCCCACCATCGACGGGAAGCTGCAGCCTCTGGCCGTGCCCGGCGGCGCCCGCGTCTGCCTGGGCGCCCTGGAGGAGGCGGACGCTGCCCTGCAGAAGCACATCAGCAGGGTTTACTACGACGACACGTTGGTGGGGAGGAAGACGGCGGCCAAGCTGTCGCCCATGATGAGGCCGAAGTCGCTGGCCGTGCCGGGCATGACCACCTACGCCAACCCGCCGGAGGTGGTGATAGGCCCCGTGATGTCCATCTCGCCGCAGGGCACTTACATGTCCAAGATCATCCCCAACGCCATCCTGCCGCCCATGGTGGACGTGGTGGCCCTGACGCGGAGCAGCGTGCGGACGCTGAGCCGCTGCAGCCTCGTGTCGTCCAGCCCGGCCTCCGTGCGCTCCCTGTCCCGCTTCTCCGCCCGCAGCCGCGAGCCCTCCTCCTCCAGCGACAACTGGAGCCACTCGCAGTCCACGGAGACCATCGTCTCCAACAGCTCCACCATCTCCTCCCAGGGCGGCTGCGAGCACCGGCAGCCCGAGGCAGGGGCGCACGTCGAGGGGGACGCCGCGGCTCGCTCCGACACCGACCAAATCAGCGTCTACAGCTCTGCCAGCTTCGCCAGCTCCCGCTCCAAGCCCGCCGGGGGCCTCGTGCCCGTGGCCTCGCTGGCCGTGGGGACCGGCGGCCGCGTGTCCCCCGCCTACAGCACGAGCAGCCAGGCAGACGGCTCGGACACGGCCAGCCTGGCCAGCGAGCGCTCCTCGGCCCGCAGCGTCTCCCTCAGGAAGATGAAGAAGCCCCCGGCCCCTCCTCGCAGGACCTACTCGCTGCACCAGAAGGCTGACGGGGAGCCCAAGGTGCTGGGGCTGCCCCCCAGGCCCGAGCGGCGGCCCCAGCGGGAGGGCAGCGCGCCCTGGTCCCCGCGCCCCGAGCCCTTCAGCCCCACGGCCGAGGACGAGGTGTTCTCTCCATCCCCGAGCGAGACCAGCAGCCTCCGCTCCGACAGCCTGGCCGGGGCCAGCTCCCCCGAGGCCTCTCGGGGCCGCCCCGGCGTGACCGTGGTGCTGAGGGAGCCCCAGGCCCAGCCCAAGTGGAGCTGCCCCGACGGGTCTGACCGCACCATGTCCCCGTCCAGCGGCTACTCCAGCCAGAGCGGGACGCCCACGCTGCCCACCAAGGGGCTGGGACCCCCGACTGTGTCCCCGGGCAAGTCTCAGCCCCAAAAGCCGGAGCGGGTCTGCTCCCTGCAGTCTCCTGCGCTCTCCGTGTCCTCCTCCCTCACCTCCATCTCCTCCTCGGCCTCGGACCCGACGCCCCCCGAGGCACCGACGGGCCGCTCGGAGCGGTTCATCATCCCACCGCACCCCAAGGTTCCTGCTCCCTTCTCCCCGCCGCCCACCAAGCCCCAGCAGCCCCCGGCCGCCCTCCTGCCCTCACCAGACCCCCCAGCGCCCAGCACTGCCTGCCAGGAGCCCCTGGCCAAGCCCAGCGGCAAATCGCCACCTCCATCGCCACCTCCTGCCTACCACCCGCCGCCCCCGCCAGCCAAGAAGGCGGAGGGGAGCCCCCAGCCCACCGGGGAGACCCCCACCGACACCGCCTGGCCCCCCCCGCCACCGCCGGCCCCCGAGGAGCACGACCTGTCCATGGCAGACTTCCCCCCTCCGGATGACTCCTATCTCTCCAGCCTGCCCGATGCCACCTCGGCTCCGTCAGAGGGGCCAAAAGCAACACCGAGCCCGGGGGCTGCGACTTCACCCACCTCCACCACCCCCTCCTCGTGCAGCCAAGAGCAAACCCCCCCGGCCGGGGCAGCGCAGCCCCCGTGTCCCACCGTGCCCCTTCCCGAGGCCGCCGTGCCACCGCCGCCACCTCTCCCGCCACCCTCGTCCCTGGCTCTGCCGCCCCACATCAGCCTTAAGAAGGCGGCCGATGGCCCCCGGGCAGACGCCAAGAAGGAGCTGGCGTCTCGGGGCAAGGGCGGTGCCGTGGCCAAGGAGGACGCCAGCCTGCCCATCGTCACGCCGTCGCTGCTGCAGATGGTGCGGCTGCGCTCCGTGAGCGTCGAGCCGCCCGCCGCGCCCGACGAGCGCCCGGCGCCGCAGAAGCCCGTCCGCCGCTCGCTGTCCACGCGGCAGCCGCCCCCTGCCAAAGACACGGTGCCTTCCAGCCAGCTCCACCACGCCGTGCACCTCAAGGCGGCCGCCATGGCCACCGGCGACGCCGCGGAGAAGGCGCCGGGCGGCCGCGCGGCACAGCCCGAGGGGCCCGCCGGGGACGGGCAGCTCTCCCCCAGGAACAAGTCGCCGGCCTCCACCGCCAGCTTCATCTTCGCCAAGAGCTCCAGGAAGCTGGTGATCGAGACGGCCTCGTCCCCCGAGGCACAGGCCGACCTGAAGAGGAACTTGGTGGCCGAGCTGATGAATTTCTCGGGGCAGCGCTCGGCAGCTCCGGCGGCCGCCCCGCAGGGCCCTGGCAACAAGGCACCAGCCCACCGAAAACCCACCAAGATCCCCCCTCCGGTGGCCAAGAAGCCTTCGCTTGGCCCAGGGCTGGCTCCTTCCCTGCTGAGCCCGAAGGCTCCAGGGGCAGAGGCGCCGGGCTCCGCCGTGCCGGACGGCAGTGCCAAGGTGGACGAGAGCAGGACTAAGAGCGAGCTGGCAGGGACGGCGCCCGCGGGCACAGAGGGCAGGGATGCCACGGAGCCGCCGGCTCAGGGCCTCCCTGCACAAGGTACGTGGGGTGGCAGCCCGGTTCTGCCTCGCCGTGGGGTGCTGTGGGTGCTCAGAATCCTGGGCTGCACATTCCCAAGCTGCACATTCCCAAGCCATGTATTCTCAAACTGCACATTCCCAAGCTTTACATTCCCAAGCTGCATGTTCCCAAGCCATATATTCCCAAGCTGCACATTCCCAAGCCTAATATTCCCAAGCTGCACATTCCCAAGCTGCACATTCCCAAGCCATATATTCCCAGCTGCACATTCCCAAGCTATATATTCCCAAACTACACATTCCCAAGCCATATATTCCCAAGCTGCACATTCCCAATGTGTACATTTCCAAGCTGCACATTCCCAAGCCTTATATTCCCAAGCTGCACATTCCCAAGCTATATATTCCCAGCTGCACATTCCCAAGCTTCACGTTCCCAAGATGCACATTCCCAAGCCATATATTCTTAAACTGCACATTCCCAAGCCTTATATTCCCAAGCTGCACATTCCCAAGCCTTATATTCCCAAGCTGCACATTCCCAAGCTGCACATTCCCAAGCCATATATTCCCAAGCTGCACATTCCCAAGCTGCACATTCCCAAGCCATATATTCCCAAGCTGCACATTCCCAAGCTACACATTCCCAAGCTGCCCATTCCCAAGCCATAGGCTCCCAGTGCAGCACCTGGGTGGTGTGGTGGCACTGGGGTGGCACTGGGGTGGCGGCAGGCAGAAGCCAGGAGGGCTGTGGGTTCCAGGTGGCTGACGGGCTCTTCCCTCCTGCCTTGCAGATGGACGGGGAGAGACGGCCTGAAGGACGATGCTGCAGGACTGGTGCCCCCACGGACAGGAATCCAAATCTCTCAGGGACCTGGGCAGGTCAATGGACGAGTGTGGAACTGGCAACTAACTTAATACAGGAAGCAAACAGCCTTAGCCTCCACGGCCTTGATGATATTTATGCAAAAATGGTGTTGGTTTCACTTTCCTAAGTACTACAGCTTTATTTTGCTTTATTTTTTTTTTTAACTGGACTCGAGGCCTGTGTCCAGAGCCAGCACCTCCTCCCTGATGAGCTGCTGCTTGGTCTGGGCACGTGGAGCCCAGAGGAGTTTGGGGACCGAAGACACCGGAGACGGGACCACTCTGCTCCCTGCGAGGAATTGAAGCACTTTGGACAAGGGAATGGGAAGGCTTTGGCCACAGCAGCACCCAGGGGATGCAAATGGGAGCAGGATGAGATGGAGGTGCTGGCTGGGAGGGACCAGGGCTTTGGCCCTTGATGGAGAAGCAAGAGGGGCTCGTGGCCAGCACCGGCTCCGGCCATTCACCACTGCCCATCCCAGCCACCCTGCAGCCACGCTGGCCACAGGGTGAGGGGGAGCCTGGCTGCCCCTTGAGCTGGTCTTCAGGCCCTGGGCTCTGGGGTGGAGCCTCGATTCTTTCTGTAAACTCGGGTCACATTTTGATTTCTTTGATTGTAAAAAAAAAAAACCCAACCAAACCAAACCAACAAGCCCAACCAAACCAAACCAAAAGCAACCGACCCTCTGCCGCCAAGTAGCTGCTCAGAGCTCTGTAACTGGCTGGTAAAAATGATGACTGAAGCTCCTTGCCTCCTGTGCTTCCTGGCTTATGGCCACTTCTGGATGGTGCTGAGCTCCAGGGCAGGCACAGACCCCACTGGGCTGGTTCCCAGCACCACTGCCCACTAAAACTGAGGAGCAGGGCTGGCTGCCAGTTTGGCCGTGTCACCCAGACAGACAGGCACACCCTGTGTGCACTCAGCTTGACGTTTTATTGGGTTTATGACAGATGGATCCCGAGTCAGTCTTTAAGACCCACACCCCCCACAGCCACCCACGGGCTCGGAACAGGCCCACGGGTGCTCCCTGGGCTCCTGGCCAAAGAGCAGCACCAGTGGCCACAGGCCTGCTGGGCTGAGGGTGGAGCAGGGGGTGTCCATGCAGGGCAGGGGACGGTCCTGCTGGGCTGTCCCAGCTCTGGTAGCAGCAACACAGGTTTGAGAAGCAGCTTCCCCTTCTGCCCTCACCACAGCACCCACACATGCCGTCCCAGTCAGGACCAGTGGGTGGGGAGTCCAGTCCATGGCACAACTGGGAGCGAGCCGATGGCCCCAGCGTAGAGCACGAGTTCACATGGGTCCCTCAGGTGTGGTGCCACCTCCAGTCCCCAGCCAAGGCCCCCACCAAGGCCCTACCAGGGGCTGAGCAGGCCCAGGGGGATGGTGGAGGCAGCAAATTCAGTCCCAGAGCCCCCAGGGCCGAGCCCCTGACTCGGGGCACTGAGGGGGAGATGGCAGAGACTGAAGTGGTGGTGGGGGCCAGGCAGGAGGCACGAGCAGCAGCCCTGGCACTTGTTAGCTGATGGTTCCACCCTTGAGGCTTTTACAGGAGACTCTCCCCAGCTTGGTCAGGAAGTTCCTCTGTTTCCATTGTGCGACACAGTTGTCGGAGACACGGAAATCAGCCTGGGGAGCAGAGCAGGGAGGCAGGATCAGCCCCGGGCTGCCAGTGGGGCAGCAGCACCCAGCTCAGCCCCTGGGGAGGTTTGTCTCCTCCACAGCCTTGCTGAGAGTAACAACCATGAGCACTGAGGGGCAGAAAGCCAATCTGGGGTCACCCAGAGGTGGCTCTGAACACTACCCCAGTCAGTGCCTGGACCCCCAGCTACACCCAGGTGTTCCCAGCCCCTCACCTGCAGCTTCTCAAAGACCTTCTTCTTGGGCTTGAGCTCCTCATCGGGCTCCCCAGCCTCATAGCCCTCCACGTAGACGCGCTCCCCGGCACAGCACCCGGCCGGCGGGTCCAGGGGCTCCACCTGACGGGGCTCCCCCACGCTACAAGAGGAAGCAGAGTCACCCCACGGTGGTCCCCACCTGCCCCTCAGCACCCTGGGGCTGGTAAAAGGTCCAGACTGCTCCCCTGGAGGGGTCTGACCCCAGGACCCCCCTCCCTCACCTGGAGGCACACAGCACCATGCCCTGAGACTCCACGCCCCTCATCTTCTGGGGCTTGAGGTTGCAGAGCAGCACCACAAGCCTGTCCTGCAGCTGCTCCTTGGGGACAAACTGCACCAGGCCACTGACCACGGTGCGGGGCTCGGCCTCGCCCACGTCGATCTTCTCCACGTACAGGCTGTCTGCGTCTGGGTGCTGCCAGGCAGGGCCAAGGTGGGGCACAGAGATGGGGATGGGGTGGCAGAGGAGGGGGCAGACCCTTCCACACACCCCAAATGTCCCTGTGGGATGGTCACTCCCCCTCCTCCCCGTGCCCATACCTTTTCCACACTGATCACTTTGCCCACACGGATGTCCAGCCGGGATGGGATCACTTCCTCTGGCTCGGAGTTCTTGGTGCCCTTCTCTCCAGGCTCTGCAGTGCAAAGGGGATGGTCACACCACTCAGCAGAAATCCAGGGGGCTGGCCAAGCCCTGGGGAGCACAGGCACCCCCCAGTGCAGGCCCTGGGGAGAACTCCCTGCAGGGAATGCCCTGCTTGACTCTATACCAGAAAGCACAGTCCCTCCTCTGCTGTGTTGCCCTCTCAAACACCAGAGCAGCACACTGGCATCTCCAGGGCAGAAACAGCCCTGGCACTGGCTTTCCTCACCTTTCCCAGTGTTTCCCAGGGCTGTTTCTGAGACTGAAGTTTCAGAACTTCTCTCTAACCTCCCTAACCCAGGAGAGACTCTCTCCCACCCAGCCCTGTGTGGTCAGGGCCGCACTTCCCTGATGTCCCAGGGCCCCACTTTCCCAAGCTCCCAGCACCTCCTTACTGGCTTTGGACGGGTTGGGATATGCAGCATTGCTCAGCTTCTTCAGCTCTGGGCTGTTGAACTTCTCTCTGATGGGGTCAAGCAGTTTGTTCAGGGCCACTTCCACTGAATTCTTCAGGTCCCCAGGGTGCACAACCTGTGTGTGACAAACAGGTTCCTGTCTGAGGCCCAGGGTGGGAACTGGAGGGATTGGAGACTGAGCAGGGTGGGGAGATGAACCCCAGCCCTGGGCCTGATTCCCCTGGGACATCAGAGCCCTTCTGGTCACTTCTGCTTCCAGGCTCAGCTGGGAACAGCTGAGAAGGGTTTAACTGCTGCTCTGTTCCAGGATGTGGCTAATGTGGCCCTGTCCTGCACCAGGTGACCCCACATCCTTCACCCATCCTCTCACCTCCAGGCTCTCTTGGTTGGGAGCACCCTGTCACTGGGCCACACTCCACACCTCTTCCCAGTGCTGATTTCCGTCTCCCAGTGCTGCTCAGAGCCCTCCCAGATGACTCATGGGAGCCTCAGGCACAGGGAGAAGGTTCAGGCCCTCCCAGCACTCACCTGCTCAGCAAAATCCTTCTCCAGGGCCTCATAGTCTGTGTAGGTTTTGTTCCCTCCCCATTTTTCCTCTCGCAGGACCACAAACTCTGTGACACACAGATTTTAAGGCTCAGATTAACTCAAGGCTCAGATAAACCACCTGCCCCACTGCCCCCCAGCCTGGGGAGGTAGCACCCAGGGGACACACTGCTGGCCCCTCTTCTTATCCACAGGAAAAACACCACCAAGCATGAGGAGCCCTCACCTGACTTGAGGGGGAAGAGGACGTGCTTGATGAAGGAGAGGACACCGTTGTTCTCCACGTTCCCTGGCTCACAGAAAGCCTTCTTCAGCTTCTTCTTCACATCCTCCTTGCGGTCCAGAAGATCAATCTTCGAGTCCTGCAGCAGGAGATTTCCTCAGCCCTTCACCCAAAGTTTTGCCCAAAAGAGAAAACTCATGAGGGAGCTGATGCACCTTCTTAGACCCCCGTGTGAGCAGAGAGGTCACCTTGCCTTGTGGTGCAGCTTCTCCACCCTCAGCCATCAACCTGTCCTCCTACACCCCCCAGATCAGGGACCAACCTCCTCTGACGAGCTCATTTTGCTGCCTGTCAGCCCAGGAACCATCGGGTTCATCAGGTGGACACGCTTGGCATAGCCCAGGGAAGGGAGGTACTGGAAAAGGCAAGGAGGCAAGTCAGGGACAATCCTCATCCAAAGATCAGCTTTAACTCACAATCTGTGTTTGCTCCTGGCTCCAGGTAACTTTGGGATCCAGAATAACAGGACCCAGAAAGCCACTGTGAGCTCCCAAGGCACAGCCAGGGCTGAGCGGCCGCACGGCAGAGCCCTGCAGAGCAAGGGAGCAGCAGCACAGAGCTCTGTGGTGCCAACCAACATCCCACACACCCTTTTCCAGGTGAATTATTGGTGTCCAAGCCCTCCCTCAGGCCCCAGCATGGCAGAAACTCCCCCATTCCTGACCTTCTCTGCGAAGGTGAATATCTTCCTCTGATCAACTCCCCCGAACTGCGCGTCCACCTTGAGATACTCCTCATCCAGCGCCTGTGGGGACACACAGAGAGCCCTGAGATGGGGCCCAAAACTCCCCACTCCAGCTGTGCTCGGCCTTCAGAGGTCCTGCCTGTCCCCCAGCCCCTCCTGGGGCACTCCCAGCCTGGGAAGGACGGGAACATTCCGGACTATTTGCTGTAACTATTTGTGCCGCTGCCGGGCGCGATGCTGGGGTGGAGAACCACGACCTGCACACTCAACCCCTCACACCCCCACGGCCCTGGCTTTGCCAGCACCTGCCTGGACAACCCCTGCCTCACCTGCAAGCCTGGGTAGAGCAGACCACTCAGCAAGGGATGCTCCACTTGCTTCACCACCTCTGCCCCCGCCTTCTTGGCGTCGTGCTGCGTCACCACCGAGGACAGGCGGTACACGTCCAGCGTGTACTCCCTGTGGGGAGGGAGGGAGGGGCACACACTGAGCCCACGGGGGCTGCTCCAGGCCCCACCACCAGCAGACGAAGCCTGGAGGCCCCTTCCCTGCGAGCCAGGAGCTGGGTGAGGAGAGGGGCAGCGTGGGGAGCAGCAGAGCCCCAGCACTCACTTGCTGAGCTGGTAGTCGGTGCCTCGGATGAACTTGAGCTTGTCCAAGGGCACCCCGATGCTCTCGAGCATGGCCTTGATCACATGCTCATAGTAGCGGGTGCGCAGCTCCAGCAGCTCCCAGGGAGCCTTCATGTTGTCCAGGTAGGCGTGCAGGTCGGCGAAGAGGATTGTCACCTGCCACAGAGGGGGCTCTCAGGGCCAGGAGCCCGGGGAGCCCCCCCTGCTGCCGTGCCCCGGGGCAGGGGTCCCTCCCGGAGCCCACACCTCACAGCCAGCCTTCAGGAAATCGGCGATCTTGGACATGGGCACGAAATAGGCCACGTGGGGCTTGCCCGTGGTGGCCGTGCCCCAGTAGATCTTCAGCTCCCGCTCCTTCAGGATGGCCAGGAGCTTCTCCTCGCCCAGCACCTCCTGCAGGGGGGCAGAACACGCGGGCCTGGCACGGCTGGGCAGGGCAGGGTGATCCCTGTGGGGTGTCCTGGGGGCACTGCCGGCTCCAGGGGCTCATCCCGGGGGATACACCCGGCCCCGATCCCCACGATCCTGCCCCAATCCTGCCCTATTCATCCCTAATCCTGCTCAATTCCCCTGCCCCAATCCTGCCCTATTACCCCCTGATCCCACCCCAGTCCTGCCCCATTCCCACCCCATTCCCACCCCGATCCTGCCCTATCCCCCCATCCCGCCCTCTCCCCCTCCCCGGTCCCCCCCGGTACCTGCAGGTTCCGTGTGATCAGCTGGTACTTCTCCTGCGGGCCGGGCGCGGGATCCATGGCGGCGGCTGCGGGCGGGGGGGGACACACGGCGTTACCGGAGCCCCCACCGCCCCCATTAGTCCCCCCTCATTCCCCAGTTCCTCCCAGTTCCCCCCCAGTTCCCCCAGTTCCCCCAATTATCCCCCAATTCCCCCGTTCCCACCGACCTGCTCCGGGTTGCATCAGCCCCGCTCGGCGCTCGGCTACCGCGCTTGGGCGTCACGATCGTCGAGCTGCCGATGGGCAGCGGAGCGGCGGGGAAAGGGGGGCCGCGCTCCGCCAATCAGAAGGCGGTTTTCGCGCGGGGGTTCCGCGCTCCGCCAATCAGAAGGCGTTTTTCGCGCGGGGGTTCCGCGCTCCGCCAATCAGACGGCGCCTCGCACGCCGGGGGGGGCGTGGCGGCGGCGCCGTTAAGATGGCGGCGGGTGAGCGGCAGCGCCGCCAGGTCCGGCCGGGCCGAGCCCGCCCCTCCATCTCATTTATCTCGTTTATTTGCGGGTCTTTTGCCCTTTTCTCCCACGGCTCGGGGAGCAGCCGCTGCCCGGAGGGGCCGGGAGGAGGAGCGGGGGCGGGTTCGGCCCTGGCCCCGCCTTGGGGCGGGGCGGTTGAGGCGCCGGTTGGGCTGGGCCTGTGAGGGAGGGAAAAAGGGTCTATGAGGGCAGGGAGGGCCTTACACGGAGAGAGGCGAGGCCGGTGTTGGTGTCGGTGTCTCCCGAGAAGCAAAGGCTGCAGGGTGACCCTGCTGCGGGTTTTCAGTGTCCCAGGGGGATCCAGGAGAGCTGGAGAGGGAATTTGGACCTGGGATGGAGGGGCAGGATACAGGGAACGGCCCCGCCCTGCCACAGGGCAGGGATAGTGGGGATATTGGGAAGAAATTCTCCCCTGGGAGAGTGGGGAGAGGCTGGGCTGGGATTCCCAGAGAAGCTGCTCCTGGATCCCTGGCAGTGCCCAAGGCCGGGCTGGAGCAGCCTGGGCTGGTGGGAGATGTCCCAGATTCCCTCCCAGCCCAAGCCAGCCTGGCATTTTGCTTTCTCAAGAGAACACAATCTCATATTGGGGACAAACCATGAGTGTGTTGTCCTATTCTCCGTGGTGGTTTTCCCTGCCAGGTGCTCCCAGTGATCCCAGCACAGTGCTGGGAGGAGGGACAGGATGGCAGGGAGGTCACAGCCAGCCTGGCTCTCCAGTGGTTTAAGGACATTTAAGCTGTTTCAGGCCAATTTCCATGGAGTAAATCCTTGCAACAGCCCCTGCATTCCATGCACTGCTGTGGGAATGGCTTGGGAATCATCAGTCACACAGTTACCCCATTCTGCTTCCAGAGTACAGAGCCAGCCTAGGATGGGGTGAGGTGAACTGGGAAGGTGCCACAGGAAAGAATCCATCTCCAAATGGGCTTTTTGGGAGCCTCTTCCAGCAAAGAGGCTTCAAACAGTTAGTCCTGTCAAGTCCATTGGTTGGATTGGATTCAAACTGAAGAGAGGGCAGGTTTAGGTGGGATATGGGGGGAAATTCCTCCCTGAGAGGGTGGGCAGGCCCTGGCACAGGTGGCACAGAGAAGCTGTGGCTGTTCCACCCCTGGATGTGCCCAAGGCCAGGTTGGAGCACCCTGGGACAGTGGAAGGTGTCCCTGCCCATGGCAGGGGGTGCACTGGTTGACCTTTAAGGTCCCTTCCAACCCAAACCATGCAGTGATTCTGTGATTAGGAGCTGCATTATCAGACTGCCACACCCCATAGGGCTAAATCCGTGTTTAATTTGGTTTTATTTGTGTTTTTCTCAGAGAATCTGGAGGTAAATTGGAGAACTCCAGGCAAGCACTGGGGCTGCTCCTGACTCCACGTGCTCCTGTGTGGGTTTTGTACCTAAACAGCTCATTTCCCCAGGCATTTTTTTTCCTGCAGCATCATTCTGAAAGTGCCCATTTTTTATTATTTAGGCAGAATGACAAGAGGAAGCAGTATAAATTCCCAGGTTTTATTCCTGCAGCTGCAACCCCCCCTTTTTTAAGCAATAGTCAAAGCAACAGGAAGACAAAGGACATTCCTTTAAATCCTTGGTCAAAGAGGACAGGAAATACCTTTCCTTAGCCCAGATTCTCCCACTGTGTGAGAGTTAAGTACAGGACCTTCAGGTCCAAAGATTCCTGGGGGAGAGAGTCCTCACTCTGAGGAAAACAGGGTTTGTTTGTGAACTCTTTGAAACGATTGAACTTTGGGGAAGATTCTTTATCTGGTGATCTTGGGTTGTAGTGTGTGTTTGTGTGAGTGTCTCAGTGACTAATTCCCTGCTGAATGTCCCCTCTGCTCCCTAATCCGGTTACTCTTCCCTTGCTCAGATTTTCCTAACACAAAAGAAAAGACTCTTTATATGTTTATTTGTGTCTTTGAAGGGCAGAAAGTGGGGGTTGAGACACTGGGAGGTTTTATTCAATACCTACAGTGTGCTCTGGTATTTAAGGTTGTGATTTGGGATTCCTGGGGGCTGGTGTGAATGATTTTCAGCACGTTTGGAGGAGACTGCACAGAGATGTTGGTGATTAGCATTTGTATTGGTCCTGCCTAAAACCCCGTGTGAGGGAGCACTCTGGAATGGGGGGTTGGTTGCTCTTATGGATTAGGACCCAAAATAGTCAAGAATAGAGTTAAAATTGTGGTGCCTCAGCCAGTGTTTTTATCTTCCCTGTTATATTCCAGCATCTTGGGAAAGCAGCTGAGCTTCTTTAATTGAAGGTGTTGGTTTTGCTGGCAGGTTGGAGCCGACTCCTGCTGATTTCTCCTCTGAAAGGGCACATCAAAGGACACCAGGAGCAGGTGAACTCCCCAACAGGCCTCTAGAGCTGGCAGCAGAGCTCCAGGAAGCCACAGATCATGGGAGACCATTCCCCTCGCTCCCCTGGGCTCTGTCTGTGTCAGGATTTCAAAGAGAACACGGTTCCCAGGCCCAAGAGGGTGTCGGATGCCACAGCTCAGGTCCAGGCCCTGCAGTCAGCCAAGAAAGTGTGTGTGTTGAGCCGTGTGTGCAGCACTCCAAAGCCAGCAGAGAGGCTGCTGCTGCTCTCCCCAGGCTCTGCCTGCTCCCCTTTCCTGGAGGAGAGTGGCCACAACGACCTTGCTGCCAGCTTTTGTGGCTCCGAGTACAACGACGTGGCCATTTCCCTGGACACGAGCAGGTGTTTCGATGACACCGAGCTGGATGACTCCTTGCTGGAACTGTCGGGCAGTGAGAAAGGGAACTCTCCTTTCGATTACACCGAGGAGGAGATCCAGGAAATCTTGGCAGATGATTGCACAGAAGCTGAGCAGCACCTCGTTAGAGAGAGCCATCTGAGCCAGAATGCAAGTGAGGAGAGTGGAGAGGCTGAGAGCAGCAGCTGCAGTGGGACATCGGTCAGTGAAGATGCTTTGGAGATCACAGAAGATCCTCTACCCCAGGAGCATTCCCCAGTCAGTTCTGGGTGTTATCCTGCCTTTTTGAGTGGTAGTGCTGCTTTGGATGGGCTCCACCTGCAGCAGGACCTTGACCTGCAGGATCCGCGGAGTCTCAGCCCCTTTGCTGCTGAGTGTTCTGATGAGCCTCCAGAGGACAACTGCCTGGTTGAAGTGGAAAGAGAAGCTTTAGAAGCAATGATAGATGATTATTTAGGATATGCTACAGCTGCTGGTAGCTGCATTCTAGAAGAATCCTCAGAGCCTAAAGGCCAGGAAAGCCTGGCTTTGGATTGCCTGGGAAGATCCATGCCCCTGCCTCTCCTTACCCATGGCAGGAGCACAGGTGATGAGAGCCCAGCATCTGGGTCTGGAAACAAAGAACTTCCCAAAGCAGCAACGAACTGGTTTTCAAGGAAATCGGGCTCTCCAGAGGATGATGAAGGGGAATCTCCAGGAGCTGAGCCCCCATCAGGCAGCCTTAAAGTAAACTCACATCTTAATTCGTGTAGCTAAAATGTTTTTAATTCCATTCCTTTGGGTTTGTGCTTTTGGATAATGTCCATGTGAACACAAGTGTTGTGTTTATACAGGAAAGGCTTTTTCAAGTGGAGCAAAGTGTGATTTTTATGTAACTGTATAAGCACAACTTATATGGAATGTTAATTCCCTTTTCCCTTGCCTTTCCAGTTAAGTGACACAGCTGTAGGCCAGACTGGGCAGGAAGAGAGAACCAGTGGGAAGAAGCCTGGCAAAGTTATTCCTATCCCACAGGAGAAGGAAGAAAGGTAATTTCTTAGGAAATTTGCTCTTCAAACATTCCAACTATTTCCTCAACCAGCCTGTTGGTCACGTGCTGCTGGTTTTATCTTTATTCCTTAATTACAATGCATTAAGTTAGGGGGGAAAACACTTATTATTCTCCCCTGGAAGAGGGGAAAGAATATGGGGATGATCAAAACGAGAAAGGAGATGGTTAAGCCAGTTTAGGGCAGTGGTTTGGAGGCAGAACCGGCGGTGTTTGGGCTGTTGTGGCTCCTCCCGGAGCACTTTCCTGCAGGTGGCAGCAGCAGAGCGGATGGGGAGGGTTCGTCCTGCTCTGCCCTGCTCCTGGAGGTGTCCAGCGGGGATTTTTCTCTGCAGACCCGCTACTCTCAGGTATTCTGTGCGTTGCTGTTTCCCACGTGGCCTTGAGTGATGTGAGAAATCTGCTTTTGAGGGCTCTCTGCGGGTTCCTGGCGAGGTAACCAGGGCAGTGACCTGCTGGGTCACTCAGCTGACGCTCCTGCTTTGCTCTCTGTGTTTCATCTTTGCAGCTTTAGTCAAATAAATACCTTTATTTTTTCAAGCACAGAACAGTGCTACAAGGAGGTCATGCCTGTAACAGTTCTGCAGGGCACTCTGCTCTCTCTGTCTTCTGTAACCTCATTCGACAAATACTCTGAAAAAAAATTAACACTATTTGTTGTTTTAAAGACTGAAACACTGGCCCTGCATTTCAGAAGTGGAAGTTGAGCAAAAGAAATGTTTATATCCAGAGTGTGCACATCCACATGGTGAAAAGTGTAGCTCCTACATCAGGTAACCCCCAGGTGGGATGGGGTGAGGCTGATGGGGAGGGAAAAAAAGATATCCTGGCAGGAGGCCTGGCTGGCTCGACTTGTATTCTTTGGTTTTAATATATTTGTTTTCAGAGGGGAATAAAAAGTACCTGTTACACTTGCTGTAGCACAAAATTGCTGTACAGGAATCAGTCTGGTTCAGATGAGTTCCAGAGCTGGAAAACCTGGGAAAAAAACATCATAAAGGGGATTTGTGTTTCAGGGATGTTCCCAAAACGAGCCCATGTTAGCTGGGAAAAGCAGAGCTGAGCTCTGGCTTGTCTTGGAAGGTAAATTGGTCTTGCATTTCACTATCCCAGGATCACTGAGGCTGGAAAAGCCCTCCCAGCCCACCGAGTCCACCCTGTGTCCAATCCCTGCCTTACCACTGAGTGCCACCTCCAGGGATGGGGACTCCACCACCTCTCTGGAGCCTGTGAACTCAGCCTGGGGCAATCTTTAGAGATTTGGCTTTAGGGCTGACACCTCTTGTGTGTTGCCTCAACGGTGTCATCCAAGAGCAGAGGTGTGAAGGAAGGTGTTGTAAAGAGCCGGTGTGGATTTCAGCTGAAGGGTGACATCTGATGGGTAGGACTGGGATGTTCTGGTATCTCCCAGCCACGGCCTCCCTCTGTGGCTATTCTGGGTGTTCCTGGGTGCAAGAATTGTCATTTGTGGCGAGTTGTGAGGAAGTGACAGTTGTGTGGAGCTGCACTTAGCTTGGCACAGGAACAGCTGCATAGCCAGGGGCTGCTTCCAGTGCAGGAATCCAGCATAAGTAATGCAGAGGGGATGAGGCAGGGAAAGCTAAAATGGCCTGTTTTCTCTTCCTTTCAAATTAAAAATGCAAGACGTATGTTGTGAGTCACAGAAAATCAGGCAGGAGCTCTAAGTGAGCAGGGCTGACGGGTGAAATACAGCTCTATTTTGCTGGGGAAGAACATTGTCTGGGATGCACACAATTTGATTTTCTTATTAGTGCAAACCTCTACTATTCCAAATAGCTGCAGGCTTGGAATTCAGCCCGACAGACAGCGTGGGCTCTCCCAGTTGTCACAGATAAACCCTCTCAGTGGGCTGGCTGTGCCCTGCGTGCTGTTCCCCAGCACCTGGATCTGCAGCAACGGCTTGTGCAGCATTTGCATAGGAAATGCACAACGATCCCAAGAAATTCATGAAGGAAAATTAGCAGGTTTCAGAGCCAGCCAGGGAATTCCCTTCGGGAAGCAGTAACTAATATATTGCTGCTACAAATCTTTAGCTCTGTTTTGAGTTGCAAATCTCCTGGCATTTGTCTCAGGGTAATGTTTGCCTCTGCCATCCCATCTCTTATGTAATCTGTCTGTTCTTCCTTGTATCCTGGCTCTTGCTGCTGTGTTGGCTGAGGGAATTCCAGGCTCTCTAGAGCAGAGATTTTGTCTTTCCCCTTATCTGCACATGATCTTACACTTGCAGGTTCTCTACAAGTACAACTTTCATATATATAAATACAACTTTCACATATATATATATGAGAGATATATAAGATATGTATATATCTTATATATTTCTCTATTGGGTGATTGAGTTCTAAAAGTCACACTGACCAGTTATAAGAAATCCTTTTATATTCAGAATAACTTTTCACATCGAGCCCCCTTGAGTGAGTTGGGAGACAACCCCTGGCTCTGCTTGTGCTTCCTCTCCTCCTGGTTTCTACAAGATATTCAGCCTGAATAGAAGAATTTATTTGCAGTTTCCCATGGGGATTTAAATGCTGCTGAGGCTGTGTTGTAGCAGATGTAAAAATGAGATGTGACTCGAACATCTGCTTGGCGATGGGTGGCTGATAATTGACCACACAAGATTTCTGCCAGCTGACCATTTGTCAGCGTTTGCACTTCCTTATTGCTCTTTATCCAGCAGTAAATAGAATTATTTCCTTCTTGATGAGGTCCTCTTCAGTAATTCTGGGTCTGTATCAGCCACTGAAGTAATGAGGCTCCTAAAACTCTTTTATTTGGAGCAAAATCATAGATTGGTTGGAAGGGATCTTAAAGCTCATCCAGTTCCACCCCCCCTGCCATGGGCAGGGGCACCTTCCACTAACCCAGGTTGCTCCACCCCCATCCATGTCCCTCAGGTAGCTGGGAAGCTGACTTTTCCCCAGCAGGGTTCCATCAGGAGTTCTTCTTGAGGCTTGGTGTGTTTGTTAGAGGTTTATGCTGCTTTTAGCAATTTTATCAGACTGCTTACAACCTGGCAGAAACCTGATAAATTATTTGCTTGGATCACTCTTGAATCAAAGGGAGAGGAGGAGGAAATACCTTGTAAAGAGTCACAAACCATCTGGTCTTACTGTAATAACAAAAGATCAATATCTTTAAAAAACCAGACACTGTGTTTAAGGTGATGGAAAGGGAGAATAGTGTAAGGGAGCATCTGGAGAAACAAATCTGTGAAATACAAACGAGCTCTGTGCTTGCAGACTCTGCCTTGAAAGAGTCTGGTCTGTTGATTGATGCTGAGCTGGCTGAGGGGAAAAAAAACTTAATCTTGAAACAGTTCTTACCTGCCCAAATTCATTTTGCTTGAATGGAGAGCAGGCAGGGAAGGTGCAGGACTGGGGCTGTGCTGGCATAAAGGAGGAATTGCTTGAGACCTCCTGGTCACTGCCAGTTCTTGCTGCAGCAGTAAAGCTCTCCGTGTTGTGGCTGTGCCAACCCTGTGCCAGGCAGATGTTCCTTCTCCAAACCAGCTGTTTGGAGTGGTTTTGCAGGGGTGACCCTCGTGGTTGTCCATGCTCCTTCAGATTTTAATTTGCTCTGCAGACCAGATGGGTTTGCAGTTTATAAATTATATTTCCTGAACTCATCCCTGTGCACAATTAAGAATGAAAAAAGGTAACAGAGCGGGCTTTCAAAATTAGCCTTTTCAAAACGCAGAAGGGGCAAAGCAGCCTCTAATGATGTGACAAAGCTTTGTAGCACTCTGAGGCCTGGAGATAACCAAGCTCATTGAGGTAATTTGGTTTTTTAATCTTGCTTTTCTAAGGCTGTTTAGAGTTTGTGGGGTCTTGTCTTGCTATTTCAGGATGTGCAGATGAGAGGATTTAACCAAGAACAGCACTTTTTGAGGAAAATTTCCCCCTTGTTTGAAGTGCCTGTGGTTGAGCCTTCAGCCTTTGTGGTGGGCCAGGGAGAGAGAGCTTTGCAAAGAGCACAGCGCACAGTCCCTGAAAGGACAGGCTTTAAACTTCTGAAATCTAAACTTCTTACTTTCTAAGGTGCCTTCTGAGAATGTGGTTTCACTCTTAAAACTTCCCAAGAGGAAACTTGGGTCCCAGCTGCAAACCCCAAGTAAATGGAGAAGTTTTTTGCAGAGAAGATGCTGTTCCAGGCTCTCATACAAACGTGTTTAACTATTTGACTTCCTTTTGCAGAAATTACCCAAGGTCCAACAAGAAACCTACCCAAAGGTACAGCCATACCCAGTGGGTGAGCAAGAACTTGGCCAAACTCCACGATTTCCAGAGCATTCCTGACCACTTCCAATGTAATCCCGTGTGATTTTGCTGCTGAGGGGACTGTGCTGGTTCTTGTTCTGCATTTAGAGTTGATACTTGGGCTGGTTTTAAGGGGTTTGTATTTGGAGAAGTTGTTTTCTGATCTGTTTTTAAAAAGGCCAGTGGAAGTGCCCGTGTTTTGCAAACATTTGGGACTGGTTTGGAAATGCAATTTAAATGTGATCCAGTTTGTGTAGGCAACTTTTATGTTTTGCAGCCCTTGAACTGTAAATAACCTCCTCACAGGTCACAGATGTAGCTGGTGTTCAAGAGGCAAGATGGGATGTTGGGTGTGAGGATGTAACATTGCACTGATGGAAACTGGAACATGGGCTTTGAGGTGGAAAAACTTGGTTTAAAGCTCTGTCCTAAAGCTTGGCATTGAATCTCTGCAGTGACTGGGATCCCTTTGGGTGACATAAAGGTTTTAAACGGTAGGAAACAGATGTGGCTGCTGTTCTCCTCCATTTGACAAAGTTGTGTGTGTTACTGCAAGCTCAGGAGAAGCTGCCCATTTCATTGCTTTGGTTATGGCTCATCTCCTTCCGTTGTTATTTTTGTCCCTGAAAAGTTTGCCTTTTTTGATTGTCTTTGCTTGTTTCATTTGTAACTTCTCTTGTAAAAGTATTTAATGATTTGCACTCGAGTTTATAAATATTTTTTACCTGTTGAATGTAATTTTTCTTTTCTCCTGTGTTACTGAGGCCCTTCTTCCATTTACCTTTCTGGGCTGCCCACATGAACGTGACTTTGTGTTCATTTATGTGCCACAATCCAACAGCAAATCCTCATCTCTGTGCTGCCTCCATCTCCTTCTCTAACAGAGCATCAAACCTACAAATTGTTTGGAGTTGGAGGGCTTGATCTTCAAAATGCTCTTCTCAGGGAGTTAGCAGGACGTTATGACCTCTTCAGGTGTTTTAGAGGTGGAATTTGGGGAGCAAGTTGGAGGAAATCATATTTTTATTATAGTAATTTGAGTTTGTTTGGAGGTGCTTTTGGTCAATATGATCCTAGAGATAAAATGTAAGGAGGGCATTCATGTTTTCAGTGTTGTGGCTTCATGTATTTCATTCTTTGGCCCTTCTGGATCAAGACAGGAGGCAGTGGCTTTGAGAAGCAGGGAAAGTTTCTCACTGTCCCAGATGTGCAGTGACTGAGACACAGAGAATGGAAGCGATTTGTGCAAAGGGTAAGCAGTGAAGCTCGGACAGAGCCTGGCAGTGCCTGACTGCACTAACCCCCAGCTAACACAGCCTCCAGTGAGGAAGGAATCTGTGTACAGCAGTTTTGGGGGTGGGTGGTACAGCTGTGGGTGGTGCATGGCCAGTGTTAGGGCTTTGTGTCAATAAATCTCCAGTGAACATCGTGTTCCTGATGCCCCCAGAGCCTCTTGGGGGACTTTCACCTCTGTAAATTTTGTTCCCAGAGAGCCTTTCATAGGAATGGAAGGGGAAATCCCTTGGCAGTTTTGATTGGGAAGTGTGGGAGTTATTAGCACATGGTGGTTGTTGTCTTTTAAAGCAGTGAATCCCACATAGTAAATTCTCTGAAAAAGGAGTAATTCACATGTGGTCCTGAGGGCAGTTTCACCTGCTGTCCAGGTCACAGAATTCCACACTGGTTTGGGTTGGAAGGGACCTTAAAACCCATCCAGTCCCACCCCTGCCATGGGCAGGGACACCTTCCACTATCCCGGGTTGCTCCAGCCTGGCCTTGGACACTCCCAGGGGTGGAACAGCCACAGCTTCTCTGAGCAAACCTGTGCCAGGGCCTGCCCACCCTCACAGGGAGGAATTTCTTCCGTGGTCTGTGAAATCCACCTCCTCCTAACACACATAACAGAGTTTGCTTCAAATCTCCTTGTTCAGGCATTCTGAGAAGGCAACAGGGGCAGCAGAGCCTCTCACCCCCCTCCCCTGGTGGAAGCAGCCTGGCTGGATTGCTGGAGGGTTTATCTGATACTAAACTGCTCCTGGTCAGGCTCTTTGGAGGGCAGAAGTAACTGAGGAGTGGCAGCAGCTGCTGCAGTCACACAGTGCTGGGAGAGGGAAGCTCTGTCTCCACCAGTGATCAGTGGTTGCTGCTGATCAGCAGGGACAGAGCAGTGGGAAGACCACAGGAAATCTGCTTTTTGCTGAAATTCAGGATTTCCCATGCTAGCTGTCTCGATTTTGGTATATATCTCTTCATGAGATTACTCTTAAGTGATGTACAGCAGGCAGGATGTTATGTATATCCCCTTCTCTTATAACAGGCTTTCTGGTGGCAGTTCTGCCCTGCTGAGAAAATGAAATTCTGTTTGACAGGCAGCCCCTGAGCATGGCAGGAGGGTGGTGGTGTCTGCAGGGTGCTGTGGCTCAGACCAGCTGCCCTGGGATGGACACCTTGGGCACAGGCAGGTGGCTCCTCTTGAGGTGTTGGTGGCCTTTGTGAGTGTAAAACTCTCCCATGAATGAGCACTGCTCTTTGTGAAGGGTTTAGGCTTCTGGGCAGCTTTATGGCTGAAAATTCCCTTCTTTGACATTGCAAGTGATTCAAATGTGCTGAATGGTGGAGACACTGCAAGGGCAGGGAGGGGCTGTGGATTAAACCTTCGTGGAAGGACGTGCTGTGTGTTTGTCTGAGTATAGCCAAGGGCTGTGTTGATGGTTTGTGCTGTAGTGGAATCCAGTGACATCAATAGGGCTGGAAGAAGCTGCTTTGTGTGAGCCCTGCGTGAGCTCTGCGATGAAATGTCTCACAATTAAAAATTTAATAGCATTCATCAATGTATTGCAGGCAGCCAACAGCAGCTGGAAAACAATGAGCCTGGAATTAAACTACTGTGTGGGGGTTTTTCTGCCTTCTCCTCAAAAACTAACCAGCCCTTCCCTACTTTTGTGCTGTAAGCAGGAAGAAATTATGTCCTGAAAGAAGAAATAGCGAAAGCTGATAAAATTCTCCCTTTGGCTGAGAGGCTGTCTGGTGCCACACAGGTGCATCCTCTGCTGAACAGGTCTGGATGGTATAAATAGGTTTTATTTAGCAGTTGGTGGCACTAAATGTAGGGGGTTTGTCAGTTAAAAAGGACAACGATGCTGCAAAGTGTCAAATGGCATCGTGGGGCTCTGTCATTATTGCCACTCCATGGCTTTGCATGCAGATTCCAAGGAAAAAGATGGCTTTTGTGGCTGCCAACTTTGCTGCCTCCATCTGGGATCTGAAATTCAAGCTGTGTCTTCCCTGGCTCTGTCGCTAATAATGAAGATTCTTCATTTGGAACTTAGTTAAGCACAATTGATGCTGATGCAGGAGCTGAGAGAGAATCCAGCCCTCCTTCCTCAAGATGTGTGGGCTGAAGCACCACCAAGGAGGAACATCCTCATTCTAATCCATAAGGTCATCAGACAATTTAATAGGCACCAGATTTGTGGAGGAAACAGAAGATATTTCAGCATAACAAGCATGTTGATCGTGCAGCTTTTTAACGAATGCTAGAAAGCTGATGGAATTTGGTCAGCTCTGCTTCCAGACGAGGCAGTAATAGCTCATTATGTGTCGTTAGGAAGCTTTTCTGCAAATCTGGGGAAATTGCATTTGGTGGAGCATATGGTGTAATGTTCAACTCTCTCCTTGGGAAGTGCAGGCTGACTACTCAGTCAAAGAGGTACCATATTTTTATCAGAAAAGTGGCTGTGCAGCTGTGACACTCGCTTTGGAGTGATGTAACCTCTCCTGTCCCTGGCAAACAGTGGCATTAGCAGCCTGTTCCTCTCCGTTTAAATCTCCTCCAGAAAGTCATTACCAGCTGAGATTGTACTAACACTTTTCCACCGTGTAGGTGTTTCCTCCTCGGATGCTGTTGAACTGTCAAGGAATAAAATGCCTAATGTTCTCATTTTCCCTGGAGGAGAGAGCCCAGAGCTTGTGCTGGTGGCTGTGGCAGCGAGGGAGGTGTGAGAAGTGGCTGGTGCTGTGTTGTGAGTTGGAAGGACACGCTGTGCAGGATTTGTTTGCTCCACACTTCCTCCCGCGACTCCGCTTTCCCAAACTCGTGGGGGAGGAATATATTGGCTAAATTGTACTTGTAGGCATAATATTACAGTGCTTGGAAGGAGGGAGGCAAGTGGTGCTTAACTTTAAACACGCCCTGAGTGTGTTGGCAGAGGGTTCTGTTTGCAGCTTCTTGCTCCTATTGTGCCCTCAGTCTCTGCTCAGTTGGTTCCTGGAAATCAGCAGGATTAATCCATGGGGGCTGCTGGGGGGCTGCTTCCCTTTGCTTCAGAGACCAGCAGGGAAGCACTTGCAGGGCTCTCTGGGATCCCTGTCATGCCAGCCCACTCCCACTTGCTGCTTTTTAGTATTTATTGAAACCTCCTTTTTCCAGCTCCTGCTCCAACAATGAGTCAAAATCAGCAGTCAGGGAGAAACACGTGGGGAACGTGGGTGGCTTTTGGGGTACGTTCTGCTGTGGCCCAGCATGACTTCCCTCAGTGTGTCTTGGGTTTATTTTAACTTGATCCCTTCCCTTTATTGACTGTAAAACACCTCAGGAGTATCTTTTGGCAGCTGTTGTTGGGAACGAGGTCTCTGTTCTACAGATGGGCTGGAACTCACATGGGCACGGACCCTTAATGGTGTTTGACTCTCGTGGGTTACAGTGGAATTTGATACCAAAACAGCAGTTCAAGCTTTGATGTTTATGACCCTCAGAAAAGCAGGACTTTAAATAACTTTCTTCTGCTATAATGGGAAAACCTTTTCCTAAAGCGTGGTCTTGTTACATCACTTCAATCTGGAGCTGCTGAAAATATTTTCCTTGAAGAGGATCACTTGAACTGGGTGTCTTGGAGTCCCTCTCTGAGCTGAGCTGCTGCCAGCCTGCAATTGTTTCTCCTCACTAACAGCATTATTTCCTTACTCTCAAACCCTGCAGTTATGGGGTATCATGATAACCCTGGAACCTCCTGCCATTCATGGTGTGAATATTGACACTGACCCTTTACATTTTAACTCTGCTCTACCAAACGAGTGAACACATCTCTGTTAGGAAAGAAATGGCTTAAACCCATCCCGAGGGAACAACAGCTGTGAAAAAGGGAATATGGTCTGGATTCCCAGGGACAACTGGCTTGAAAAACAGCCACACAACCCCCCAGCCTGCCAAATTACCAGGGTGAATTTCCTCTTGAGCACCTTCTGAGGGCTCTTTGCTCCAGGATTAGGAGAGAGCATCTCCCTTATCGTTCTGCACATGCTGTACCATCTGTCCTAAATCTCCCTTTACAGGGCTGTGGATTCCAAATGCTATTTCTTTCTTTGGAGATAACAGACATGTTGGAAGGATTTTGCCAGGTATGGCTGTGGTGCTATTTATGGTGGAAGTTTTTTTGTGCTGCAGGCAGGGTGAACTCTGAACCTTCCTGGGTTTCTCCACCCAGGCATTGAGAAAACATTTTGGGTTGGAGTCACTGGGGAATACAGGGAAAGTCCCCCTATCCTATGGTGTGTGTTCTGCTCTAAGTAGGTAAATATGGAATTACTAAATTCAGATGTTACAAGAACACAAGAGATGCCTTTAATCTTTTATTGTACATTATAAAATGTTTATTGCTCTGTCTGTATCAGAGGTGTTGACCTCTCCCTCTTGGTGATGGAGGAGTATGTTCTGGCAAAGGATCCACTGAAGAGACCTTTGGGGTTGGCCTGTCTTCTGAAACCAGCACAAGGGAAGTCTTTGCTTGTTCCCCAACACATGCAAGCAAACTTCCCTGTGCCTTTGTCCCACACCAGCTATTTTGGAAAGGCTGGTGCCAGTGGAAGAGAAGAGATGGCTGAAGTCCTTCCTGCCAGCCTGTTCCTTTGCAGGGACTTCTAACCCAGGCTCATCTGAGTGCAGGTTTGTTATAACAAGATCCAAACCCTACTCAGGCCAACCTGTCTTGGCATTTGATGGAACAAGTTGGATCCTGCCTCATCCCCTAGTGCATATGGAGTGGTCTTGTGGAGTCATTAAATAAATACAGATACCACATGGCACACTACAGAGAGGAAATCTTTTCCATGTGATGGTCCTGCATCTACCAGCTTCCAGAGCACCAGCAAGCCCAGGGATCCTGTCAGCTTACAGACATCAAGCACTTAATAAGAGAGAGGAGAACACCAGCCCCTTTCCCATTCATCCTCGTCCTTTTTGGGAAGGGCTGTCTCCAGCAGGTACCTGCCCTTATAATATCACAAAAATAGTGCAGGCAGTGTAGGGAGAACCAGCCCTTCCCCCAGGGACCCTACTAAAAGAAGCATTTTAAGAACTTAAGCCCTCAGAAAAAGGTCCCTCAGGCCAGAGCCTTCCACAGTAAGTAGCTCTTGCCCCTGGAGCCCTTGCATAGCAACTGGTATCATCAGGTATTTTATCCTTTGTTTTTTTGCTGACTGGCTACATTTTTATGGGCCTTTTATCACACTGGTGGTGGACTCAGGCCCAGCTGAAAATACCACGAAGAAAATGGTTGAAATTATCCTGGAAGCTAAATAACAGCTTCTGGTGTCCCCTCGTGTTGGTCTGTGCCTCAGTGTTGCCCTGTTTGCTGAGGTGAAGAGCACCAGTGTGAGATAGGAGAGACAGCAACAGTGCAGATGTGCTGCAGCCTGACTGGAGAACAACCAGGGAGGTTCTCCTGGTGGGCATGGAAACTGGGGGATGCCTTTTTGTTTTAAAAACCCACCTGCAAGCCGTGTTACACAACACACATCGATGAGCAAAGCAAGGCGAGAGCACACGGCAGCCAAAAGTTGGCTCGGTAGTGGTGGTTGGGATGAGCCTCCCTCCATTCCTGCTCAGAGAGGGGTGGTGGTGCCTGATGCCTGAGCTCACGGGAACTCTGCCAGGATGGAGTGACAGTGAGACCAAAGAAAGACACGACAAACCCTTGTACATTCCCAAAGATGGGAAAATTATCCCAGGAGACGGAGTGTGAGAGTGGGAAGGAGCGTGTGAGACGTTGCTCCAGCCCAGGTGATCCTCGAGTCCGGATCAGCACCTGTCTCAGTGATGCTTTTCCACCTCCTGTGGGTTTCAGGGTTGGTTTTTTTGCAGGGTTTTTCCTTTCTGGCCAGATGTTTTGCAGAACACGGGCGAGGAGGTGCCTGCCAGCAGGTGACAATCACTGGGTCTCTTTCCAGATTGCTCCGACAATGTTTCACCTCCCCAGTCATCACGGCTCAGAGGCAGAAAGTGAGAGTGAGGGATGGAGTCCATCGATCCAGTGACAGGCCTGTCATGCTTCGATGATATTCACCGAGGGCTTGTTTTTTGGAAACTAGGAGAGAAGAGGAAACAAAGGGAAAAGGGATGCACAGAAGGAAAAAACCCACATCAGGGATCAGCACACCATGCTGGTTGGTTGGTGTGAAAATTCTTGTCCCGTCCCCTCATGAGGATGAAAAAGGGCCAGAGTTGAGCCTTAGGCTTCTGTGACACGGCTGAATGAGCATAAATTGGTGAACTATTTCAAATAATAAATAAATAGGAAGTGGTGGGGATGTGCCAGAGAGAATAGAAACACAGGGATGTTAAATTAATTGAAGTAAGTTGGTATAAATGATAGACTTGAGCCTGTTTTGAGCTGAACCTGCCTACTAGGTAACATTGTGTGTTACCAGCCATGCTCCTGCTGATTGACTTCCAGTTAATTACAAGAGCAGTGTCCTCTCTGAGCTGGGGAAGGACCCAAGGAGCTAATCTTTCTTCCAGAGATGCTCGGGTAATTCAGAAATGTGACTTGCAATCTGATTACTGCTGGACACTCAGGCTGGTGCAGAGGCAGGAGTGAGGCTCAGAGCACTCAGGTGGTGTGTGGGGCTGGAGGGTGTTTAACAGGGGGGTTTTGGGGTGATTTGGCTGGATTTGGTGGCGGTGCCCAGCTCTCACCTTGCTGCGCAGGAGCCCCCCGCCCTGGTGCTCCGGGGTGCTGTTCTCCGAGGCGCTCTTGGCTTTCTCCTTGCTGTTGTTTGGCTCGTTGTCTTTGATGATGTCGTACTGTCTGCAGAACAGGGCGATCACCCCTGGCAGGAGAGAGCATTAGTGATCACACAAACAGCTCAGCCGCCGGAGCCTGCCGAGATCACAGGTCCCTCCTTGCTTTGTGCCTCCTCGGCAGCATCCACAATTCCTCCCAAGCAGCGTTTTCCAGCACAGCCAGGCAGCCTTCTGGCTCTTGCCTTTCCCCATGCCTAATTCCATGCTAAACTAGTTACACAGGAGGCCAGGAGCTTAATTATATTCCAGCTTCCCTGTTAATAAATGGGACAAGTGTGTTAAGCCCTCACGCCAACCCCAGCCCTGCGGTTCAGTGGGATTTTTGCCTTGAAAACGTGGGGGCTCCTGGAATTTCTGGTTAGTAAAAATGTGTCCTCTGACCTCTGTCCTCTGAGGGGAAGAGGAGAGGCAGGTCCTGTGTGCCAGCAGCAGGACAACACCTGCAAATGTGCAACAGCAAGGGCAGCACAAGCTGCAAGTGGAAATTTCCTCCCACACAGGCACGTGGAGAGGGAAGCAGGGGCAGCCACAGCACGTAAGAAGACTGCAAATGTCTGTCTCCAAAGCTTCTATGTGATGTTTTCACCAAATAACATCTCTGCCTGCGCATTCCAGGCACGTAGGTTAAGTAGATCCAGGCAGATGCTGCTTTTCCCTTACTGAAAAATAATCCTCAATAGGAAAATGTGTGTAAAACTTGCACCAGATCATCACAAACTGCTCTGTAAAGTGAGTTGGTGTTATGGCAGCTGCCCCTGAGGCTTTGCTGAGACACACAGTGATCCAAGTTCTTTCTTTGGGAATGTGGACAAATGGCTGATCCTTGGAGAATGGGTGTTAACACCTGCCACAGTCACACCTTCTGAGATTTCAGAGGGTAGAACTGAGGCACAAAGAAGCAAAGTGCCATGAAAAATACCAGAAACATGGATAGCACAGGAGGGTGGGGCTTGGCACAGTCCAGAGCCCTGGGCACCGACTGGTTCCAGTTTGGATTTGCTCAAACATCATCACATAGGGCAGGTGAAGAGCTGGAGAGAGGCTTTTTAATATTGAGACTTTGTAAAGAACCCACTCGATGTAGAGAGATTCTCCCCCCATTCCTTCTCCCTTTTAAATGTAAGTCATCTGTCTGGAAGGGAAATTGTGGGATTAGCAAATTCTTTGTTCTGAGCTGATCTGAGTTTCAGATTATTCTACAGGGGGAGATGAATCAGTTGTTCAGTCACTCCATGTAATTATTCATGATTGTTTTTCCTGGCAGGGCATTTAAATTTGGATGTGCACAACTAAAACTTGGCATAAATGCTGAAAAAATCATGAACCAGAGGTTTTGGAAACCTTTTAATTTAGTTCAGGTTTTCATGTGGTTATTGTCTTTAGGAATGATTGCTGTCCAGTCTCTGGAGATGCAAGTAAGGGCACAAAAATATTATACATGGATTCACTTGTAGGAAACCTTGCAGAGCTATCCAGGACACAATTAATCCCTCCTTCTCCCTTTGTGACGAGGAAAATTCTGTGTGATTGGACTGGGACAAGGGGACTGAACACAGGTGGCAAAGGTTGTCTGTTATGGATCACAGGTTTATCCTGCTGCTAATTTCCCTTCCTGCCAAATTTCCTTGGGTCACCTGAACCATTTCCCCTGGGCAATGTGCTCTGGCACTGGCAGGGAGCAAATGTGGGATCATTAATATTTTACAGGCAGCCAGGGAGCGCTGGGGCCTGAAAACAAACCCATGCAAACTTTGCTGCCCATTAATTCATGGCTGTAATTTCCAAACAACAGCCACTTCAAACACTCTGAACTGACAGAGCAGGAGTTGGAGATGTTTTCCTCTCCTTATTTACCAGCTTAAATCACAAGTGAGATCTCCCCTAGGTACAATTTGCTGTAAGATCTGTTGACATGTGGTGCCAGACTCTTGTTGGAAAACTCTTCCATATGCTCCCATTATTTTAATTGGTTTTAAGTAGGCTTTACTGTGTGCATATATATATATATATTTATATAAAATAGTGGGTGTGGAGAGTGAGACTCTCAAATTTCTGTTTTGCATGAGTGTTGGAGTCATATAATATCCAGATAACTACAGATGACCTGTATCATCTGAAGGGCTCGAGGCATCCTGTTGGATGTTTGGGTGCCCCATCCCTGGGAGTGTCCCAGGCCAGGTTGGACAGGGCTTGGAGCAACCTGGGCTAGTGGAAGGTGTCCCTGCCTGTGGCTGGGGGTGGAACTGACTGAGCTTTAAGGTCCCTTCCAACCCAAACCATTCCATGATTCTGTGGCTTAGGGCATTATATTCAGGGCATTCTGCAAAAAAATGAGATTACAGGACTAGCCATTGGGAATTGGTTTCATCAAGTCCATTATCCACTCCTGGTGGACCAGAGCAGACCCACTGATTCACCTGCTTTTAAGGTGCCCTCAGAGCTGAGTACTCTGTACTCTTTGTGGGAGGAAGGGTTTCTTCTCATGGCTTTCCATTTTCACATGTGCAAACCGAGCCAGCCAGACATCCCTAGGGATATTACATGGATAGGACATGCTTTTGAGGGAGAAGGTGAACTGACCTGCCCACATAAACAACACCACAACAATGATGAGAATTTCCCCCGCTCGCAGCTGTTGGTTTTTCTTCGCCATCTCCTTCATTGTCACCTCATCTGCACAAGGGGAAAGAGAGACATGAAACCCAACACCCAGATCCAAATCCTCAGTGTGTCAGGGTCAGGGCTCTGAGGGAGTCCTCACCCTCACAGGAGGGCAGCTTAGATGAGATATTAGGAAGAAATCTTTCCCTGAGAGGGTGGGCAGGCTCTGGCACAGGTTGGGCAGAGAAGTTGTGTCTGCCCCATCCCTGAAAGTGTCCAAGGCCAGGTTGGAGCACCCTGGGACAGTGGAAGGTGTCCCTGCCCATGTCACGGGGTGGAACTGGATGGTCTCTATGTCCCTTCCAACCCAAACCATTCCATGATTCTGTGATTCATTCTGTGACACCCTGAAGGGGCAGAGTGAGGGAGGAGCAGTGGGATAGGATCAACAGGGAGCTGCCAGGGGCTGAGCCCACGTGTTATCTGTCCCTGTGGTGGTTCTGTCCCTGTCAGTGCTGTCTGTGCCTGTCACAAAGCCTTGCAAGCTCCAGCAGCTCCAGAAGCCTTTTTTCAGTGGAGCCTTTTGCAGGGTGGAATTCACCTCCCTGCCTTCAAAGCACTAAGAAGATTACAGTTCAGGCCCCCAGGAAGGGAGCACTGCTCCTCTTTCTTAGTGCTTTCAGATGAGCAGCAATTCAGTATTTACAGCCACCAAATCTTTTAACAGAAAGAGTCAAGGACTTGCAACATCCTCGGAACCAGGGCCAGAAGCCCTGGAACAGGCCAGGTTCTCAGCAGGCAAACAGGGACCAGCGTGTTCCACAGCCCTGCACTCCCACACCCTTTTTGGAGCAGGGATTCTTGCTGACAGAAAGCCCTCAACAATCTGGTTTGGCTTAAGAGGAACAGGTGAAGGAGTTGCCAGTGAGGAAGTCCCAGATTTCCTCCATGGAGACATCCAAAACCCAACTGGCTGTGATCCTGGACAACCTGCTCTAGTTGACCCTGCCTGAGCAGGGGTTTGGGCTGGATGATCTCAAGAAGTCCCTTCCAACCTCAGCTTTCTGCAGTTTGGCAGAAATATTTCAAAATGCAAGAAAAGTGGGAGCCTCTGGGTATTTTTTTTCCCTGCTGCCCTGAAATCCAAGCACAGGAGGCTCCATGAATCCCTCCAGTGCCCTGTAAGCACAGTGTTGTGCCCAGTGCCATCCAGGGGGCTGGTTCCACACGGATTCACAGACTGCTGAGGAGTTTCACCTGGCATTCTCCACTTGCAGGGAGCTGGACACACAGCTCCCAGTGGGGAAACCTCCTCCTCCTCACTTCACCTGTCAAACCTCCTCGGAAAGGGGAGAAAGGAGCAGCCAGCCTTGCCTGTCACCTTGTGCACCCATCAGCCTTGTGTTCTGGGTGCCCTCAGGCATCCTGCTTGTCCCCATGGGGCTGGAAGGGGACACTCAGTCCTGTGTGTGTTCATCCCAGCCATCCTCACCACACAGGATGCTGTTTCCTCTCTGCACTGCCTGGCTGTCCCAGGGGCCACGTAGGAACTCACCCACACTTGCCTTTATTTTTAGAGGCTAGTTTCTCAGCTTCCCTGGGGGTCTTGAAGAGGACTGGCTCACTGGCAGGGCTCTGGCCTTGGATGCTGATGGACTGGACATGCACAATGTACTCAGTGTCCTCCTCTAGGTCCCAGAGGGCACAGGAGCGGGTGGTGGTGTTCACCTCCTGGATGAAGCGCAGCATCCGCACGTCCTTCTTCTGGAAGCCGAGAGAGGAGAGCACAGAGTGGTGGGGAGGCCTCCCGTGTGCACTGCTGTCCCCTAAGGCCACCTGCCTCCTGCCCTGCCCACCACGGACGTGGAGAACCATCAGACCCTTCCCTCTCTGCAGCCACCAACACGCAAAGTGCTGCTGCAAAGGGGATGGGGAGCCAAGTCCGCTTGGACCACGAGGGACAGGATGAGAACAAACAGGCTTAGACTGCAGCAGGAGGATTTGGGAACTGAAGGCACCTGGGGGGGAAGATGGACATGACTGGGACTGGGAAACTACAGCCACCATACCTGTTGGGAAATTGCAAATCCAATGACAACTTCGTCTTCCAGAACATCCCAAGTCACAACGGCCGAGTTGGCTTTCAGGTGTTTGACTGTGACATTTACTGGAGCCGACGGGCTGTCTGCAAGGAGGGAGAGCAGAGCCTGTTCAGGGGCAGGAGACAGAGCTAGGGCAAGGAAGGGAGTGGGAAAAGACCTTGCTCAGGGTCCTTCCTGGGTTTGTTTCTGGGTATGGGACCTGGAAATTGGAGGTACTCCAGGTCTTAGTTCCCTGTGAGGTTCTAGGAGATCTCTGCTGAGTTTGAGTTGCATTAGACGTGGGTTCAAACTGAAAGAGGGCACGTTTAGGTTAGACATGAAGAAGAAATTCTCCCTGGGAGGGTGGGGAGGCCCTGGCATGGACTACCCTGAGAAGATGTGTCTGCCACATCCCTGGAAGTGCCCAAGGCCAGGTTGGAGCAACCTGGGCCAGTGGAAGGTGCCCCTGCCCATGGCAGGGGGTGGAATTAAATGGTCTTTAAGGTCCCTTCTGACCCAAACCATTCCACGATTCTCTGTATGAAAGAACTGCCCTTGGGAGGAGTTTCTTTGCCAACACAGCCAATCCCTGAGCTGCTCATTCATCTCCTCCTTCCCAGCCCCGAGCCTTCATTTTCCCTGTTGTTCCCTATTACGGTCTGACAGTGACAGCTGGGAGGAAATGCAAAATCTGCCTTGGAAGTCTGCAAAGGGAATGCTTTGATGAGCACTCTGGAGGTTTGAGATGCAGAGTAGTAACTGGAGTGTTTCTTTTGCTTTTCCAAGTCTGACAGAAAATATTCAGTGCACATTTTATGGCTGATGTCAGAGGACATCCAGCAACCAGCCAGCCACCCACAGCTGGCAGGACACAAGGATGGATATTCCAATGAGAGAAGGGCAGGCCAGGCAGGCAGTAGCCTGAGGCTCTCTGTTTATTCCCAAATCCAATAGAATGGCTCTGTGGAGCTGCCAACCCTGCCAAGGAGAGCTGGACTCCTCCCTGGGAGCCTCTTCCCAAGGGAGCTGCACAGTCCAAAGCTCTTGTTGGCATCTCAGGGGAAGGTTTTTCCTCGTAGGCTTGGCACAGCTCTTCCAGTTGGACTCTGTTCCCTCTCCTCTGGTCAAATTTAATTCACAATCTCCAGACTGTGCTCTGAACCCAGAGCAGTAAATGCTCCAAATAAGCCCAGTAGGTCAGTAGGCTGAGAAAGAGTAATTTTTTCTGACTTTTATATAAAAAAATACTACTTTTATTGCATTGGAATCACTGCACAGCCCCTCTGGGTCTGGGGCTGAGGTCACCAGTGGAAGAGGGGTGCACATGTGCCCGTCTCCAGTAACACTTGTTGGATTTATAGTCAGTGCCAGCCACCTGGATGTGGCTGAAAATATTCAAGCTGTAGTGTCAGTGTCTCCAAACAACTGACATCACTCCTGGTGAATGTTCCCCTGGGAAGAGAGAAATAGCAGGAGCTCAGAGTTCCCCAGCTGAAGGTCAGTGCTGTCCTACACTGGAGAGCAATGCCCTCATTCCTTTCATACCCACCAGTGAGTCCCTTAGGAATAGGATGTCTGGACAAGAATCAGACCCAGACTGATTCTAGTGAGTCTTTCAGTGAGCAAAAAGGTCTCTGGACGGCTAAATTTGGGACTTTAGGAGGGGCAGCAAGTGATTGTGGTCTCCAGGATTTCACAGGGGGTGTGTCATTCCTCTCGGGAGAGGATGATGGAGTCGGTGTTGACCCAGAGCATTCTCATCTCCCGTGGAATGAGGCAGTGTCCCCCAGCCAGCTCCTGGAGGAAGGAAGCACTCACCATCCTCATCCTCCCTGCAGCAGCAGGGCCGAGGACAAGCTGAGGAGGGAGATGGATCATCCTCCTCATCCCAAGCACCAACCCCATCCAGCCCTGGCTCCCTGCTGTGACACAGGGAAGGGATGTGGGTCTGCATCTCTCACCTTCCCCCGTGACTGAACCACCAAGAGTCAGGTCTAATTTTAGGAAGGGGCAGTCAGCAGACAGGAATGTGCACGGGGAAGGTCTGTGAGTCATGCCTGATGAATTTGTTGGAACATACAGAGAGGACATGCCAGAGTTGAGGGACAGGAGACAAAACAGTCTCCAGCTGCAGCCAGGCACTTCTGCACCATTAAATCCCGCCGTGGTTGCCTTCCCTGCATATTTTTAGGAGCTAAATTGTTTTTTTTCAGGAGCTACCAGTCAGTTTAAGTTGAGGAAGCCTTGGAAAAGATTAATTAACCCCACAGGAACAGAGAGCAGAGCTCAGGGAAAAAGCTGGGAAAAGGGAACACGCAGCACTCTGTGCTTGGTACCCAAGTCTCCTTCGAAATTTGTGACCTTGAGGGAGGCACAGCATAGAAAGTGTCCAAGTTTCCCGATGACATAAAATGTGGGGGAGTTGGGAAGACCTCAAAGAGCTGGAGAAGAGTAAAGAACCCTCTGGGAAGTGGTGGGAGAGGGTGGAGGCAGGAGGGAAGCACTTGGCAAAGCTGCAACCCAGAGCTCAAAGCCTGCAAAGCTGGAATCTGGATGGAGGTGGGGAGAAATCATCTGGTGTGGGTGGTCAAGAACATTCTAGAACCCCCTTTGAAGGAATACCTGAGAGAGACACAGCCTAGTTGAAGTCAGCAGCTCTAAAATCTGGGAATCTAGGACAGCGGATCGGAGCGAGCCTTCCCTTGCACTACCACAGATTAGGAGTAGCTACACATCAATCAGGAGCATCAAACCAGCATAAAAAGCACTAAGAAAAGAGAATTAAACAGTGTTTGACAGAAATATAAACCCAGGAAAAAATGAGTTTCCTGCTCCCAGAGGTGAGTGAATAATTTGGAAGCCAAATTTTCATCCGTGAGGATTCTTTTCTCCCTGCTCCCAGGATGAGAGCACGATGAGATCATGACTTCCTAAATTCTAAACACTGTTCCAAGATGTTCCACGTGCCTTTTGGCTCCCTGGGTCCATTGCAGCTCTCTGTAGTGCCAGCCTGGCTGAGATCAGGTGGAGAAGGTGTAAATTCCTGTTCCCAGCTGGCTGCAGGGGGTCGGCAGCTCTAGCAGCGCCTTGAGGTGCCAAATCCAAACCTTTGCTCCCTTCAGGAGTCATGTGCAACTCCTGGAAACTCTGCTCCTGTGCCTGTGTCAGCCAGGGAAGGTGCTGGTGTCCTGGAGTGGGCACAGAGGGTGGGATGGCTGCAGGGAGAGCAGGGAAGGTGTTGTGGGTCGGGTCTGTCTCTGCCTGTTTACTCCGGAGTGGCTGCAGGCAGCACATCCCTGTCTGGTCCTTAAGGAACCCATATGGTACAATATTCCTGCTTTAGCAGTTTAGCTTCATCCCAGTGCAGGAGCTGTGATGCTGCTGGAACAAATCCCACTTGCTAACTGGCAGAGGATCTGTTTGGCCAGATTTGGATGGAAAGATACTCCTGTTCTCATGTCAGCAGAAGTCGGCCCCCCCCGCAAGGGGAAGCCTTGATGATATAAGACAAAATCAAGACTTTTAACCATGAGCAGCAGCTTCAGATCTGGGGATTCTAAAAGCCTGTCTTGTTTCCTTCCCACAGAATCCTCAATCTCACCTTCCCCAGGGCTGGGTATCCCAGCCCTACCTCCCTCCTCCCCACCTGGGGCCCTTTTGGCCGGAGCAAGTCGGAGCCACCACTGTGCAGCAAGAGGACATGAGCCATGGAGACTATCCTTAATCCCCTCTGGATGCTGAGAGCCCCTTCCAGCCTCCCATTAAATGTTTGTCTTGTTATTAGTGGACTTTTATTTGAGAGAGAGGAGCCCTCCCCATGCTTTACAGCTTTGGGTTGGCTCCTCCCTGGCTTCATTTTCAGCACAGTGGCTGCTGTGGAGGAAGAGGAAGAGGAGACCAACCACTGCTCCACCATGGGAGCTGTAAATTGGGTTGGATGGGTGGGAGAAAGAGCAGGGAGAAGGTTTCTCTCCATCCCTGCTGTCACCTGAGAAGGGTGAGATGTTGATCAGGGGTGGTGGTGTAAGAAGAGGGGGTGTCCAAACCCTGGGGTGTCTTGCCTGGCACCTGTAGGACCAGGGAGGTTCCTGAGGTTTCCTGAGGAAAGGTGGAATCCATGGAAATATCACACCCTTGGAGGTCACCTCAGGCCAGCCAAGTCCTGTGGCTGGGCTATAGGGTTGGAATTAAAGTGTATTCCTGGATTTATCTCCCCAGCCAAGGGGCACAGCCTGGCCCCAAAACCTCCTTCTGAATTCAACTGTCCTGGAAACTCCAGCCACTTGGAGGTGCCTGGAATTGCTTCCTACATGGCTGAGGCTATGCTGTACTTCCAGCATTTTCCAATTCAGTCAGCTCCTCTCCCAGGCAGCTCCTTTCCTGCTGGGAAGGGCTCAGCTGCCTCAGAGCCCCAAGGACATGGTCCAGTGAGCCTGCTGAGGCTCTGAAGCAGCTCCTTCCATGCTTATCCACCTGCCAGCTGCCCTTTCCTGCAGGAAACAGTGAATGCCAGCCTGAAATCCCAGCAGCTCTTTATTCCTGCACCACAACCTTCCCTGCAGATGCAGGAGATGGAAGGACACGACCTGCAAGGGGAAGGAGCATCCGTAAGATCCGTGTGATGTTCTCAGCCAGCTCTGCCTCCCGTTCCCTGAGTGTGGATTCACAGAGACCTGCTTTTGCTGCCTCTCTGAGCCTCTCTGAGCTCTCCCAGCATGGAACCCATCAGTGGATATAATTGCTTGTCGGCTTTGTGGGGTGTGTAGGAAGGGCTGGCACGTTGCTCAGCATTCCCGAGGGTTTTAATGAAGGAAGCCCCAGGGGAGGAGGAAGGAGCAGAGCCCATCCCGCTCCCAGCCCCAGGGGAAGCAGGGCTGTTTGCTAAGCTCTGGCAATTTCAAAGAGCACAAAGACCAACTGGTGGTTCTTCAGGCTGGGAAAGAGGCAGTTCTGTCCTGCTGACCGCCCACTTCCCTGCAAAACTGGGATATTAATAGGCCAGCCCCCTCCTACCCACCCCTCGGCTCTGCCGCCCATTCCCAGGGAGCAGGTGCCCAAACGGGAGGGTGGGAATGCTGTCAGGGAGGATGGAGCCTTTGCACAGAGCATGGAGATGCTCGCTGTGTCCTGCCTGGCCATCGGGCATTGCTCAGGGCAGAAGGAAGGGGTGTTTCTACTTTGGAGAGTCCCCTGCTGCCAGACCTTGGGGTCCCTGAGTCCCAAAGCGGGGTGGGATTCGCTCAGATCTCCCCAACACCACCGGTTTGAATGCTGAAAACCAGCAGCAGAGTCACTGCCATCGTGGCATGGTTTATCCAGGACCTGAATGGCCATGGAGAACTGGGTGCCACGGGCTTTTCCAGCTCCCACCCCTCTGGAATATCAGGGAAATCAGAGCAGAGGGGCTGAGCGAGCCTGGGATGTTCCTGGACAGTGCTGGATGCCAGACCTTTCCCGGGAATCTGCTGGCTGCTCCCAACCCAGCTCTGCTCTGGTATCCCACTTTTTACTGCACACATAAAGATTTACAGCTTCAGTGCTCAATACACTTCTGCTTTTAACTGAATTATACTTGATCCAGGCCTTAATTCAGCCTCTGGGCACTTTATAAACCAGGAGGGGTTTATTTAGCAATAAATGTGCAAAGGACAAGGCTGTATCCAGTACCAGCACATGGATGATACTCCGTGGAGGACTCTGCCATGGTGAATTCCTGCAAGCACATCTCTCTGGGAGGAATCTCCCTTTTCCATAGGTATATTCCCAGCAGGAGACAGCGTTTGGAAGAGGATGGCACAGCCTTGGCTGCTTCACACAGCAACATCCCTGCTGAGAGGCTGACACCGAGGTTAGAAACCTCCACATTCCAATTAAATCCCTGCTACACTGAATGCAGAAATCAATAAAGTGCTTACGCCTCCGTCAGCTGGCCAGGAATCTCCACGGCCTCTGGGATGGAGGGAAGGGGCTGGAACGGGTTGGTTTGTCATTCCAAAGAGCTGTGGGAGCGCTCACTGCTCTCCCAGCTTGTTGCCCGGTGTGATCCTGCCGTGCCCTGCGGGACCTCAGCTCCCCGGGCTCAGGGGGCAGGTGGGCACATCCAGCTGGGCACAGCGTGGGCATCAGCACCTGGAACGGGGTTGTCACCTTTGCTTTGCTCTCCATGCCCCCTGAGGCCGGGGGGCTGCCTGGGAAGGGGGTGAGGATGGAGGAGAGGAGGGGGTGGCTGGTTTGCAGCGTGGCTTGGGCTGTGAGGACACTCTTTAGAGCTGAGCAGTGACCACAACCCAGCTGGGTGGGTTTGGCCCCTTTTCAGGCAGTGGAGATGGGGGGCTGTTAAGGGTCTCCTCAAATTGGAGACCAGTCCAGGTGTTGAGAGCTGAACTGGGCCTGGAGCTGTGCTGGCAGGGGAGGTTTTACCTGTCACCTCTCCCCTCCATCTCAAAAAATAAACCTGACTTGAGCTGCTCTATGGGGCAGCACCTTGCAGAGATGCTGTTTGCCCTAACAAGTTGCAGGGGCCGTGGTCTATTTTGGGGTCTTCCATCATCTCCTTGCTGCTCTCACAGCCCTCAGCAGTGCCCTGAGCCCAGCCCAGCTCCCCCCCTCTTCATTGCCTCAGCCTAATGAGGAGGGACCTGCTGGCAGAGCAACGCTGTGGCAAAATTCAGTGCTGTTTCTGACTTGCCAACCATCCCAAATGTTTTCTCAGGGCCCCTCTGGAGCAGACAGCAGCAGGAAGGACTCTGAGGGCATCACCCACACAGGTCTGTCAAAGAGTGTCACTGTGGAGGTTATTTCTCAGCTACTTTTCCCCCTGCTCCTGCCCCTGATTCTTGCTCACCTTGGCATCACCTTGCCAAAGAAAGGTCCTGTCTGGCCAAATCTCCAGCTCAGAGTGGGGCCTGTGCTCAGAGTCACTCACTTGCCACCCCTCACCATGGCATTGCCAGGGGGAATTTGCACCAGTTCCCTCCCAGAAACAGCAGCTTTAACCTTTCACGATGGGAATTACTTTAAGCTGACTTGCACAAGCTCTGGGTTCAAGGGGAAGGACCCCCAAGCCTCTCTCCCTGCCTAGGAATGATTTCCACTCTATAGACTTTTCCAATGACTCTTGACTTATGGCCTCAGTGGCCTCGTGGCCACATCATCAGGCAAGGCTGGGGACACAAAGCTGGTGGTGATGCTGCCACTACCTCTGTGTGACCTTGAGAAAACCATTCCATACCCTCCTTCCCCTGTTCCTTCTCTGACAAACAGAGACAATGCAAGTTTGCTGCCTCGCCAGGGCGTGGGGAGAGCTCATCACGACCCGTGGCAAAGCAGGCACAGAGAGAGGAGGCATCAGGGCTGTGCAACCCCACAGCAAGGTCACACAGGTCCATCAGAGCCCACATCTGAACCTCCTGCCTCCCCCCCGTGCTTGTACCCACGAGACAGGGCAGCTCCCCGTGCCCACAGAGCTGCCCAGCTCACAGCATGGCACGGACACTTCGGGGCACCGGCAGGAGCAGGAGATGGTTCTGGACAGGGACACAACTCCATGTTTACTCCCAGTTGTCGACTGAGGTGATTCAAGGATAAGGAAGAGCAGGGAAGTGGCCTAGTTTATGGAAAACCTCTCACAACTGCAGACGCCTCCATTGTGGCGCGGTGTTTTCCTCCTCGCTCCCTCCTCTTGGGAACGTTTCATTAATCTCCCCGGATCCCTCAGTTGTGAAACAGCAACTTCAGAGGCCGAGGATGGATGGCAGAGCTGGAGGCATTCGGGGTGGTGGGAGGGGTTGCTGCAGCCCCAACGAGGCTGAATGCAACTCCAGCAACTCCCAAGGCTGGCTGGGCAAAGGAATTTCCACTCCCTGGAGCTCTGCATCCCTAATAGTCACCCCCAGCCTCCTGGAACGCAAGATATCCTGGCAATCAGCCCTTTGCAAATCAAAGCAGCTGTTCCAGCAGCATCTTGCATCCAGCAAAGGAGACAGCCCTTGGCTGCCTGCACAGAGCTGGGGAGGGCGACTGCTTCGGGCTGGTGAGCACCACCAGCACTGCCCAGTTTATACCCACATGGCACGCTGGGGTCAAGGCTCAGCCTGGCCCATGCAGGGAAAAGTAGACCTGAGCATGCCCTGGTCGCTCCTAAATTAGGTCCAGCTCAGGAACCTCTTTTCCTTCCCCAAAGATCTCCCACTTCAGGAGCTGCTCAGCTCGGAGGGGCCTGGTTTCCCGTGGCTGGGGTGTGCTGTGCCCCCAGAGAGCTGGTTCCTCTGGGGTCGTGGTGCTTCCCCTGGGGCCGTGGTGCTTCCCCTGGGGCCGTGGTCCTTCCCCAGCTCCCAGGGCTCCCAGCCGGGGCCCGGCCAGCCGAGGGCGAGCAGGGGACGGGGGTTCCCATCAGCATGGGCACAGCAGGTCTGCCTTTGCTCCCTCTGCTCCACTTCATCCCCGTGACACGATCCGCTGCCGCTGCTCAGCTGCCCCAAAAGGCTTTTCCCCCCGGTGCCCGGCGCTGGGCTCGGGGCTGCGGCCGCTGCCCCCGTTCCCACGGCACAGCCCGGCTGCGAGCGGGACCCCGCGGGGCGGCGCGTCCGACACCGCCGCCTCTTCTGCACCCCAAAACCCTGTCCCCTCCGCGCAGCCCCCTGCGGGGCTCTCCCCGCATCTCCCCGCACACCTCGCCCCCCGTCCCCGCCGCCCCCCGGGGCCCGTACCTGCCTCCACCGGGCGCAGAGCGGCGGAGCTGAAGCAGAGCAGGAGCGCGGCGCCGGTGCAGCCGAGGAAGGGCTCCATCCCCCGCGGCCGCTCCGGGGCCCCGCCGAGCCGCTCCGGGCCGGGCCGGGCCGGGCCCCGCCGGCAAAGCGTCCTGCGGGCTCGGCGGAGCCGCTCAGCACCGCGGAGAGCGCCGGTGATGCCGGTGATGCTTTGGTGCTGCCGGTCCCGCTGGTGATACTGGTGATACTGGTGATGCCGGTGATGCCGGTCCCGCTGGTGATGCTGGTGATGCTGGTGATGCCGGTGATGCCGGTGATGCCGGTGATGCTGGTGATGCTGATGATACTGGTGATACTGGTGATGCCGGTGATGCCGGTGCCGCCGGTCCCGCTGGTGATGCTGGTGATGCCGGTGCCACTGGTGATGCAGGTGCCGCCGGTGATGCCGGTGCCGCCCGGTGCGGCGGGGCTCAGCGGGACTCTGTAGCCCCCGGCTCGGCACGGCTCGGCACGGCTCGGCACGGCACGGCACGGCTCGACCGGGAGGCGGCCCCGCCGAGCCCCGGCTCCGCCCGCTGCAGCGCCGGGCAGCCCCGCTCCGGTCCCTCCCCCGGCCCCCCGCCCCGCACAGCCCCGCACGGCCCCGCTCGCTGCCTCAGTTTCCCCGTCCCGCCCCATCTCGACCCCGCCGGGGTCCCGGCACGGCCCTCCCGGGGGCTGCTGGAGCCACCGAGGGAGGAGAGAGGGGTCCCGCTCCCACCCGAGACCAGCCCATCAGCGCCGGCCGCGGTGTCACCGAGCCCTGCGAGTCCCCAGGCTCCAAATCCCGTGCTGGGAAGATGAGATGAGGCTCTGGAACTGGCCGTGCCTCGGGGTTAATTAAGCGGCACCCTCTGATTAACGGCCACTAATTGACGGGAGTAGAAGCCGTGTCCCCAGCTGCAGAATCGTGTGTGAGTGGATGGGGGGTCCCTGCTCCGACCCCTCCGCTGTGCCCTGGGCTGGCTGTGATGGCACGGGGTCGGTGCCACTGGGCAGGCACAGCAGGTCCCAGTATGCAGGGATGGCTCAGACTGGGAGCACCCGGCCGTGCTGCAGGGGGGAGGTGCTGGGCTCTGTGCTGTGGGTCTGGGCAGCATCACTCCCTCGCTGTCTGTCTGTCTGTCCCACGTATCTGTCACCTGCCTGGGGGCATCAGTGAGGTCCCTGTGCTTTGGTTTATGGACCAGGGGTTTCTCTCTGCTCATCCATCCAACTGGGTGAAGAGCAGAGTGAATCAGGTGTGGGGGGCTTGGTGTTGGCAGCCCCTGCCACCTGCCCCTTCCCACTCCCGCTCAGCAGTGCTGGGGACCCTCAGCACATGCACAGACACTCTGATGCTCAGGGGTCACTCCTGAGCTGAGGGGTCCCCTTGTGTACAGGAGAGCCTGCAGAGCTCCAAGTGTCTCCCTGTCAACCAACTCTCCTTCCCAGAGAAGTGTCAGGCATCCAATTGCCCGAGAGACACTCAAAATACCTCCACCAGAGCCAGGAGACAGCCCTGTCCTGCCAAACCTGTGCCATTCCACCCCTCCTTCCTCAGCCTGGGTGGTGACAGTTCCCAGCAGTGTCCGTGCTGCTCCCCATCCCAGTGCTGGGGCTGCAGTGGCTGCATCCCAGGGAAGCACCTACCGTGCCTCCCTTTCATCTCCTGCCTGGCAGCAGATTAAAATTTCATCACTTGAGCACTGGAGAAGGTGCAGGGGAGGAGCAGGAGCCCCAGGCTGGCACTGGGGGGGCTCAGTGCCCACCCCAAATGCAGCCACACAGGGCTGGGCTGGCTGAGCTCGGCCCATGGGGCAGGATTTGGGCACAGCCCTGCAGGGGTGACTGCAGGCCAAGCTGCTGGTTCCCTTGGGCTTTCCCTCCCTGGAGCACAAGGCTGGGCAGGAGACACTGCCAAGCTCTGGGCTCCTGCTGGTGCTTCCTCCATGGATGGAGCACCTGGAGCAGGAGCACAAACCCCCAGTTCCAAGGCAGGTGCAGCCAAACCGGCTCCAGAAATACAAAGCTGAGGTCTTGGCAGGATGTGCCTCCAAGCCAACAGGAGCAGCTCTCTGCACAGGCATCTCCAAACCCCCCAGCAGCAGCGACATGGAGGGATTGTCTCACAAAAGCAGTAATTCCCCCCTGGACCCCATCCTGTGCCAACAGCGAGATGAGGCCAGGCCCCAACACGTGGGATGGCCAGTGTTTTGTCCCTGTTGCTCCTGGCAGATGAGGGAGGGCTGGCCCCTGTCATCCCACTGCCTCCCAGACTCCCACAGGAGGGTTTTTGATGTGTCCTGGTATTTTTCCAGAGGCTGAATACACATAACACCCTTTGTTTTTCCCTTTCCCCCTTTCCAAATAAACATTGCTCTTTTCCAGCCTCATGACTTCTGCCATCCTTAGCAGATGCCCTGGGACCTCACCATCGCACTGAGGTGCCCCCCAGGGGTCAGGTCCAGGCTGTCCCTGGGCCCATGGGACAGTCCATGCTGTGTTTGTCCCTTCCCTGTCCCCTCTCCTTTCCCACCACTGGGCAAGGCTTTTCGGGGTGCCCTGGCCCCCCTGCTCCCCTCTGGGCTCTGTGCAGTGCGGAGCCTCCTCCACCTCCCCAGCCCATTCCAGCCCATCACTATTCAAGTCACACGACGCCCATTGCGTGTCCCCCGTCTGCCAATTAAGTCACAGCTCTAATTACGCACTCAGGCTCCGCAGACGCTTCTCTTCCCTCTCCCAGCACCAGACAGACACCTGGGAGGCCGCCAGCTGTCCCCTCCTCACACCCAGCCCCATCCTGTCCCACCTCACCCTAAATACCCTGGGCTGGGCTCTGGCAGGAGCTGAGGACTGAGACCACAGTGCTGTGACACCAAAAACTGTCCCTAAATGGGTGCTGTGGGGTAGGGCCCTTGTGAGGGGCCTCCTGTGCAGCCCCTGAGGAAATGGATGCATGCAGAGATGCTCTGGGTGCCCCCCAAGACGGACAGTCCCAGTCCTGGGGTCCCCAGGAGATGATGTGGTGACAGGGTGATGTTGGCAGATCTGGGGGACTCTGTGCTTCTGCTCCCCAGAAGCCCCTGACCCCCAGAGCTGTAGTTGTGCCCCAGGAGCACCTTGGTCACCCCCAAGCATCACTTGCACCTCCCTGTGACATCCCAAACCCTTGGGGTGAAGGTTCCCTGCACCCCATCACAGAGCCCACCCAGAACATCACCCATGTGGGCACTCATGGGGAGCTGTTCCACGGGCTTGGTGTCCCCCCCTGGTCCCTGGGGGCTCCTGTGTGGATGTGGATGCCCATGTGGGGACTCTGCATGTTGGGGGGACACTGCTCTGGGGGTACTCTGCATGCCTGGGGGGGAGAGGCAGGGAGAGCTGTACAGGAGGTGCTGAGTGCCAGGCTGGCAGGGTGCTGAGGGTGCTGAGGGTGATGTGAGGGGCAGGGGGTACTGTGAAGTGGGTGGGGAGTGGGCACAGGGCATGTAGAATGCCAAGCTGGCACGAGGCAGGGCGGGCAGGGGGTGCAGGGTGCTGGAGGTGCGGGGGATGCAAGGGATGTGGGAAATAAGGGATGCAGGAGGTCCAGAGGGTGCAGGAGGTGCGGGACGTGCAGGAGGCAGAGGGGATGCGGGGGGCAC